>CM051237.1:151551390-151901390 GCA_027917425.1 Gastrophryne carolinensis
TGTATACTTGTATAGAGCTTTACTTGCACCACACTCACATTGCAGCTTGGTATTCATTATACCTCTCTGTCTATTGACACTGGTCTCTGTTGCTTGTGTCAGATACATCGCCACTGCTGCCACTGGTTTCCAGCAGGTTCTCTTCTGCAATCCACATGTGGCAGTACCCCCGAACCCAATTATTTTTACTCCCAATGGCCAGGAAGGTGCAGAAGATCCCAGTGCCCTGTGTCATTGACCCGGTGTTTGTCCAGGGGTTGCAGCTATACTCCTGGAATTGCACTGGACCTGTACCGAAGGTTATATGACCTGGCAGTAGGGGCCAGTCACTTGGCCTTCAAACCCTCGGTTGCCAACTCCTATGCCTAGTTCATCAGGCTGGTTACATTCGGGTAGGTTGGCACTCTTTGTTTTTTTGTACATTACACACCTGCATGTCTTTTTCTTAAAAAATACATACTTTTTAGACCAGCTTTTGTGTGATAAAGTCGAGCGCACATTCCCAACTTACTGGGTTTCAACGTTCGCAACAGTGTATTCTCAAAACATAAAAAAAAAATTAAAGGGAATAAATACTGTGCTAAAAGAAATTTCCAATGTGTTCCCCTCCCCTAATATGTTTCACAGTGGCGGGAGTTATGGGTTTCCGGGCAATCCGGCAAGAAGAGTGGATGGAGCCACCTGGAGACATGAATAGGCAAAAGATATCCCGCATACTGAGAGGATACCCCGCACCCCCACCCGGGGCTTAGGAGTAGCTGTTGAAAAAAGTTGGAAACGCTGATTTGTGTGCTAAGGGCATGATACTGGCATGTGGCCCGGTCTCCCTATTCCCCCCCCCCCCTTCCTATTGTATTCTCCTTATTGTACGTGTTTGTTATGATGTACTTGAAAATTGCTAAAATAAAGAATATTAAAAAAAAAAAAGAAATTTCCAAAAACTTTAAACAGATAGGAATAATTAATTAATATACATGCATTAAAATGATAGACTTCATATATGCACGGAGCCAGAGAGAGGTCCGTGTCCAAAACCAGGGGGTCATAGCCAGAGTGGGGTTGTAATCCAAGAGCCAGATGTCAGAGGCGAAAGTCAAACCAGGAAGTCACACAGAAACAGAAGCAAGCGTCACTCCAAGAAGGTCTGCAGGCAACTTCCTAGTGCCACAGGCCCACCCAGGAAGTGCCTACCACGCATTTGTGTACAGCACACACAGGGTCAGGGCCCGTCCGGGCATGCGCAGACCAGTGTACCACGCAGGCCCCCACCCAGGCGCAGCCCAAACGGAGACACCCGAGGGGTGCGACCGAGCACGTGAAGACTCTTGGGGATGAGCCCGCACCCGCAGATGCATGTCAGTAGAACCAGGTCTTCTATCGTGACACTTTGCTCATTAGTATAGTTGGAGGTTAGGATTGCAAATTAGATTTTTGGATTTAGTGCACATACTATATGAATCAGGGGTTTGAACAGATCCTGCATAACAAAATAATTTAGTTGTTAACACTCCAATTCTGTAAACAGGACTGATAATACCACTTTTCTACAGAAAATATCTTAAGGTAAACATTAACCCACAAATTATTGTTTTAGATTTGTGAGGTTAACATTTTGGGAATTTAGCCTCATTATCACAAATAAGTCACAAAATGGGTGTCACGTGAATATATTTAAAAATACAATTCTGTGAAACTCACCTGCAGAATTGTTTTTGAATATATCCAGTCCAGGTCGTCCCAGAAGTAATGACATGTGGGTATTCCGCCACCAGGGGGCGCTCGACTGCAAGATCAAAAGCTGTCGCTCCTCCCGGCCCCCTATAAAAGCAGGTGTCTCACTATGATTTCCCAGTGGTTAAACAGCATTAAGAAAAAGAGACAGGCCGGGAGGCAAAGAAACCATGTTACTTCACATAGCTTCAGCATGTACTCTCTCCAACAAAAAACTTAAGGACAACGGTCCAATATAAAAATGGTAATCACCATAACAGGCAAACAAGAGATAATGAAACAAGGGCAGGGTGGAACGACCTGGACTGGATATATTCAAAAACAATTCTACAGGTGAGTTTCACAAAATTGCATTTTTCCCTATATCCAGTCCAGGTTGTCCCTGGGACATCCAAAAGCAATGTCCATTAGGGCGGGATCACCAGTGCAGAACAGCATGTAGTTTATTTCACTACCGCCTGAAGCACCTTTCGGCCAAAGACAGCATCAGCTGAGGCCCTAACATCAACCTTGTAAAACTTGGTAAAGGTATGAACTGAAGACCAAGTGGCGGCCTGGTGCTGAAAAGCCCAAGAGGCACCAATAGCTGTGATAGAATGAGCTGTGATCCGAGAAGGGGGTTCCTTCCCCATGGCAGAATATGCTTGCACCACGACCTGTCTGATCCACTTACTAAGAGTGGACTTGGCCGGCGGCAAGCCCTTCCTAGAACCTTCTGTTAGGACAAAGAGCAAATCCGATTTCCTGAAGGATTCAGTCGCAACCAGGTAATACTTAATGGCTCTGATCACATCCAAGGCATGGAGGGTCCTTTCCTTAGAATTAGTCGGTGCTGGACACAAGGAAGGCAAGACCACTTCCTCATTAAGATGAAAGGGAGAAACGACCTTAGGCAAAAAATCAGGTTTAAAGCGAAAAACCACCTTATCCTTATGCCGCTCAAAATAGGGAGGCTTCATACAAAGCACAGCCAGCTCCGACACGCGACGCACCGAGGTGATTGCTACCAAAAAGACCACTTTGAGGGTCAAAATAGGCAATGCAGCATCGCACAAAGGCTCAAAGGGAGGACTCTGGAAAGCAGAAAGTACCAAATTCAAGTCCCACACCGGTAATACAGGCTTACGCGGTGGACGTACATGGGTGACTCCCTGGAAAAAATCAATCTATGATTGGCAAAGGATCTCTGGAAAAAGATGGGTCAAGGCCGAGACCTGGCCCTTGAGGGTGCTCAGCTGGAGACCCAAGTCTAAACCGTGTTGTAAAAACTCCAAGATCCTAGAGATAGAGAATGTGCGACAAGGGAGACTCTTGGATTCACACCAGGCAATGTAGGCATGCCAAACTCTGTAATATATCATGGAAGAAGACTTCTTCCGTGCCTGAATCATGGTATGCACAACCGTGGCTGACAGCCCCTTTCCCATCAGGTTTGAGGTCTCAATAGCCAGGCCGTCAAAGCCAGCGTCTGTAAGATGGGGTGCCGCAGTGACCCCTGTGTGAGGAGCCCTGGGTCGTCGGGCATGATGTAGCGATCCACTGACATCTGAACTATGTTCGCAAACCAACTCCTTCTCGGCCAACGAGGAGCCACTAGGATGGTTGGAACCCCTTCCTGGGCTATCTTGCACAGCACTCGTCCTAGGAGTGGAAACGGAAGGAATGCATAAAGGAGCCTGAACTCCGTCCAAGGAATTGCCAGAGCGTCTGTGGCAAAGGCCAGAGGATCTCTTGACAGGGAGACAAACCTTGGGAGCTTGTGATTGTGTCTGGATGCAAACAGGTCCACGTCCGGTTGACCCCAGTGGAGACACAGAGCGTGAAAGGTCTTGTTGTTGAGACCATTCCCCCAGCCGTGAGGCCCCCCTGCACAGGGAATCTGCCTCCTGGTTTTTTTACCCCGGAGATGTAAACCGCCGAGATGCAGGGAACATTCTCCTCTGCCCAAGTTAGAATCTGGGTCACTTCCTTGAGGGCTCGCTTGCTCTGAGTCCCGCCCTGGTGATTGATGTAGGCGACAGCCGTCTGATTGTCCGAGCAAACCTGGATCGCACGACCCCTAAAATGGGGAGAACCAACTGGATCGCTCTCAGCTCAGATCCACTGGCCCTGGATCTTCTGCAGCTGCCAAACGCCTCCCCAGCCAGTCAGACTGGCATCCGTCGTAACTATTTCCCACCGGGGAGTCAGAAAGGACTTGCCCACCAACAGGTTTCTGGAGTCCAGCCACCACAAGATAGACTGCCTGGCCAGGGGGGACAGTGAAAATTCTTGTTCCAGCGACTCCTGCATCCGGTCCCAGCCAGTCAATAGGTTCAATTGAAGAGGTCTCATGCGGAATTGGGCGAAGGGCACCGCCTCGAAGCATGACCATTAGGCCCACCAGCTTCCTCCCCAGATGGATCAGCAAGGCCTGCACCTGCGTCTGGAGGCCCACCACCTTCTGCTGTGGCAGGAATACCTTGACCTGAGAGGTGTCTAACGTCATGCCCATGAAGGACCTCCCCATTGAGGGAGTGATCGAAGACTTGGGGTAATTGACTACCCAAATCACAAGGGAATCCACCTCGGGGGGACGGGACCATAAGCGGACCAGCTCCTCAGGAAAGGGATACCTCCTGTCCAGGCTCTTAGGCACCGATGGTAGCTTGTTAGACCTGTCCCATTCCTTGAATATCATATTAGAAAAATGGGCCTGCTCAGGAAAGACTCGCCTCTGTCTCTCAGGCTGAAACAAATCACCCTGCTTCCTCTTAGCCGCTCTTGGAGGGACAATGTGCAACGTCTCAAAAACTGAAGCCAGTAACTTCTCCGTATCATCAGGGAGCCACGTATCCACGTCCGAGGAAAAACCAGGCCCGCTGTCATAGCCAGCAGAATAATCCACTGTGGAAATGGAGGCCTCCTGCAACTCGCCTTCCTCCACGGAGCCCAGACCTCCAAAAAGATCATCATCATTGTCCAAGTAAATGGGCTTGATGTGCCGCTTCTTACTCGTGGCCTTCTTATGAGCCGTTCGCAAGATCTGTCTCTCAAGGCTGGCCACCCGGAATGCCAAATCAACCTGGGACCCCCTGCTGGCTTCCCCCTTGCTGGGGGCTGGGTGCAGCAGCGGGGGATCTGGAGAGGCTGCAGGCAATAAAGGGCTAGGGGCAGATACGCCCACCCGATCATGCTCCAAAAAGACGCTCCTGGCACAAGTGACACAAACAGTGCTGAGTCCTTCCAGAGGGCTAGCACTGCACATGGGGCAGAGCTTCACCCACCCAGATGGGGCCCCTAGCTCACTATCCCCAGAAGCCTCCATTATGGTGATTAGCAGAAAAAAAAATGTATACAGGTTGCAAGGAACTGACTGCCCAAACCTATATGGCCCTCCTATATATTCCCTCTTAATAAAAAGGGAGAGGGGGCGGGGGACCGGGAGGAACCACAACCCAAAATCTATCAAAGGACCCAACATGAATGACACAAGCAAAAAGGGGGCATAAGAATCCCACAGCACATGCGCAATAATAGTAACACCATAGATATAGATAATAATAGGGACTCACGACACCGACAGTGTAGCCACACCGGAGGGGTCCCAGTCCCAAAATGGCGCAGAGCAGCTTAGAGCATTCCTCGAGGGGCGGGCCGCACAGCAGTGATGCGAAAAGCATCATAATGCGGCCCCGCCCCCCCGATGGCGCGAACAGCAGCGCACACCTCCTGGCTCCTCACAGCCCAAGAAGGAGGCCTTTCTCCAAGAAGCCCCCACAAGACTGCCGCAGGTCGGCCCACAGCGGGGCCCCTGCACAACCATGCAGCGCGCGCACCGGCCTCACACCGCGCCGAAGCAAGGAAGCCTGCGGTCTCAGGAGAGAACTCCAAGATGGAGGGGAGAGGGGAGCAGGAAGAGACAACTCGAGGGAGCAAAGGAGGTACGTATGACAGCGCAAGTGAAAACAAAAACACAGTGACAATAATAACACACACCGCAATAAAGCTTGTGGGGCAAAGGGAATAAATCAGAGGGCAGTAAGTGGTTCCTCCCCCCCATAGGCTCGCCATCAGCCTATGGCCAGCTATCCTTTAGGCAGGGTCTGCGGCCCAGAGCCTAGCTCTGCCAAAAACGCCTGACCCCGGCGTTCTCCCTACTGTCACAGTCCCGGAAGCCGTGACTGGGAGGCAATAGTGGGTCCACAGGATCAGTGGTAATAGGGTCCGCAGCGGCCGACGGGGTAGGAGGCCCCGCCCAGCTGCAATATCCAGGAGAGAGTATCCAACAATCTTCAGCAGCCAGACTGCAAGATGAACACTGGGAAATCATAGTGAGACACCTGCTTTTATAGGGGGCAGGGAGGAGCAACAGCTTCTGATCTTGCAGTCGAGCGCCCCCTGGGGGCGGAATACCCACATGTCATTACTTCTGGGACGACCTGGACTGGATATTACTTTATGGTCCTACTTCAGTTTGCAGTAGAGTGAGGAGAAAGGTTAGTTGCAGGTTGTCAGTTTTGAGTGGGGGTAGTTGATCTTTTTAAATCAGGAGCCCAGTCAAGGGTGCTCTGTCTGGAGTTAGGGTAGCAGCCAATTGTTTCTTGGTAATGAGAGCAGTCATGTGTTTTCAGTTGATGGTAAATTCCCAGGGTTTGACTGGCCCACCAGGTGACCAAAGGTTACCATCAGGGCAATACAGGAGACACAAGTAAGTAAAATATGGAGGGGGGGGGGACTTTGTGTGGGAGCACAGCAGGAATTCACCACAATGCACATTCAACACATGCCAAAAGTATGGACTTCCAGTCAACACAGACAGCAATACATGCACATGTGAGGCAGGCTGGTTCATAAATTGCATTGCTTGTGCACACACAAGAGGGAGGTGGCGTGTCTGCACGGGCTCTTGTGTGCTTTTGGGGGTGCGGACAGCCTTGGTGTAGCTGCCTAGCTTGTGCATGCTGTGCGGTCTGTATTGGCTGGAAGTTCATGCTTTTGACAAGTGTTGGCTTAGCTTTTTTAGTGGTATGAGTATGCAGAGGGTTAAATTCATCTATGGATTGTGGTCAGCTCCTCTGACTAGATAAGCACATCCCACCTTCCAATTTGTTAAGGGTGCCTTCTCCCAACAGCAATTTTGAGATCTCTCCACTGGTGTTGAAAGGATTAAGACCCAACTCAATGAACCTGTTTGAGCCTCCACCATATTTGACTGTAGGTACTTCCTTATAGGCCTCATTTCGTTTCCGAAAACAGTAGAATGATGTGCTTTACCAAAAATCTCTATCGTTGTCTTATTTGTCCAAAATATGTTTTCCCAGAAGGATTTTGACTCACGTACATTTGGGTAAAATGCAGTCTAGCTTTGTCATGTCTCTGTACCAGCAGGGGGGGGTCCTCCTGTGTCTCTTGCCATAGTGTTTCATTTAATTCAAATGTCAACAGATAGTTTGCACTGATAGTTTACACTGATGCACCCTGAGGCTGCAGGACAGGCTTGAATTTTTCTGAAACCTGATTGGGGCTGCTTATCCACCATCCGGTCTGCGTTGCAACCTTTCATCAATTTTTCTCTTCAGTCCACATGCGTGCCATGGGTTATAAACGTCTTGATTTTGTTGTGCACCGGGGACAAAGGAAGATCAAGATTTCTGGAGATACTTGTAACCTTGAGATTGTTGATATTTTCCCCCAATTTTGCTTTTCAGTTCCGCAGGCAGCACCACAGGTGAGTTGAAAAATATGTTTTTTTTTGTGTGGCTCATTTTTGGAGTTTTTGTGAAATCATGTTCAATTTGCCTTTTTTCTCTGTTTCCAATATACATAAAAGAAATAAACATCTGTATAACAAAACATGTGTAATGGCAATCATTTTCTGGGAAAAATAATCAATTTTCTGGAAAAATGAAAAAACTCTGAAGCTAAAACCACCACTATTTCTCATCTAGCACCACCCGCTTTTAGAAAAATAGGCATAATACTCACCTGGTATGGTTTTTCTATACCACTGAGTGACATTTCACCATTCAGGTCTTACAATAGACCCGTTCTCTATCTAGGCTCAATGCTTACCTGATAACAATGATGACAATACATACCTGACTAAAACATACGGTCTAGGCACCATGAACCATTTACTGGGCACACTGAGATATATACTGATTACCAATAGTTATCCTATTCATATATATTACCTCAGATGGCGCCTTAGCTTCATTCATTCAATCACCGGGAACAATAATTTCCTATACACAAAATCTTTTTGCACAGTTAAATGTCCTTATAGGAGGTGCCTCCACCAGATACTGTATCGGGTAAATAAGAACCTATAAGTTAAATCAGAATATGGAAAAGTATTGCTAACACACACGATTATGATTCTATGGATGTACAAATACACATTACACACATTCTCCCCTATCTTGAGAGGAGGGGGTTAAATACATTGATTTTTGAAAAGATAAGGTTTTATCTGCCTAACTGGTTTTCTTCTCATTAAAGTGGACCAACACCCAGGATTTTGACTATCCTGGGTTTTGGTCCACTTCGGGGGGGCACCCCGATTGGGTTGTGTGAAACCCCCCAGAAAGCCCCAAAAACTCACCTCACCACGCTCCCACGTGACCGCGCCGTCCAATCCCCGCCGACGGACATGCGGGTGACAGCGACAGACAAGACAGCGTGTCTGCCGCCGCCTCCCGCACGTCACTCTTACAGGGTGCGCGCCCGCGCCGGGCATTCACAAACGGCGGGCGCGCGCACGTCTAGAGGGGCGCCGCCGATAAGGTAAGGTTTTTTGGGGGTTTCACCCCGCGGGACATCCCGATCTCGGATGTCCCGCGGTGAGGGAGGTGATCGGCCCGGGAATCTTATAGATTCCCGGGCCAATCACCCCTGGGTGTTGGTCCACTTTAATGTTTTTAATTCTCCTATTTCCACAGTGATGCACAGCAAGTCCCACGACACGCTCCCCCCATCAAACAACACAAGCTCAAAATCCCCATCTCCTTCTTCTGCGATCGAGCATACTGCTGACCCTCCTGCATTTCTGTCATTGTAAAATGTCATGCAGAGGAGACTGGGGCCGTCTGCCACGTGTGCATGCGTTGCTTGAGACTGGTTGGCATAGCCACACAACTGCCAACCAGTTTCCAATTGGTCGATTCATGGGACATCGACAAGCTCTCCATGAGCACTTCCAGGTTTCGTCACATACTGGACGCCAGGAGAGACAAGCGTAGGACGCCTTTTAAGGCATCTAGGGCCGCATGAAATCTGTCACTACCCTGATGGAAGGGCTGTGAGCCCAGAAACGTCAGTAACTATCCTTAGTTAGGTGATCACCCCACTACTATGTTCTGTGTATTTCTGACAGCACTATTCTCTATGGGCATTTTTCCCTGATTACACATCATGATGTGTATTGCTTTGCTATTGCTTGATTTGTATTGACCTAGACACATATGGTATCATGCAAATCTGACCATATGCTTTAATTTTTAGAGTGATTTTATGTCATTACTACTTACATCTACTTATCTGAATAATCCTTACCTGTGTACATACGCAAAGGCTTGTAGATAACCTACCAGACATGTTATAGCATATAAAGTGATACTGCAGGCTAAGGTAATTGTTACCCCATGGCATCGGGCTACATTCGGCACTGTCCTAAACTGTTTTCCTTTTATAAATTAAAGCAGAAATGGACGAGATATTGAGGTTTACGCTTTCAGCCAATGACATTCTCTTTTTCATCCAGTCCCCAAATCAGCTTAGCAGAGTGGGACAGGATTGCTGGTCCCTCCCTCCTCCAGCTCCTTCTCCACCCCCTCCTCTACCCCCTCCTCCATATCCATCACATTGCTGTCATCACAGAAAGCTAATTATTATGCAGCATCACGGTTCCAAGGGCCACGCCCACTTGCTTCAGAATAAAAATAATAAGCTGAACCGGTAAACCTCGATATCTTGGCCATTTCTTCTTCAATTTAAACATGGAAAACAGTTTAGGACAGTGCCAAATGTAGCCCGACACCATGGTGTAACAATTACCTTTGCCTTCAGTATCACTTTAAATATTCTAACAAGCTATCTATAATGATACCTGGTCTGGAGGGACCCCAAATCTTTGATTCCTACATAGGTGGCTATAACTCCATGAGTTGACAAAACTAATTTGGTTTTTTGATTCTCTTGTATCCTTTTGGTGCTAATCTCTGGGTATTTTGCTCTATCCTTATTTTGTATAATACACTTATTTTATTTGCAACAAAAAATAGTCTCAAAAGAGTGGGGTAACCCATTTTACCTCACTAGTCAGATTATTGACTCTCTCAACCAGACATCACATCAGAAATGTTACTATCAATTTTACTATGGAGACATTTCATCACATACAAAGCATAATGCATTACATAAGTGTTGTTACACAATTATAAATTTTGGCTGGTTTGGTTAGGCTTCCAAATATTTTTATTGTGTCAGATTCTTCCAACGCATTTCACCCAACTGGTTTCCTCAGGGAGGATTATAATCCAGCTCTTTACAAAATGTCCTATTTTGTTAAATAACAAACAATTATGTCTTTTTTTTTTAAATTAACCATTAAAAACAGGAACTCCATTCATTTTTACTCTATTTGCTGTAATCCATATACATATTCATAATTTTTTCTCAATTAATGTAATTCCATGTCATTTTATGCCTTTTGGGATTAAATGTCTTCTTTATGTTTTTCAAACTATGATACTGAACAAATTTCTAAAACAAAAAATAGTGTTTGGTGTGCATTTATCACTTTATTTTTATATAGAATATATTACCACATATGCAATTAAACTACCCAACCTCTTTTCCATATTTTACTCTATCTTCTTCTGCTACCCTATCAGCAATTCCTCATCATGCCTTTATCCCACCAGGATACCGTTCTATCTGTTACACTTATAATGGGTATAATTTACCGTCTTATACTCTAAACCAGGTGTGCTCAACTACTTCTTGTAAAGGTCCATGTACAGGCATCTGATGAGAGGTGAATGTCTGGGTGGGGGGCTGTTGCGGGGGGTGGATAGTTAGAAATCTGCACACTGGAGGCTATAAATTCCACAGGCAAAACTAAAAAAGGCTGGGATGAATGGGGCAGAGCTGGGGGGGCAGTAATGATGGGAATGGGATTGATTGGGCAAAGCTGGGAGGACAGGAATGAATGGGGCTGACCTGAGGGGCCGGAGATGGATGGGGCAGAGACGGTGGGATAAGGATTGATGGGGCCGAGGGGACAGTATTAGCTAGGGCAAAGAGACAGAGAAACAAAGTTTGTGTGTACCTTGCAATCTCACTTCCCGTCTGTGCAGTACTTCATATTGGAATGCTAGGTGCTAGGGAGCCATGACACTGGCAGGGAGACTAAGCACTACATTGCAGATCAAGAAAAGAGGGCAGCACTGAGCACAGCAACACAGAAGCAACAGAGCTCAGGGCTGTCAAGGCAGGGGTCCAGAAATCTGGCGTGGAGGGTCGCATTCGGACCCCCCTGGGGGTACTGTGTTGGAATTTCTTGTTGCTAGGGGGTACTTGGCACAAATAGGTTGTGAACGACTGTGCTCCAGTATACGAACAGACTTAAAAATCTCCAAAATCCTATAAGGTGCAATTAAAATGAGTTAAAATGAACCACTGGAAAAAAAAGATTACCATCTAACAACCAACCCTTCTAATGTTAGCCTTCAGCTGGCTCTTGTGTGTTCATACCAACCATGGCTGCGGCTAGCATCTCAGCCAAGGCCATGCTGGATTTTTTGTTTTGCCTGCATTGAAAATTTTCTGCCAGTTTTCTTTGAAGTAACATATGGTGAGGCAGAATGAGAAGTTCTCCGGGAGGTCACATAACACGTGGGTGCATGTGTTGCTTGGCAGGACGCCGGTGGCTGTCGCATATTTGTTGATCTTATCCCCTTTCTTTCCATACCCCCTTTTTCTCCTACTGCACAGTAGAAGGGTCAGTCTGTAGTTTGCACTTTTATTTATTTATTTAATTACGCACTAGTCACTTTAGCAATGCTTTATGGTTATTGATTGTTATAATCTTTATTTTTTTATCAGTTTGGTATATTTAATATTCAGATCGTGGTTATTTATTTGAATTTATGACACAGTGATACCTATTTGTAATATTTAGGAGATACTGCTTGGAGACTAATATGCTAATGATAGGGGTTGTTGGTATTTGGGAATAGTTCATTGTGAATTATTGGCCACAAAGAATCACCTTGTTTCTTGGTTTTAATTTTTGTCCACATGTGTATTCATTTGATATATGTTTTTAATATGGGTACATTAAGTAAAATTTGTATATTTAGTGATCATATTACAGGTTGTGCAACATTTTTTCGAGGTAGTGGTCTACTATGGATGTATGCTTTATAATGATGTGAGTTCTAAAACTAATTGTTACGCTGTATACTCTTCTGAGCATGACATTCTTTAATAACCACGTTCTGAGAAGTACAGTATAAGCTCCTACCAATCCCAGTGATGTCACCATGCCAACTACAATTGCTCAGTGATGCATAGTTATTAAATATGTAATTGAAGATAATTGTGATATAATTAGATTGCCCATAATATCCTAATATTTTAGCTGTAATTAAAGGTTTTTATGGGAACCGGCATCCATGAGAATAGGAACTGTTAAAAAAAGGAAACTGAAATATATTGTACTAGACTTAAGGTAATTCACCTGAGAATTGGTCAAGTATTATACGTCAAGGTCATTCAAAATCCAGAATGTAAAGAGATAAAGCACTTGCGTTTAATGGGTCTGGAAAGCCAAAAACTCAAAAGCAGTGTAAGCCAGTTTAAAGGTTAGCGGTGGTCAAAGCGATTGCATACAGCATTTAGGACTATACCGGAAACTGGGGACTATATAGACAGAGGTACCACCTATTAGTGAATTATATTATCACACCTCTGCAGGGATGATAGCAATGTGCCAATTTTTTCTTTGTTTTATACATACAAGCAATGGGTGGGTGGATTTTTAGACCTAACTATATTTGAACATGAAAGTGGAAATAGAAGTAGAATATGCCTAATGTAAAAATGCTTTGAAACATCAATGTTATTCAAAGGCACATATACAGTAGATGTGACTCCAAATAGGATTTGTCCTTTCCGGGCTATGATACAGAAAAACATACAGAGAGACAGATATACTGTCAAAAAGACAGAATGGGACAAAAAGATCAAAGATATATATACAAGTAAAGAAAAAGGAAAATGCCTTTCTGAAAGAGAATAGAGCTGAATAAAGGAGAAGAACAGTAAGCTGACCCAAACACTCACGCCTAAAGATGAGACGCTGAAGAGGAAGCTGGAGGCAACCAGTAATCCATCTTCTCTGGAAAGGAAGAAGGATTTCTCTACTTAAGATACATGAGTTTGACTGCCTACCTAATCCAAGCAGTTTTTTTAAGGGTGATTCGATTAAAACCACCTAATCATTGGACCTTCCTTCAGGGAAGTGATTCCCACTGAGCTTTACGAAGGAAGCTGCAGCAGTGAGAACACACTCTTACCCTAACTCCAAAACTGACAGGTCAACACCAAATTCTGAAGTAAAGGACAGCAGTTTACAGAACACTGTCCAGAGTAGAACTGTTGTTCTTGGTTCAAAGGGATGGCAGGCTAAAGTCCGAAGTACCAAAGCCACATGTCAAGTATCAGTAGGCACTCCATCCCTCAAGAAGTCCTGTAGGGACACTAAAAGGATCCCCTGGTCATAAGGGTTTCCCCTTTAGTCACTACAAATTAAATTGGCATCCAAGCTGTCTAAATAAAAAAGACAACAGAAATATAAAACCATACTGGTCATGTAAGGTTGACCAAGAAACGCTCCTGGGGTACTGGAAGTGGAGAGGACTGAGAAATAACTATTGCCACTACCAAGTACCTTGGAGGTCAAAAAATGGTTCAAAGCACACACAACATACAATTGCCTTTGTGACAACAATTAGGGTAGGGCAATTTTCTGTTTGAACATGAAAATAATCCTATGTTCACAGAAACTCCTAAAGCACAAGTAGTAAAAGTATGAATAAATAAGACGGGTGTGGCTTACTAGTCTAATATCTGCAAAAAATAAACTTTGTTTTAATTGTTGTAAAGTGTTGAAATAGACCAACACAGTTAAAAATCAGGGCTCTCTAGTTGTTCAGCTACAAGGGCCAACACCACTTTACTGTAAAATACTTTAAATTGAAGAATTTAAGTATATTGCTAATAATGTCAGCTCTCCCGAAGCCTGCCCCAAGTAGCTCTGGACCATTTCATGCAGCATGCTGTAGGTGCTGTAGCAGATCTCCAAAGTGTGCCCCTTCCTTTAATTCCATTCCTCCATGGCATCACTTTAAATGTAGTTACACATCCTCCCCTCTATCCCAGTCCTCTCGGCATGAGTGAGACGGGGAAGCCACAGTGGTCATGCTTGCCAAGCTTACTCAGGCTGGGATTCCTGAGGGCGGGGGTGGGCCTGAGACCACATTTAGAGCCTGGTCATGAAAAAATAAAAATTAAAGGATGGGCAAACTTTAAAGTCTTATCTATTACCTCATGATCTTGCAATATATGTCAGAAAAATTGTGCAGATGCATAGCTATGCCTAGGTACCACTTATTAGGGTGTCAAGGTGAATAGGGATATAAATAAGTTTGAATTTATATGTCTGTATTAACCACAGCCAGGAACTGATGTTAAATCTGAACACTGGGGGTCAAACAGAACAATAATAAAATATATTTGTTTCTAAAATGTCTCTGCCATTTTTGTGAATCACTAGGTGATTTGAGAATTAGTTAAAGTCATATACAATGTCAATATCTATTGTTGACCCATAAAAATAACTGGGATTTGCTGGTCTCCTGACTTTATTAGAAGACTGAAAAAAAACCAAATCTTTACAAAATAGTATTTCGTAAAAGTAGTTTTTTGTCCTATACCACTCTACAAAAACACATTATACTTTTTCACACTTGCAGTTTCATTATGCAAAGAATAACAGGAAAAAAAGAAACATGTATAGCATATAGCCCACTGGTCTAAGTGCTAGTTTTTCCAAAAAATGGAATCTAGAAACAATTTTAGTTTATGGGGACACAGGGGGCCCCATACTGTGACCCCCCAGGGTCCCCATAAACTCCCTTGGCTTCTCAGCTTCTTCACATCCCTCTGGCAGCAACCCCTCTATTCATGCTCACCACCAAATTGGGATTCCCAAGACAAGCTTTCATCCAGCACTGGGTCTAGGTGCAATGGGCTTTGTTGGCACTTTAAGGGCCAGCTCATATATGTATAGTGGCTGGAGCTTACACATCATAGGTTTGAGGTGTGTGTCTATCTTGCTGCAAGTGCCTAATCAAAATGCATGTTTAATGCAGCTCAGGGTGGAGGGGGGGGGGTTAATGACATACACATTTACCTGTATACAAACAATGCAGACCACCCAATTTTTATTAAAAAAAAGTCCATCTTGCAGATTCCCCGCTATATTTCTCACTGCAGCTTATCTGTGTCGATGCATAAACCAGACCAACAGCCTTGCACATGGGGAGGCCGATTCATTAATAGCGCCAGGTAGCGACAGATGAATGCCAGTAGCGTGATTTTCACAGTGTCAGCTAGTATTCGCCGTGCTTGGCCGGGGTTTGCTTGTTGACAGCGACTCAGTCGGTGTGCGGTAATGTTGAATACGGGGTTAGGGGTCGCTGTTTCACAGGTTCCGCGTTGTATGGGTGCGCCTGACAGCGAATGGCCAGAGCGAACGGCTTGCTGCAGATTCATTAACAAATCACGCTCAAAAATTTCTCGCGCTGTGAATTCCTTGTTTAAACCCCAGAGCTCTGGCGGCGATGTGTGTAAAGTAGTTTTTAACCCCCAAACAACCTTTTTTTTTTTATGTAAAAATTATACAAGTTTTACTGAACATTTTGTAATATGAATACATGAATATCAGACCTGTAATATAAATTCTGCACATTTTTTTTTTTTTTTTTAACTTAAAAAAAAATCCTAACATTGCAGAAGTGGTCACAGAATTTTTGACATAAAAAAAAAAAAAAAACCATTAATAGCAATTAATTATGATTATTTAAAGATTGCTCCATTGAAATGCATTGGACAACGCCAGGTCATACCTGTCGCTGTGATGGGATTAGCAGAGGCGCTGTTCGTTGCAGTCGGCTACATGATGAATCCCGCGCTAGCTGACGCTCTCGCCGGCGCTAGCCTCATTTAGCCGTCGCCGTTAGCTGGTGGTACCTCATTTAGCCGTCGCCGTTAGCTGGTGGTACCTGGCGCTCGTCAGACACTACCTGGCGCTAGCCCTTGATAAATAAGGCCGTTGGGAAAAAAATACCATTTTGTGAATACTCACCTGTAAAATGGGTATTATAAGTATGTCACACACCCCACTTCAATCATTAATTATTACACTTGGGTAACTCCACCAGCAGGTGGCGACGTGCAGAGAAGTCATGATAAACAAGCCCCTCAAACATCAGTAAAGACAAGGTACCAGGAAAAAAACCCTCAAACTGTAAACAAAACTTCACCCTATAAAGAATCCGGGATACCAAAAGGGCGGGTGAAGTGGGGTGTGTGACATACTTATAATACCCATTTTACAGGTGAGTATTCACAAAATGGTATTATTCTAAGTATGTCACACACCGCACTTCAATCATTAATTATTACACTTGGGACATCCAACAGCAGTGTCCAGAAAAGGGCGGGTATCCAAAAAGGCCATAATGCAAAAAACAAACCACTGCAGCCTGCAGAGCCTTGCGGCCAAACACAGCATCCGCTGAGGCCCGCACATCAACCTTGGAAAAACTTAGAAAAAGTGTGAACAGAAGACCAAGTAGCAGCCTTACAAACTTGTTCAACAGATGCCTGGTGCTGAAAAACCTAAGGCACTCACGAATAGAATGAGCAGTGATACGAAAAAAGGGAGAAAACCTTCCCCTTGGTAGAATAGGCCCCAACAACAGCCTGACAAATCCATTTGCTAATGGAAGACTTAGCGGGAGCCAAACCCTGACTAGGCCCAACAGGGCACCACGAAAAATACATCAGTCTGACGAAAAAGAGAAGAAGTAAACAAACCCTCTCCTTGTCATTCCTAGGCCTAGGACACAAGGAAGGAAGAACAATGTCCTGGTCAAAATGAAAACAGAGACCACCTTAGAAAGAAAGTCCGGATTGGAGCGGAAAACCACCTTGACCTGATGTCTCTCAAAGTGAAGAGCCTGAACCAACAAGGCTGTCAACTTCGAGACAAGTAGAACAGAAGTGAAGGCCACCAACAAGCAACCTTCTGAGTCAGAGTAAGAAGAACAATAACCTGCAAAGGCTCAAGGAGAAGCCGGAAGAGCCGAGAGAACCAAATTCAAATCCCAAATAGGGAGCAAAGGCTTCCTAGGAGGCCACAGATACAAACCCCCTGGAAAAAAGTCCTGACCAAAGGACGGAGGGCAAATAACCTAAAAAGATAGACAAGGCAAAACCTGCCCCTTCAAAAAATACTCAGCTGAAGACCAGAATCCAGCCCCGATTGAAGAAATTCCAAAATCCGAGAAATAGAAAAGACCCGGCAGGGCAAAGATCTAGCCTGACACCAATCAATATAAGATCTCCAGACCCTATAATAGATGGAAGAGGAAGACCTCTTCCTAGCACTAACAAGAGTCCGAATGACCGAATCCAAAAGACCCTCCTCCCTCAAGAAGGAGGTTTCAGCAGCCAAGCCGTCAAAGCCAGCGTTGGTAAACTGGGGTAACACAGTTGACCCTGAGTGAGAAGATCTGGCCGAAGAGGCAGATCGAACTCAACCACTGCCAGACGAACGATGTCTGCGAACCACACCCGCCCTGGCCACCTTAGAGCCACGAGAATGGCGGGAACTCCTTCCAGAACCAACTTTCGCAGCACCCTGCCTAGCATGGGAATCGGAGGAAACAGATAAAGAAAACCCCAGGTCCCTCCAGCTCAGGGCCATGGCATCCGCCGCCAGAGCCCGAAGATCCTGAGAAAGCGACACGAACGTCAGAAGCTCGTGATTGTGACGAGAGGCAAACAGATCCACCTTCGGCGTCCCCCACCGGAGACAAAACGACCGAAACACCTGGGGATGGAGAGACCATTCCCCCCGGCGGGAAGAACACCGGCTCAGAAAGTCCGCCTCCGAGTATTCCACTCCTGGAATGTACACTGCCGAGATGCAAGGAACACGAGTCTCCGCCCAAACTAGGATCAGAGACACCTCTCTGAAGGCACTCAGACTGCGAGTCCCTCCTTGGTGATTGATGTGAGCAACCGCCGTCCGATTGTTCGATCGAACCTGAACCGGCAAGCCCTGTAAATGCTGCGTCAAGTGAGACAGAACCAACCTGATGGCTCCCAACTCCAAAACATTGATGGGCAAGTGGGCTTCCAAAGGACCCCACCGCCTCCTGACAAACTGGCGTCCGTGGTGACAGTTTCCCAAAGCAGGGTCAGAAAGGACCTGCCCTTCAAGAGATTGTCCGAGACCAACCACCACAGTAGAGACTGCCAAACCCGGGGGGACATCCAGAAAGACCGATCCAACGACCGCGGTCGCCGGTCCCAAGATGCCAACAGAAAAAGCCGAAGCGTCCGCGTGTGAAACTGCACGAAGGGAACTGCCTCGAAAGAAACTACCATCAGCTCCACCAGCCATATCTCTAGACGGATGAACGGGCGAGAATTGGAAAGAAGAAGCTGAGCCAATTCCTGAATCAAAAGAACCTTGGCCTGAGGGAGAAAGACTCTGTGCTGGCAAGAGTCCAAGGACATCCCCAAAAAGGTCACCACCCCGGCCGGAACCAGAGAGGACTTGGGGTAGATGATCACCCAGCCGAACCTCTCCAGAGTGGACACCACCGTGCTGGTGTCCCCATCCACTTGACTGAAGGAAGGAGCCAGGATGAGAAAAAACGTCCAGATAAGGCACAATGCGAATCCCCTGAGCTCTGAGCAGGGCCATCACGCCCGCCAACACCTTGGTGAAAACTCTCGGAACCGAGGTGAGGCCGAATGGAAGAATCACAAACTGAAAATGCCGATCCTCCACCACAAAGCGAAGAAAACCTCTGGTGAGCTGGAAAGATCGGAATGTAAAGGTACGCATCCGTGATGTCCATGGACATCATAAATTCCCCCTGCCGAAGCGAATTAATCGCAAACCGCAGAGTTTCCATGCAAAACTTCCTGGGACAAACAAACAGGTTGAGAAAATCCAAATCCAGGATGGGACGGAATGACCCATCCATTCGGGGCACAGCGAAGAGATTGGAATAATACCCGTGCCCCACCTCGGAAGGAGGGACCGGGCAGATAACTGCCATTTCCAGAAGATTCCTTACCGCTGCCCGGAGCCCCTGCGCGGCCAAAGGATCTGAAGGGACACGAGACCTGATAACCCTGGAGGAGGGCGGGACTCGAACTCCAGCTGGTAACCGACCGACACTCCCTCCCGGATCCACCCAGGAGACGAGTCGCACCCGTAAGGGTGAGGGCGCCCCCTCATTGCCGAGCGGGCGTAGCAGCTGGCTTGGGCTTAGCGCCCCAGACGTGAACGGGACGGCCGCGGCCAGTACCCCTGTTCCAGCTGGCACCCCTGGAAAGCCAAGAAACCCGCACCCCTGCCGGCTCTGGCTCCCCGAAAGGAAGATGGAAGGGGGGCCGCCCCCCAAAAGGAGCGACGAAATATCTTGCGCTGAGGTAACTTACCTCCCTTGGCAACAGAATCAAGCTTCTCACCGAAAAGTCTCAAACCCCGAAAGGGAAGAGCCGTGAGCGATCTCTTAGAATTAAAATCAGCAGTCCACTGCCGCACTGAGCGGCGGATAGCCACCAACAGAGCCGTAGCCCTGCCACACAATAACATGGCATCATCCTGAACGGCAAGAAGAAATGAAAGGATCAAGATCCACACATAAATCCCTGACAATAGACCTAACCGCCAATGATAAAAGTGCCGAAGCACAAACAGGCCTCAAGACCGAACCCGCACAGACAAAACCATGGCGGGCCAGCCGACCAATCCGGCGATCCTCGCTGTCCTTAAGAGCAGTCGTGTCAGGAGAATGTACAACCGCCGTACTAATAGTCCCAAAACCGGAGCCTCAGCCTCGGGAGGGACAGACCAACGCTTAACCAAGTCCACCGGAAAGGGATACTTCCTATCCCAGCAAGGCGGCACCCCAACAAGATGCGTAGGTTACTCCCATCGCTTAAGGGCAATGCCCTCAAAATGCTGATAACTGGGAAACTCCAAGCGTGGTTTGGACACCCCAAAAGGCTGAGGAGCAGCTTCAGGAGGATCCAAATCCAAACCTCAAACATTTGGGCCAGAAAGGAAGGCGTATCCAGGACAGGCCCATCAGACCGTCCACTCCTCAGCACCCAGCAACTGCTGGCCCTCGGGATTCTTATTTTCTTTTTTTTTTTTTTTTAAATCCTCAGCGAGCTCGCCCCCCTCAAGGGGCCGGCCCGGCCCATCCAGGTCCTCAATAACCTCCTCATCTGAGTCCGGCAGAGGCGGGGACAGGTGTCTCCGCTTAGCCAGAGCCTTCTGAGCGACCACAACGGAAAACATCTTCTCGAGGCTGGCCAATCAGGTGCAAACCTCGGACTGCGAATCACCCCCAACGACAGCGTCACACGGGGTCCGGAACAGGCGGGGAGGGGAGGGAGATGGTGCGGCCGAGGACGCACCGGGGTGCCGGACTGACGCTCAATGTTCAAAGTTTCTCGTAGTCGGCAGGATCTGAACCTGCGCGGGGAGACCCCAATGGATCTCTAGTCCATCGCCTTAACCACTCGGCCACGACTACAGCTGGTCGTCGTGCACATGGAATACATAAACTGACATCATCCCCTGGGAGAGGAGACCCACACCCCCCACAGAGCCTGGACTGCCCCGAAGAGCCATTTCCGGTATCTTTGGTAGCAGTACCCCAACAAGGAAAAGAAGAAAACCGCCTACCTGCATCCAGACAGAAAATGGCGGCTGCGCCACGGAGGAGCGAGAGGAGAAGAGGGGCGGGCCCAGCAAGAAGCGGGAGACGCTGTGGCCCCGCCCCTCACCAAGCCAGAAGGACACGGCGCGGGCCGCGCAGCACGCGGCCCTGCCCACCTCTCCAGAATCGCGCCTTAACAGCGGCCGCCACGGAAATGGCGCCCGCAAGTGCCGTCAGGCGGGCCGGTGGCGCTCATGCCTCCCGGACCCGCCTGCAACGATGAACTCCGCCAGCGGGCGCCGAGCAGTCAGGAGCACTCGGCGCCCCAACAGTCAGGCGGGAGGGACAGACCAACGCTTAACCAAGTCCGCCGGAAAGGGATACTTCCTATCCCAGCAAGGCGGCACCCCAACAAGATGCGTAGGTTACTCCCATCGCTTAAGGGTAATGCCCTCAAAATGCTGATAACTGGGAAACTCCAAGCGTGGTTTGGACACCCCAAAAGGCTGAGGAGCAGCTTCAGGAGGATCCAAATCCAAACCTCAAACATTTGGGCCAGAATGGAAGGCGTATCCAGGACAGGCCCATCAGACCGTCCACTCCTCAGCACCCAGCAACTGCTGGCCCTCGGGATTCTTATTTTCTTTTTTTTTTTTTTTTAAATCCTCAGCGAGCTCGCCCCCCTCAAGGGGCCGGCCCGGCCCATCCAGGTCCTCAATAACCTCCTCATCTGAGTCCGGCAGAGGCGGGGACAGGTGTCTCCGCTTAGCCAGAGCCTTCTGAGCGACCACAACGGAAAACATCTTCTCGAGGCTGACCAATCAGGTGCAAACCTCGGACTGCGAATCACCCCCAACGACAGCGTCACACGGGGTCCGGAACAGGCGGGGAGGGAGATGGTGCGGCCGAGGACGTACCGGGCACCGGGGTGCCGGACTGACGCTCAATGTTCAAAGTTTCTCGTAGTCGGCAGGATCTGAACCTGCGCGGGGAGACCCCAATGGATCTCTAGTCCATCGCCTTAACCACTCGGCCATGACTACAGCTGGTCGTCGTGCACATGGAATACATAAACTGACATCATCCCCTGGGAGCGGAGACCCACACCCCCCACAGAGCCTGGACTGCCCCGAAGAGCCATTTCCGGTATCTTTGGTAGCAGTACCCCAACAAGGAAAAGAAGAAAACCGCCTACCTGCATCCAGACAGAAAATGGCGGCTGCGCCACGGAGGAGCGAGAGGAGAAGAGGGGCGGGCCCAGCAAGAAGCGGGAGACGCTGTGGCCCCGCCCCTCACCAAGCCAGAAGGACACGGCGCGGGCCGCGCAGCACGCGGCCCTGCCCACCTTTCCAGAATCGCGCCTTAACAGCGGCCGCCACGGAAATGGCGCCCGCAAGTGCCGTCAGGCGGGCCGGTGGCGCTCATGCCTCCCGGACCCGCCTGCAACGATGAACTCCGCCAGCGGGCGCCGAGCAGTCAGGAGCACTCGGCGCCCCAACAGTCAGGCGGGCCGGCGGCGCATCGCGCCGCCCGGCCCCGCCCACCGCCGACCGCGAGGCGGGCGCCGAGGAATAGCGCCTGTCTCTTCATGAGGAGAGCGGCGGATCGGCGTCACTGCGCCGCCCGACCCGCCCTCCCCAATACCGACAAACGCACGATCCCGGGGGCTAAGGAAGCCCCCCCAAACAGGGAGAGACCAGGCGAGCTGACGGGCCGGCCTCCAGGCCCCCGTCCCCGCCGTACATGTAATACAGTTGCACAAACACACACACAAGTACAATAATAAAAACCAACAGGGAGAATGCCAAAAGGGGGACCTGTCCTACCTAACACTGGGGCATCCCACATCCGGATCACCACGGCCGGACTACCACTATGCCCCATAATATGGGGATGAGTGGAGGAGCTAATCTCCTGGGCACTACTAAGTGCCATCTACCATTGCCCGGCCACCAGCCTAAGCTGGGAGGCTACCAATATAATCAGGAATAAAAAGAAAAGAAACCGGGCAGAAATAGACCATGGGGGGGGGCCGGGGTGTTACCCCGGCTACCTGCAAGCAGGAGACTTCTTTCTTCTGTCTTGTCGCCGTCTTGCAGAGAAGAAACACTGGGGAATGAGTGAGAGGTACCAGGTATGTATAGACCAGGAGGGGCTTGTTTTTCATGACTTCTCTGCACGTCGCCACATGCTGGTGGAGTTACCCAAGTGTAATAATTAATGATTGAAGTGGGGTGTGTGACATACTTAGAATAAACTCACTTTCCCCATCTGCATGCATGATTCTGAATCATTGGCAGCACTTTTCTCATTTTCTACATTTTCTCCTGCATCCACTCAAAGCTGAAACGCTGCCTCACTGATGCACTATTTATTTGCAGGCTACCTGCAGCTCCAGAGGACAATTATCATTTGCCAGCTGCTCTGGTGAGGAGCTGTATGTTTTGTCGTCAAATGCACTGCTTTACCTTTTAGCTTATAAACCCCTGACTTTTACCTACTGCAGGGTGAACATGTTATATTCAGTTACATATGTATCACAAGCTAATGGCCAGTCAGCTGTATCTGAATGTAACAAGTTTACCCTGCGGTAGGAGAAAGTAATGGATTTTTCAGCTGAGAGACAGGGAAGTGTCTTTGATAAAAATACGAGTCCATCCACAGAGCAGCTGGAAAATGATCATTTTTATGTGCAGCAATATGAATTGCCCTGGGGAGGGATACATATGAGCGATGTCTATTGTAATGGTGTTGGTCCAGTTTAAAACTGCATTAAACAAAAAGCACCCCCCAATGAGTGAAATCGAATGAATCAAATCAAACCATAATCAAACAGTGGGATAGGCTGCCTTACTCGACACTGTAGAGATATTAAAAAACTCCCAAGCCCCCACTCAGCGTTAAATTAACTAAATAAATTAACATAATAAAAAGCTATTAAAAATATACCAATGTTACATGTTTGCCTTATTCATGAAGGGATAGCGTCAGGTAGTGCCTTGTAAATGAGAGGTAGCGACAGGTAGAACGCCGGACACGGCACGAAATGACACATTTATCAAGCAGAATCTGTTGAGCGACTGGGATAACGCCATGTAGCGTCCGATTCATCATAATCCCAGCCTCAGTGAACTGCGCCAGCGTTCAGCCTTGCAGAGCGCCAGGTATTACCTCTCGCTACCTGTTGCTCTCCCATACATTTCAATGGATGTTCTTTTATTTCATTTTAAACAGGGTTTTTGTTAATTTTTTTTTTAAATCTCAAATAATGTTGTGACCTCTTCTGGCCTATAAAAAGCCATTTTTGCTATTTTTTTTCATGTTTTATATATTTATGCAGAATTGACATTACAGGTCTGGCATTAATGTGTTCATGTTACAATGTTATTACAATGTAATTCCATATGTTTTCGCTTTGTTACTGGTGGATACATGCTAAAAAAACTGACTTTACTCACACAGCCTCTGGCGCTCTGGGCTTCAGATAAGCATTTTTGAGCGCCGGAGTTGCGTGAGGCAGTTTTTTTAATGACTATGTTGTGAGACGGTCGCACTGACCATTCGCTAACATGCGCTCCCATACAGCGCTGTACTGGTCAAATAGCAACTCCTCACAATGTATTCATCATTGCTGCACAGCGACTGAGTCGCTATGAACTAGCGACCCACGGCCGAGCACAGCGACTACTCGCGGTCACTCTGAAATGCCTGCTACAGACACTCATCTGTTGCTACCTGGCGTTAGTGATGAATCAGCCTGTAAATATATTCACATATTTAGTTTAAAAACATCTAAAATGTACAAATGTCACTGCATCCAGACAGCGGGTAGGTCATCACATAATATCAAGACCACAACCGGTTAATGTAATAATAGTATAATGATAGTGTCCTGCCGTATCAACAAAGTATAAGTAACCATAAATGCAATTCATCACATGTAAAATGAAAAGGGCATCTCACCGCAATAAGCTATAGATATGTAGATAAATGCCGGTGGGTAGTGAAAAGGCGAAGTAAACGCTGCCACGTCCTGGCGCACTTTGTGGACTACTGCTTCAAATGTAACATTACATTAATTAAACTCAAAATCCTTTTGGGGGGGGGGCATAGACGGCTATTGTATGCTTGCGCACACATAGGAATATTTCCTCCACATTTAACCCAGTGAGACAAAAACAAGCAGTGAATGCACACATGCCCAGAACGGTGGGCTGCCCTAGCAAAGACACCCAAGGAGCAGTTGTGGAGGTTAGGTGCCTTGCTCAAGAGCACCTCAGTCATGTTCCTGCATCGAACCTGCAACACTCCAGTCCTTAACCCAAGGCCATGACTGCCCCTACATGGCATATAAAGTCCCAGAATTACAAGTTATACCCATTATTCGTAGTGAGTAGACAGGGTCAGGCAAATCATGTTGAAAAAGGTTTAGGAATAAAGGTTGGCCTGGAGTAGGATAACATGGTTAACAAAATATTTCTGTTTAAATCTCTTTATTGTCATTTTGTATTTTTTACAACTGGATTGTACAATATAATAAAGTGTTGCAGAAAGAAGTGAAATACAGCTCGTTATTCATTTAACATTCTCACTCATGTTTAACAACTTATCCTTATTGCCATCATGCATTCAACAAAATTTGTAAAACATATGGACCTCTTAGGTTAAAAAAAATATTTAATGTGATAACAATCTTGCGTCATAAAGTTAGGATATTTAAAAATCAAAGTTTAGTAAATTCCTCATCTAAACCTCTTCTTTCGCCATTGGTAATTAATATATTTAAGAGGGCTCAAATCCATTCAGATGTTGTAGGATAGCAGGGAGATTCTATGCTATTTAATTGCATAGTGGCAGCGATCTTGCCACAATTCTGACAGGCCTGCTTGTGAAAAACCTAGTCCTACAGTCAAATTATCCTAAATCTCCTTAAACTAATGCTTCATCTCTGACCAGAGGTAAAAAGCCCTCAGCTGTAATGGCTCGCTGCTCAGAAAACTCTTAAAACTTTCTATCAACATTGAAAACAACTCAGCAGCCGAACACATTGACTTACATTGATTGATACATAGTTACATTCATGTCCTCCAGCAGTTGTTGATTCAGCATGTGTTTGTAACATAAGAGACATGCTGATCTGAGGTAAATCTCTCTCAGTTTAGTGTGGGCTGCTTATAGCAAAATCCCAAGCTCCAGCCTGCTCTGTGTGGGGAGACAATCCCCTCGATTCAAAGAGCAAAAGTTAATTGATTTCGGATCGAGAATCGTAAGTTTGGGTGGGTGTTAGTCATTTTTTCCTGTTTTTTTGGCCATTTCCGACTCGCACGAGCCTACGTACGAATGCGTATATGCTCTTACGATCATCGCAAGTTCGTTCCTAAATTTTAGGATAAAAACGTAAAACTTAGGATCAAATCCTAAAACTTAGGATCAAAACGTAAAACCTAGGATAATCGAATGTGTTTAGGTGTGATTCAGAGAACAGTTTTCAAACCTCTAAATACGTTTTAAAAGAAAGCCACTGCCGACACCTTTTAGCAGTCGGATTGCTGTTCTTGAACAGGTTTTTTGGCTATGTGGAGGAGTCTGCGCGTCTTGAGCTCCAATGAACTGCATGTATCAGCATGGCCGAGGCCATAAATTGTATGGCAATGCATACCTGATTCATGTATGCCTTATAAAAGCATTTTAATGTGGACCTTAATGAGTCCTTTGCATGTAAACCTTTATTTTGCAATTTATTTGCGTTAATTAAAGAAACTTATGTCCTTTGTTATTTATTTTTAAATTGATGTACTAGAATAATATTTTTAGATTGCATTTATTGGTGTAGTTGTTTACCTTTGCTTTGTTTAATTATTTAAGCACATCTTTGGTCAGATGCATCACACTTACTGAGGAGAGGAGAGCGGGATAAAGTGCAGGATGTGGGTTACTGCTGTATTTTGCACAGACACAGCAGAGCTGGGGGCACGGAAAGGTCAGAAATCAAAGAATGCAGAGCAACACAGTCACAAGGCCCTTTCTGTTTGCAGGCTGCCCGAGAATACCTGAGCCGCCATCTTGGCTGTTTCTAGACTCATAACATGCAGAAGTTGCTGGGTGTTTTTTTATATTTGAGAGCAATCTGTATGTAGAGGGTGTGGGTAACCACACACACAATTTTAAGTTGTACCATTTGAAGCCAAAATATTAAAATTAAATCCACAAGTAAAAAATGCAAGTTAACTAAAAATTAAACAAAGTAAGATTTACTTATGCAAATGCATTCATTAATGGTTGGTTACTACAAAATGAATGAAATAAAGAAAAATAAGACCAAATATTTAGAATGCACTTTAATGAGGGAAGTTTGTAGTGCGCAGCCGCAAGATCAGAAGGATTTACGTCCAGACAAAAAAGGAAAAAGGGCAAAACCAATGTTGCAACCTGAGAAATGAAACGGAAAATTCAGGATGGAAACTGACATAGGTCTGATTCCCGAACTGCCATACGAACGTACATTTTAGGATAGAAACGTATTTGCTTATAGAATCACTCGCAAGTTCATACGAACGCACGAGCGTACGGGAAAAATAGGATGATCGGCACCAAAATCAAAGCTGTTACATGTTTCTTTGAATCGACCCTAATATCACACAAACATACTACAGCCATGCAGATCTTCAATGCAGCCAGAATTATCTCCCTCTAACATTCTGTGTGGAAACAGAATGTTAGAATCTTTGTCTGCTTTGGCTGATCATAAGGAATCTTCCAGCTCAATGCAGTGTGTATGCGTGTTAGCAAAGGTTCTCCCCTATTCATGTGTAATTATGTGTAATCAGTGCTCTCAGGTGTGATCCAAGATGGCGGCTCCCATGTAATTCTAGGAGTGCAGCTATTCCACAAACTCTGCAAGCTCTCTCAAGCACCATATGCCACTGATCATCAAAGGGGAGCTTTAGGTAAACAAATTACCAAAATGTATTTTTTTGACTGAAGGGCCGATTTAATGTCATATAATTTATCTCTTTTTGTTTCTCCCAACTTCCAATCTGATTAGGGACATATCTGTTAATAATATATATTTATTTAGAGCGCCAACATCTTCAGTGGTGCTGTACAAGTTCAAGACAAGTAACATAGTAATCAGGATATTATGAGCAGGGATGGGCTTATCATTTCTGGAGCCCCATGAAAGTTGTGTCTGGGGGTCCTAATCAAAGACAAATTTTATATAGCAAAATAGAATATTAATGCATCTTGTCAGGGATGTAGCCACTGCCTGCTCATGCGCTCTGGTAGTGCGAGTAAACCCAGAGGGTTTTAAACAGAGGGGAATCCTGGCATCCATCCATGACATAGGGAATTGTCCAGGGATTGCCATATGGTCGTCCAATTTCTACTCCCAAACTAGGATGCCCCACTGTCTGAAACCACATTAAATACTCGAACCCACTCACCAAACCTCGTTCCAATGAAGCATGCACAGGTCATGGACTCGCTAAACCTTTAGCACCGGGCAGAAATGTGTGAATGGTCAGGTCAGACACACCAAAATGTGAGGGGGTATGCAACCAGTGGCTTGCTCTGCACCGTTCAGCTCGCTAACTGCCGTGAGGTCACAGAATGGAGCTGAGAGCACTGATTCTTTAGAAGTTGGCTCACATAAGTGTTCAGTGGCTTCCTATCTGCTGCACACTGGACTCCAGTGCTGGCCTGGGATGCCTGGGGCCCACAAGAAAAACTGGGGACCCATCCCACATTTAACCCTTTAAATGCCAGCCACGTAAAATTTACGTGGTTGCTTCTCCTCCACTTAAGTGCCAGCCACGTAAAATTCACGTGCCTGGCATTTACCCCTGCTAGCGAGCAAAAAAAAAAAAAAAAATACTCACCTGACCCCTCATTGGATCCGTCCGGGTCTCCTCTTTAATTTGGTGCCATCCGATCCCCCCTGTTTCGGCAGCATCAGCTGCTAACTGTAAAAAAAAAAAAATAATAATAAAAATGACATTTACTTACCTGCAGTCGTGCTGCCTCCCTCCGGGTCTCTTCTTCACTGGGGAGGCCTCCGATCGCCCCCCCCCCCCCAGCCTCTTCAGCTTCAGGGGAGAGCCTGAAAGGGCTCTCCCCCTCCTCTCCCGACGGGCGCCGCCATCTTGCCGTTAAGCCCTGCCCCCTGCTAGCAGGTGACTTGCCATTAACCCCCGGCACCCCCAATTACCTGCCTCCCCAAAGCCCAGGGGGGGACAGAAGAGCCCGGGCCCACATAGGCTATGTGGGCTCGTAGGCTGCAGGGTGGGGGGGGCCACAAAAGCTGGCCCCCCCACTCTGTGCCTACAAGCCCCCATAGCTGGTCCCGGGCTGGTAATGCTGGGTAAGGGGGACCCCATTTAATTTTTTTTTTTTGGATTTTTAAGGGTTTTTAGCCCTTAAAATTCCAAAAAAAAAATGCCCCCCCCCCCCTTTGGAGGGGGGACCCTATGTCATTTTTTTTTTTAAATTAACCCCTTATGTTCTTTCGCTCAGCAGCTATAAAAGGCTTCCAGCAGGTGAGCGGAAGCCAGTGATTGCTGAGGGACACAGTGCTCCAGGATGGATGGGAGGTAAGTATTAAAAAAAATAATAATAAAATATTTTTTTCTCTTTGTGTGTGTGTGTGTGTTTTTTTTACATTTAACCCCTTGTGAACTGGTAAGGGGTCCATGACCCCTATACCAGTTCACAAGGCTGGGGGAGGTGGCAAGTCACCTGTGACTAGCGGGTGACTTGCCATTAACCCCTGGCACCCCCATTACCTGCCTCCCCAAAGCCCAGGGGGGGGCAGAAGAGCCCGGGCCCACGGGCTATGCGGGCTTGTAGCCTGCAGGGCCAGGGGCCACAAAAGCTGGCCCCTGTGCCCTGTTTCTACAAGCCCTGCATAGCGGGTCCCGGGCTGGTTACTTTGGGTAAGGGGGACCCCATGTTAATTTTTGGGGGGATTTTTAAGGGTTTTTAACACTTAAAAATCCCCCCAAAAATGCCCCCCCCCCCCCCCCCCCCCAGGGGCGGGGCCCTATGTCATTTTTTTTTCTCGATTTAACCCTTTGTAGTGTGGATGGTAGTTGTATCAGGTCATTTTTCCCCATTTTGCGCCATGTTTTGCGTCATTTTTGCTGGAATTTTCAGGAAAATTATATATATATTTTTTGCAGCAGAGTTTAGGCTTTAACACGAAATGTCTTGTTTGTAAATTTTATTTATTATTAATTTTATTTATTATTAAGTAAAAAATAAATAAATAAATAAATAATTTTTTTAGAAAATTGCCTCCTTTATTTTAAATAAAAAAATGTATTTGATTAGGGAAAACCATATTGCATGTGAAAGCCCCATTTCTACCGATTAGAACGGTACCACATATTTATCAGTAGCCCCCCGTTCCTGCCCAGGAGACCCCCCTAACTGAAACAAGTAATTTTTAGTTTAATCTCTTTTTATTGGCGTTTTTCAAATACAAGCAAAAATAACAATACAAGAATAGAAAATACAGTCGAGTAAACATAAAGACAGTCCGTGCTCCCCCCCCCCATCTCCAGGCACAGCTGGGACGACCCCAGTCCCCCCGCCAGCCACCCGCCCCTAAGTATAACACATGCACTCGAAAGCACGCCGCGCCTGCATCTCTCCATCTTTCCGGTGGCCCGCCGAGTCACCAGCGCACAGATTTCCAGGAATCCATCTCCAACGTGGCGAAGGCCACAATTGGGGGGCGCCCTGGCGCCTCAGCACACACGTAGGGGGCCCCAGGGCCGCACCGCGCCGGGCCTCCCCATCCGCCCCAGGCAATAGACCTCCCCACCCGGAGGGGAATGACAGGAATTCCATCACACGTAGCCCGAGTAAAGGGCTCAGGCACCGCCCAGGGGGGCACCAACGGGGGGGGGGGAAGGAAGGCCCGAAGTGCACGCGCCCCAAAGGAGGCCCCCCCAGATCAATCCGGGTCGTAGGGAGACCAGCGTGGAGGGGCTAACCCAGCTGGAGGGAGGGGGGAATCCACAGCACAGAAAGAAACTGTGGAAGATGAGTAGGATATTAAGAAGGTGAGATGAACAGAAGGGAGGGGAAAGGGGGAAGGCAAGGATAGTGAGGGGAGGGAAAGTAGTACACGGGGAGGGGCGGAAGCAGGCAGTGGAACCCACACCGATGGCTTGCTGAAACATGTATTGGGAAGGTCTTTCCAGCCTCGAACCTCATCTGTGAGGCCTCTCATCCACTGCCGACTCCTGGCCCTACGTAGGCCTTTGCCGCGTCTGACTCCCTGAACCTGATCCAGTTCATCCAGGTTGTCCAGTGTCCATCTGCTCTCTCTCTATCTACTGCTATCCGTTCTTCCATTCTAAGTATATGGTCCATTCTGCTATGTTTGGAGGAATGGGGGATTTCCAGTGCCTGGGGATGATTGATCTTACTGCCGTGAGGAAATATTTGAGAACTCCTTTCTTCGCCTTGGCAATAGAGCCAGGGATCAAGGAGAGCAGAGCGACCCCCGGACTGTTCGGTACTACCGAGCCCTCTACCTCTGTGTGGATCTTGAAGACGGTGCCCCAGAGCTTCAGGATTGGAGGACACTCCCACCATATATGTAACATCCCTCCTCGAGGTGTCCCGCATCTCCAGCAAGCGTCCGATTAAACAAGTAATTTTTAACATTTACAAATAAAATACAACTACCATCCACACTACAAAGGGTTAAATCGAGAAAAAAAAATGACATAGGGTCCCCCCTCCCAGGAGGGGGGGGCATTTTTTGGGGGGATTTTAAGGGTTAAAAACCCTTAAAAAAAAAAATGACATGGGCCCCCCCCCCCTTACCCAAAGTAACCAGCCCGGGACCAGCTATGCAGGGCTTGGAGGAACAGGGCGCAGGGGCCAGCTTTTGTGGCCCCTGGCCCTGCAGGCTACAAGCCCGCATAGCCCGTGGGCCCGGGCTCTTCTGTCCCCCCCCTGGGCTTTGGGGAGGCAGGTAATGGGGGTGCCGGGGGTTAATGGCAAGTCACCGGCTAGCGCAGGTGACTTGCCACCTCCCCCAGCCTTGTGAACTGGCATAGGGGTCATGGACCCCTTACCAGTTCACAAGGGGTTAAATGTAAAAAAAAACACAGACACACAAAGAGAAAAAATATTTTATTATTTTTTTTTTTAATACTTACCTCCCATCCATAGTGGAGCACTCTGTCCAACGGCGATCACTGGCTTCTGCTCACTTGCTAGAAGCCTTTTATAGCTGCTGGATGACAGAACACAAAAGGGTTAATTAAAAAAAAAATGACATGGGGGGACCCCATTTTGGAATTTTAAGGGTTAAAAACCCTTAAAAATCCCCCCAAAAAATGACGTAGGGTCCCCCCTACCCAGCATTACCGACCCGGGCCAGCTATGGGGGCTTGTAGAACAGGGCGCAGGGGCCAGCGTTGGTGGCCCCTGGCCCTGCAGGCTACTAGCCCACATAGCCACATGGCCCGGGCCCTTCTGCCCCCCCCTGGCCGTTGGGGAGGCAGGTAATGGGGGGCTGGGGGTTATGGCAAGTCACCCGCTTGCCGCAGGTGACCTGCCATACCCAGAGCCTTGTCTCATGGACCCCTTACCAGTTCCCAAAGGTTAACTGAAAAAAAACACCACACAAAAGTATTTTATTAAAAAAAAAAATTACTGTATTACTGTACTTACCTCCGATTGTAAGCTCCTTTGTCCCGCGCCGCTCTGAGAAGGGGGAGGCAGGAGATCAGATGATCTCCTGTCACCTCCTTCCCCGGGCACCGATCACCGGCATCTGACAGCTGAAACAGCTGAAGCCGGTGATCGGGACCGGGATGACGTCATAGCCCCGCCCCCAAGGGGCGGGGCTTAGCGGCAAGATGGCGGCCGCCATCGAGGAGGAGAGAGGAGAGAGCCTCCCGGGCTCTCTCCTGAAGATCGGTAAGCACTGGGGGGGGATCGGAGGCCCCCCCAGGTGAAGAGGAGGGACAGCGGGAGCCAGCGCACACACAGGTAAGTGAATGTCATTTTTTTTTTTTTTTTTTTACAGTTAGCAGCTGCTGCTGCAGAAGCGGGGGATCGGATGGCACCAAATTAAAGAGGAGACCCGGCCGGATCCAACGAGGGGTCAGGTGAGTTTTTTTTTTTTTTTTTTTGCCCACTAGCAGGGGTAAATGCCAGGCGCGTAAATTTTACGTGCCTGGCACTTAAGTGACGGAGAGGCAACCACGTACATTTTACGTGGCTGGCATTTAAAGGGTTAATTTATGTGTGAGATAGCCAAGTCTATAAAATTAAGGTCTCGCAATCAAAGCTACAGTGAATGGGGAGATATGAAGTCCTAAAGTCAAGATTTTAAAATATTGTTACCCTTTTGCGCATCAGTGTATATGAATTATATGTATATGTATTATGAATTAGTTAAGCCAGATGATAAGACTACCTTTAACCCTTCTAATGCCAGCTACATGAGTCTCACGTAGCAGCCTCTACTCCACTTAAGTGCCAGCTACGTGATCCCCCACAGAAAAAAAAAATATAAAAGTTAAAAACTCACCTGACCCCTCGTTAGATTAGGCCGGGTCTTCTCTTCACCCGGGGGGCATCCGATCCCCCCCCCAGGGTCTTCTGTCTTCAAGAGGGCGCCCGAAATAGCGCCCCCCTCGCTTCGGCCGCTGGCACAATAAATCGTAAAAAAAAAGAATTACATTTACTCACCTGCGGCCGCGATCCCTCCCGCGGGGTCTCCTCTTCACCGGGCGGGCCTCCGATCGCCCCCCCGGGCTCTTCCATGGTGAGGAGAGGGCGAGAAATCCAGGAGGGGTAACTATGTCATTTTTTTAAAATGAATCCCTTATGTGTATAGTGTGGATAGTAGTTGTATTTTATTTGTAAATGTTATAAAGTGCTCTTTTCAGTTTGGGGGGTCTCCCGGACAAGAATGGGGGGCTGCCGATACATATGTGGTACTGTTGTAATTGGGAGAAATGGGGCTTTCACATGCAATATGGTTTTCATTAACAAAACAAATGAAAAAAAGAGAAAATTGTCTAAAAAATATTATTTAATTTTTTTTTTGTTTTTTTACGCAAAAATATTTAAAAAACAGTAGAAAAATTACAAACAGGACATTTCATGTTAAAGCCTAAACTCTGCTGCAAAAAATATATATATATTTTCCTGGACATTCCGGCAAATATCACGGTTAAACATGGCGCAAAATGGGGAAAATGACCTGTCAACAGAGGGTGACAAAACTTCAAGTAGGCTGGCAATTAAAAGGGTTAATAGTACCTATGCATGTTGGGTATTGTTCTGCTCGAGGGACCATGCGCTTTCAGATTTAGCTTGTTTTTTCTTGTTTGCATATTGATATTTTAGGAAAACATGTTTTTTATTCTGCTTTTTTATATTTTTTTTTTAGGGAACCCCTGTGCAACCTAAGAATTCTTCAAGGGATTACTTCCAGAAAGATGAGCCCACTACAACAAGCTGGGTACGCTTAGAAAGCTTAATATGTGCACTTTCAGGGAATATATGGTTTGTGGGGGGTATTCCAAATGTAAAGGGTTGTTTTGGTTGAAAAACTGCAAGGTGTGCACTTTGCAGAGCTGAAATTTTCAAGTAAAAAGTACTGCTTTACTTTGGGGTGTTTGGCAACTCTTCCCTTGATAGTACCCATGCATGTTGGGTACCGTTCTGTTCGGGGGATGTTGCTTTTTCAGATTTTACTTGTTTTTTCTTGTTTGCTTATAGTTTTTTTTAGGAAAATGTGGCTTTGATTCTTCTTTTTTAGGGAAGCTCTGTGCAACCAAAGAATAGATTGAGGGATTACTTCCACAAAACTACACCCACAAAAACAAGCCTGGTATGCCTAGAAAGCTTAAGGCGTGTACTTCCAGAGAATATATAGTTTATGGGGCGTATTTCAAATGTAAAGGGTTGTTTTTCTGGAAAAACTGCAAAGTGCGCATAGCGCATATCACAGCTGTATTTTATCTGAAAATCTCCTAAAGCTCTGTTTCAGTTTGGGGGAGTCCCCTGGGCAGGAAAGGGTGTCTACCTATACATATGTGGCACCGCTGTGACCGAGAGAAATTGGGGTTTCACACGCAATAAAATTTTATTGACAAACTTACATTTTTTATTAAAAAAACACTACAAATTGCAAAAAATAGATTATAAATATTTCACCCCAAAGTATTGAGAATCCACTAAAAAAAGGCCATACAAGACATTTCATGTTGAAGCCCAGACTCAAAAAAACAATATATAATTTTCCTGGGAAATCCCTGGAAATCCCTTCAAAAGTTTGAACATATGTAGCGTATGCTACCTCTTACCATATCCCTTACCCATTCTGCTCCAGGCCCCTGCTGTAACAAATTCTCATAAATAACTGGAACAGGACTAGGAGCTGGCAGTTCGGCCCTTGAACCCTGGGATTGCCCGCCCTTATGTTTGGTTTGCCGGGTTGGTAAGTTTTAGGGTAGGGAGGCCAAGCCTTTTTTTCAAAATTTTAAATTAGGATGGGAGGGGCTAATTTTCAAGAAAAAATTCCCACCCAAAAAATCAAGTGTTGATTTTGAACCAGTAAGTAGTACAATTTATAATATTAAAGTTTATTTATGTGTGTGTGTTTTTTCCGCTACTTGGAGTAAACTGGTAAGGGGTCCAGGGGATGAGGGGCCACCATGTCACCTGCAGGCACTGGCTGGTAACATGGTGGCGATTACCCGTATTCCATTTGGAACACTGCAGACGGCGCCCACCGCTAGAAGAGCACCAAACCCATACCAAAGGGCATGGTGAGGGCAAGACCTGTATGCCTACAAGACAAGGGGCAGTCTTTGAGGCCTGGTTTACCAGTCCTTATGCCTGGTGCTTGGACTATTTTGCTCGGGAAAGGGGGGAAACACATATTTTTTTACATTAGTAATAAATAAAAAAAATAACAAACCTGCCTGTCAATTGTTAATTGAAAAAATACATGCCAACAATTGCAACATGGCTACTTTCAATTAAATAATATACAACTCGCATACCTGTCGGCAAACTTCATGTGAGTTTGTCTCTGAATGTGACTCTGAATCACATGTGTCTCTAAATCATACGAGAAAGAGAGAATTCACGCATACGAGATTGATCTCAAAAGTGGTCGAATTGTCCCTATAGTCTGATGTAAAAGAGGTGTAGATAGATCTACCTAGCTAAAAAAAGCTGGGCATCAATATATAAAATCCGGGGCTAGGCTACAGAATATAGACTGAATCTTGGCAGCAACTGATTTATACAGCAGTACACCAGCGGTACAGCAGGAAATTGAACAATGATTTATTTTTACACCTCGACAATCCCCTTTCCTGGGGCATTTCAGATACCCCACAGTGTGAACCCCCTAAGTCACCCCAAAAAGCACAAAACTCAGGTTATGAGAGCCCAGAATATAGAGCGCCTGAATACCTGGTCTCCCTGTGGTCAGGGAGGCCAGGGATGCAGAAAGCTGAGTGACTGATTGTGAGCATTTACAGGTGGTTCATGCAGCTGGACATCCTGATTCGGGATGCTGCAAGGAACTCTATAGGCCAGCCATGGGGTCTTTTAGACTCCAGGGCTGGCACTATAGGTGGTTGGTCCTTCTTAGGTAATGAATGTCAAAAGACTAATCTTCAAATTGATTCTTTCAATAATGATACATTTACTAGCTGTCACCTATACTGTGTGGTCGGTGCCAGAGCCCTGGGTTACCAGTTCCTCAATTGTTTAAATTCTTTCGTGATACAATGCCCTTGTGATAAAGTCATAGACAAAATGTTCGAGGGGAGTTGAGAAGAGATAGACAGACCAAGGTAGAGCTTCGGACAAACCCAAAGTGCGCATCCGACCGGCCAGTATGCATGCTGAAAAAATTGTGTCTGGAGCAGCAGTGCTGAAAGACAGAAAATCTAAAGCAGGAAGGATTCACTGCCTAAGGATGGTGAGACCTTGTCTAAAATCTAGCGTAAAAGCTATAAAGGAACCTATGTGTGTCACAGGGCAGTATCATCAAATGCGCTTATGTAACAATATATGCTAAATACAAGTTACACTAAATATGATTGCAATAGAGTTTGAATAAAGATATTAATTGACCCAAAATGATATTGCTCTATGGTATTTTTTCTTTATATCCTAATTATGTGCATGCAAAGATAAAAACCTGCATCTTTGGAAAGAACGTGGGAATATAATATCAGAAAACCTGCAATATTGCTATGGAAATGCATAGAAGCTTTTAATAAGAAAGATTATGGTTTAAAGCAGAACGAAAGATAATAACAGCAGATGAACCATTTAAAACTCCAATTAGGCGTAGCCCTGCACATTTGGACATTGGATGTCACAAGGTGCACTTTATGGGTTTATTGAATATAACTTTTGGTTTTCTCTTATGTGTATTCATTATTTTTATATTTTATGATACGTCTTTCATTCGTTTGAGGGATTTGAAAAGTTTGATGGAAGGCAACCTCCTTCTGTACCTTCAAAAGTGCCAGATCCACTCCAATGGACAGGTTCCAAGAAACTGTTATACAACAAGAAACTGTTATACTAACTTATGTACCCCATTCATTAATTGCCTGGTTTTTTTCTGAGAAACTTAGCAGAGTATTACCAGAAGGGTGACTTTTGTGACTTTACCAACAGTGAAACAAAACTTACGGACATGCCCCATCTCTCTCATTTTTCACCATTTGCTCAAGGGGCATACGGGCTACTTTTGATGTTTGCGTATTCAACTCGTCAGCCCCCATGATCTGGCACTGGTAGCATTAAAATTTATGTTGATCAAATGTACTAAGTTCTCCCAGAACAGGATAGAGATTTTATGCATCACAGTGTAAAATGTATTGAAACACATTTTTTTTTATGTTTAATGATCAACTTTATTTGCAACTCTGTGGTGCTTCTATGGGTGCCCCACTCACGCCTTCCTTTTGCTAATGTATGGGGTGGTGGGAAGGGCAATTTATCTATACAAAGTCTAAACCCTTTTCTTAAGTCTGTCTACTTGTTTTCAAGGTACATAGACATTGCTATTTGCATTTGGAGAGGACAATTTGATCAAATTTAAGTCATTTCTTGAGTACATTAACCACAATTATGTAAATTTGAGATTTACAGAAGAATGGCATACGTTTCTATATCATTTCTACCTCCTATAGAAAACCTGCAACAAGTAATTCAATATTGCATGCGAGTAGCTGCCATGTGAAACACCATCAAAGCTATGCCGTATGGCAATTTTTTGACAGCACAGCGTTTGAACAGGAAGTATGAACAGTTAGCTCCAGAATGTTAGCAAGGGGTTATAATCAACATTTATTGGATAGATCAGTTGAAAGGGCCCTAGGAAGAGAATGTATAGACATTCTCCATAGATCTAGGCATATTGGATCAACCATATCCATATACTGTTCAAATTAATAAACTCAGACTTATTATTCAGGATTCAGGATCCCGAAAGCAGATCATGACCTTGCCACTATTTTACACAAGCGGACCCCTTGTGTACAATTTACGGACCCCTTACCAGTTCCCCAAAAGTAACAAAAAAAACAAAACACAAAAAACATTTTTCCATAGGAAAAGCAACCAACCCATACTGATGGGCATAGGGGCTGGTACACCGGCAGGGCCAGGGTTAGTTTGGAGAGGCACCCCTGCATCTCATTTTCATTGAAAAAAAACATGCCAGCAATTGTGGCATTGCTTTTTGTTGAAGAAACAACAACTTCTAGCCTAGTCTATTGATTGAGTGACTTTGGCTAAATTTAATGCAGTTCACAGTTAGGACACTAGATGTTACCAATGCTTAACTGTAGTCTCTATATGCATTTTGTATTTGTTGTATTTACTGTATATTCAGCTCTGCTCTATGATTTCTTTTTTCCTGTCTGTGTTATCCACAGTGTTAAGGTGACTTTCTCTTACTGCATTCCTGTTCCAGAAAAGCCAGTTCCTGTTACACCACAAATGTCTATCTAGATTCAACTCCGCAGCACCCAGCACCAACACGCTGCAACAATTTTGCCCAGCTCTCCTACCCTTTTGACTGTAAGCACAACAGTGCAAAACTCACTGCCCTGTATGTATGTTGTATCACTTTATATGTTTCTGCTGCACAACTGTTTTTGAGTGTTTTGTGGTTTAGGCTAAATTTACATTCTATGGACTACCTTGGGTCCACTGCAGAAAATCACCCTGGGTCCCCATCCTCCAGTTATGTAAAATTAATTGTCCAAATGGAGCACATGTGGTATAGGGGTTAACACTCAGACATGTGGGGTGTAAGTTCAGTATTGCTGGACTATGCGGGCCTCGTGGGAGCCATGTGGGGTTGGGGTGCTGACAGTCTCTGGGGACACTGGCAGGGCACACACTTGACAGGAGACATTAATAGCAGTTAGATGGTACATCCACATTCAGCATGTATCAAAACAATCCATAGTTATAATAATTAAAAGTTATAATCTACAACCCTCAGGTCTGGTTTCCTGCTTAATAATAGGTAGCTGCAGCAGATCAGTGTCCCTTTAGTGATAGTGTGGGCCTTGTCTTTATCCACAAGCACATGGGTGGAAGACTCGCTTCTCCGAGTACCTTGGCAAGGTTGGCACAGCCTAGCTAGAATCTCCTCTGCTGATGTCTCCTTTCTCCACAGTTTCTTGTACTCCACTCCCTGTTACTCCAACAAAGATGAGCAATGCTATCTAAGTGTTCCAATCCATTTTATAGTGTTCTTCACTACTAATCTCTAGGTTCTCCCATAACTGAATTAGTAAGTCAGACCACTGTATCAATCCTGCACCTGTTAGACCCATGTGGGAGGATACTGAGCAGGATCTGGACACCTTAATTGTTACATTACAATCTATTTTCTCCCTATGAACTTAATCTGCACTAACTGTGGTTAACCCTCTATGCTATACTGGAGTGCACGGCCTCTCTTGCGCTAGATAAAGACTTAAAAACTAAAAACTACTGCAGCTGCTTGCAGTCCCATCAGACAGAGCAGCACAAGGATATGGTATGGATTATAGATTTTTTTTTTTGTGCTTGTGCCTAGACTTTCTTCAATAAATACCCCCTCGGAACCACATAAATTGAGCCCCAGACCACACCCCATGACCTGCAGAAATAAATTAACCCACCCTGGAATCTATGAGACTCCAGGGCAAGCATATTCGTGCCCCCGGGGCATCCATATTTGGGAGGCCCCACTGTGTCAAACCCCCCAGGTCACCGGAAAACTCACCTTCTTTCCCGGTCCAACGGCGCATGTGCGAGCAGCGGCCGCATCCCCACTATCCCCTTAGCAGGGATGCGTGCCTCCGCCCCCGATCGGGGTGCCCCACCTAAGTGGACCAACACCCAGGATAGTCAAAATCCTGGGTGTTGGTCCACTTTAAGAGTGCTGAGTGGGCATGGCCTTAGCTGTGGAAACTCCTTTTTTTAGCGAGCTGCTGCCGATGGAGCAGCATTGTCGCCATTACTTGGGCGAGTGGATGGGGCAGATGCCCCAAAAGGGTTTTGCTCTACTTTAATGTACAGCTCTGCATGGAAACAGCAGGAAGTGGCCGCATCCCCGATCTCCCTCTGTCTGACACACATGCTCCTGTCTGAATAGCTGGGCACAGGAGCACGTCTTAGCCACAGGATACTAGGGATGTGGTGGCGCATGTGCCGTGGGATCACCAGACTTGTAAGTGTAGGGAAGTGCTCAGTACCACAGGGTTGCAACTGGAACATTACATGCCTGTTGGAGATCATAGATCACACTCTCTCTCTAGCTGCTGATGGTACTTCCTGTCCCTGCTAGTTGGGGTTTGCAGCCCCTAGCTAGAGGTATCAAAGACTATAAATATTAGACAGACTTCCCGTATGCTAGAACTGAGCAAATGGCTTGCTGCCAAGAGCTGTGCTGCTGCAACATACATATACAGCCTCACAGGGGAGCCTGGTTCACGTCACAGACTACTACACTGTTCACCTGCATGTCGATCTGATGGTACCACGGGGGGGGGGGGGGGGGGGATCATCAGTAGCTGCTCCTGAACTTCTTAATTGCCTTCTGCCTGCTAACGTGTCTGTCCAGCTGCTGTGTGCCCCATGGAGAGATTCAACTGTTGCTGCATGTCTGATCATCGACTCCTGTGTGTCAAGAGTGAATCATCTCTTTGAGTCAAGATCAGGGTCCCGTGCAGCTTTCATCCTGTGCCGGTATTTAGCTATAGACTATATATATACCCAGGTATATGTGCATAAACTAAAGCTCCTGCTGGGCCTTTCATTGTGTTAAACTATGTAAAATTCATTTCTATTGCCAAGTTAACCTTTACTACATAAAGTTCTTGTTATATTTGTTATACAGTATTACAGTATACTGTTATATAGTATTGTTATACTTGACTGTGCCAGTGAGTTGTATACCTTCAAGGTATGATTAAGGGGTATCTTACCCCGAAACGCGTCAACTTTTGAGGGGGGCGAGATGAGACTACACCTCACACAGGACATGTATGTTTTTTAATGAAAATATTACATTTTATGGATTACTTGTTTAGGATTTGCAGAGATCCATTCGTGTTTCCAAGCCAGCACAAGGGCTGGGGGTTTCTGAGCTTTCCGGACTTTGTGACTGTGCCAGTGACTTAGGTAAATGGTTGCTAGGAGCAGTAGTCCCTCTGCTCCAAATGTATTGTTTTGCTTAGACTACTTGATCTACCCAGAAAGGTGTTCCCTAGCAGCTGCAAGGGCCCTATTCTGGGTGGAGGCATTAGCACATCACACATTTAGCCCACTCTTCCACTCAGCAAATGCTCAGCTTCTCTTTGTTACCAACAGGTTAGCGTCATAGCCTGTCTTGAAGTGGGCCGTTTACCATTCCCCCCCCCCCCCCCCCCAAACTGGCTCTACATAAATATATCTGCGATCTTAAAGTGGACCATCACCCTCGGGTGATCGGCCCGGGAATCTATAAGATTCCCGGGCCGATCACCTCCCTCCCCGCGGGACATCCGAGATTGGGATGTCCCGCGGGGTGAAACCCCCCCAAAACCCCTTACCTTAGCTTCCGGCGGCCTCCCTCGTGCCCCTCTAGGCGTGTACGCGCCCGCGCCGGCCGTCTGTGAATGGCCGGCGTGGGCGCGCGCGCGCGTCAAGAGGGACGCGCGGGAGGCGGCGGCGGAGGAGCCACGGACAAGCGGCTGTCAAATCGCTTGTCCGTCGGCGCTGGGAGCGGGGAGAGGTGAGTTTTTAGGGTGACCGGGGGGGTTTCACACAGCGGGGCACCCCTATCGGGGGTGCCCCACCGAAGTGGACCAAGACCCAGGATAGTCAAAATCCTGGGTGTTGGTCCACTTTAAGATAATTCACAGGGCAGGGTACCACAAATCAGGATAGAGGTAGGCAAAAAGAATCCATGGCCAATGCGGACAAGTTTAGGTTCACTTTATGGCCATTGTCTTGACCTGTTACCCCTCAGAGGCAGAAATATAGAGGTTGCAAGGGGCCCCATCATTGTTGCTCCTCCACCTTATTTATCATATTTGGGCTCCCTTGGCATCATTTAGAGAACGGAAGCAGCCATTTGTCTCTTCTGTCTGTATTTAGTCATCTAGCTGCAACCTAATTGGGTTAGAAGACAGAAATAAGGTTACTGTAAGTAAAGGGCCCCGTCACATTTAGTTAGGCCATTGCTCAGTCACAGGGGTTGTTATTACAGTGCCATTACAGGCAGCCTACACGGGGTGGTGTGTGTCAGAGGCCACTGTCCCTCTTTCTAGAAGCAGCAAAGGGTGAGCGGAGCTCCAGGTAACTCCCATAGGGAACACAGCGCCGCTACCTCCGGAAGGCAATGCGCAGCAGCAGGACTGCTCTACAATTCGGCAGCGCAGGGGTTACAGGTTGCCCGTTCCATCCCAGAGAGCGCAGCAACACAGTGGCCGGCCACCGCCCCCCTCCCCGGGGATTGGTATCTCCTGAACACGACTCTATCGCCCAGCCCATTCTTCCTTTCATGGGCCCCTTTCTGACGCCATTCGCCCCCAGCCAACAGCAGGCGAATATGCGGCAGGCCAGCCCGTCCCTCCTCCCAGCCTTTCCTCAGAGCGCTGCCGGCGGCCATTTTGAGGGCACTCGAGGCGGGGCGGAGGTTTGAATTTCAGTGGCAGGGGGGCGGGGCTACCAACAGACGTTCGTCGCCTCTTGTAGCTGTGAGGCTGGCCCGTGCCTCTCACTTCCTCTCAGGCAGAGTTTCCAGCCGCGCCATAGCTGAGCCGTGTCATGTGTGCCGGGCCGGAGTGTAGGTAAAGGGGCGCACCGGGGCTTCCCCCGCCCAGCGAGGCCGGAGCCGGCAGCGGAGTCCGGTGACAGGAGGAGGCCGACCCCCAGCAGGATGTCAGGCCTGCGCTAGAGCCGCTCTCTCTCCCTCCCCGTCTCTGTGGTCTCGGTGTGAGTGTCCGCCGTCATCGCCCCGCAGCAGCAGCTTCATCATGTCCAAGATGCCGGCCAAGAAGAAGAGCTGCTTCCAGATCACCAGCGTGACCACGGCCCAGGCCGCCAGCAGCATCACCGAGGACACCGAGAGCCTGGACGATCCCGACGAGTCGCGCACCGAGGACGTCTCCTCCGAGATCTTCGATGTCTCCCGGGCCACGGACTATGGCGCTGAGGAGGAGGAGGTGGTGGCGGCCGCCGACCGGAGCTCTTCCGAGGAGACGCTTAATAATGTGGGCGAGGCAGCGGACACCCCCGGCACCTTGTCGCCCAACATGCCGCCTGAAGGATCGCTGCCCGGGAACAGTGTGGCGCCCGTGAGCCGGCAGCCCCCCGTGGCCGCCTGCAGCTCCCGTTTCCGGGTCATCAAGCTGGACCATGGTTCCGGGGAGCCTTACCGGAGAGGCCGCTGGACCTGCACCGAGTTCTACGACAAGCCGGAACAGGACAGCAGCACTGTGCTGAGCCGGACCAGCGACACCATCCGCCACACGAGCAGCGTCTACGAGCACTCCACAGACCGGGACAGCGGCCTAGGGGCTACGGGAGGCTCATCGGTGATCTCCACTGGGCTACAAGGCCATGACTCCATCGCTGACAGCTCGGCCCTCGGTGCCGGCACACACATGGCCTGGCATCAGCCTTCACCTCTAGGGGGCGCCATGTCTCAGGGGCCCGTCTATGCTGCTCCAGGGCCGTCTCAGCAGCAGATGATGCTGCAGCCTGATCAGGCCTACCCAGCTGGGCACAATGGGCCCCAGAATGTTTCCCTCGCCCCAACCAGTGTTACCATCAGCCAGTCCCAGCAGTTGACCTACCCGCAGGGGCACCTGATGGGCATGCAGGCTCAGCACGTCCTGCCGCCGTCACCAGTCATCGGCTCTCCATCCAGTCTTCCTGGGCATCAGCTGCAGTTTGTGGCCCTGCATCCTAAATCGAATGACTCTGTGAGCCAAGGATCGGGACTTACTGGTCACATACAGCCATCGGGAAGCGTGGCCCCAGCTTCGGTCTCCTCCGCTGCCCCACCACAACAAAAACCCGTCAATCAGCAGCAAGTGAGCGGAGGCAGTCCAGCGTCGGGCATCCGCACGAGCATTTCTGGACTCCCGAACAGTGCGCCCGGTGTTCCCGTTACTATGCCAATCTCTCCCGCTACGTTTGTACAGTCTCCATTAAGTAGCCATACTTCTGTGAGTAGGAGCAACAGCCTGATACCCACCACTGGGCTCTCGCCAGTGCAAGGTACCACCAATGTACATAGCAGTCAGTTTGCGACCCAGCTTGACGACCGAAGAAAGTCGGAACCCCTACCTCAGCAGCCAACCCCCCTCATTTCTGAGAAGTCTTTTGTGAAGGTGCCCATCACGGACCCCCTGACAAACCCTCTTCACCTACCTGTCTTTGGTTTACCTATTCCTGTTGATGGGGAGGATGACAGGTATGAAGCGGTTCATATTTGTCCTAACACATGCACTTTTGTTTCCAGGAACCTGCAGCGGCCACTATCTTTGTGTACTGCTGACTGACAGCACTTGAACGGCAGGTTTGTAATATGTCAAAATGGGAGACATTCAATTTCCTTCAGGTATTGGTCAGCTTGTAAGCGGGGGAAGATGAGCCTTCTGAGTAATCTTGCGCATGTTTGTGTGTTTTTTTCCATAACTGAGGATTATGTTTAACAAGCCTGCCCGTGAGAGTAAATAAACGCTACCTCTTTCACAAGGAAGGAGGACTTTTATTTATACTGTATATAAAGTCTGTATGTAAATCAGTCAGATTAACCTGAACACTCAGCATGTTGGCTTCCTTACTTCTTGGTGATGTTGCAGAGCAGCAATTCACATCTGGCTTAAAGGGACGTTCCAGACAAATGGTTAAATTGCTCTGCTTTTTCTTGCCTCATGCTTGGTGTCAGGGGCGGCATCTTTCATTCACCAGCACTTTCTTGATAAAACCTATAGAACTCTCTCCTTTTTGCTGAAGTTTTTATCTGCTGAAGATGAGGCCCTGCAGAAAGAATAGAGTTCACTAGGATTTATTAAGAAATATAACGCTGACTGAATGTAAGACGCGGTTGCTTGAAGCCAGCTCGCGGAGAGCCAAAAACTGACCAATATAACGCTTTGCCTGGAATGCCCCTTTAAAATGCTAAACTAACCTACCCGCTAGTGCCGCCTGTGTGCCCTGCATTAGAGAGAGTAGCCTTTTTTCTAGCAATGTCATTTATGAGGGGATAGCAAACAGTTGCACACATGCGGCAGCTGCGTCTGTACAGTAGGATGCTTGCAACATTGCAGTATAAAGCAGTTTTCTGTCATATTGGGTTTACAGACAGCATATTCATTATTTGGGGATGCCAGAGAGGGTTTAAGCTCACGTTAAAGGAGGTGTGCCATGGGTTCTTAGCTGGAAGACTTGGTGAACACACGTGTAATACAAATGCAAGATGGCAATGGAAGTATTGTGAAAAGCTTTCATTAATGCATGAAGTAAACTATTGTAGGCAGTGCATAGTGCACAAAGCAAGAGCCTATTTTGTCTACTTAAGCATGAAAAGCATGGTGAAGCATATAAAGAGTGAAAAAAGTCTGTTATAAGCTGTGTGATCACAGTAACCTGTAACAGCCTTGTGTAAGTTGCATGAGAGTGTGACACCTGGACACACCCACCCCTGTCAGAACTGGCACACAATACAAGGTGAGCCTTATAATGCTCAGAATTTACTCATGGCTAAAGCTTAGGTAAATTATAGGCCGTCTTTTTAAAATGATCACTCTCAACCTAACCTGTAACAGCCTTGAATACGTTGCATAAGGTTGTAGGACACCTGGACACACCCCCCTGTCAGGGACAGTAGCTGTCTACGTTTTTCTAGAGGAAGTCCTGTTCAGCGCCATTGGAAGCTTGTAATGACCATAATTTCCCCAGACCTAAGGCAGCATACATATTAGTTTTAATGCGTTGCTTTACAGAGCTTATTGATTGCTTATTTTTATACTCGCCTGATTTAATAATGGTAAAATGAGATGACGCTGGTGTGGGTGAATATATCAATGCCTCACAGGCAGCCAGTCAGTAATCGGACATGGTAGATTGAGTTCCAGTATGATGGTGCAAAGAATTGGCCCTCAAATCTGGGAGTCCCAGCATTTTGGAGTCCCTTTTGTATGTGCTGTTGAACTTCCTTAGATCAATTGTATCAAGATGCCCCTGTCGCATGTTGTGGATTTGGGCCTGTCTGTTTGTTCTAATATATTATAGTCTGTTTATTTTTTTAATGTGATGCCATCTACTGGTCTTCTAGTAATGCTGTCTAGTAAAGTCTGCCTAATTTTATTGTATCTGGCCTTTTTGGGGGTAAAAAGGTTTTTGCCAGCACCCTGAATGCCCCCTTGCACTGGCCAGTGATGCAACAGGTTGTCCCATTGTTGTCCCTGTAAGTGAGCTAGTTTAGCATACATTAGTGTGGTTAAGGATTTAGCCTGAAGTTTGTGAAAATAACTACTTCCACATTACATTGGTTTTTGCATATCATTTGCCCCCTTGCATGCTATAATAGTGTTTTATAGTGTAACTGGATGATTGTGTTTTTTTTTTTTTTTTTTCTGATGTAAAATGTTCTTTTGTGCTGCTGATCTACAGTTGCCTTAAACCGGACCTTCACCATGATTTAATGAAAAGCCCAAACTCTTAAAAAACAATTCCTCAGCATCTAAAATTAATATATTTTACATGTTTAGTCACTAATTTATTATACTTTCCCCCACTGGGCTGCAACTCTGTTCGGGAATTTAGGATACGGGCGCCGCCATCTTGACTCAGAAGCATCACACTTACTGAGGAGAGGAGAGTGGGATAAGGTACAGGGGGGCGGGTTATAGCTGTGCTTTGCTCAGACAGAGCAGAGCTGGGATCAGGGAAAGGTCAGCAGTCCCAGAATGCAGAGCAGCACAGTCACTTCCTGTTTGCAGGCACTTCCTGTTTGCAGGCTGCCTGCAAAAATGGCAGCTTCCATAAGCCGCCATCTTGGATGTTTAAAGGCTTATAAAATGCAGTAGATGCAGGTAGGATGATTTTTAATGTGAGCAATCTGTATGTACAGGGTGTGGGAAACATATAAGATAGACTCTTATTTAGAGTGAAGGTCCGCTTTAAGCATTTGGGCTTATTTGTTGCGTTCAGTTTTTTTCAGCAGACCCTGCTGTTCATTTTCATGTGAGATGAAATTGTAAAAGCAAGTATGGGAGCCTAAACGACTCTGGGGTGAATGCTTGCCCTAGGGGCATCCTGATTGGGATGCCCTGGTTTCACATACTCTCCTTATTATGGGATTCAACGCCTGTGCCTCCAGTGGCATCCTCATCAGGCAGAGTATACAGGGGGCCTTTGCTTTTTCTATTTCATCTACCGCTGCCAAATCCAAAAACCAATAAAACTTTTAAGTGGTAAGAATTTAACATAGACGATGATCCCGGGCTCACAATTTCTGTTAGGAAGGCACACTGTGTTTCGGAGGCTCAACGCACCCCATTAGTAATGTCACCTCCAGTAGCACATGCACCAAGTACAAATCCAGCATAATGGCGTGAGCTACTTCCAACATGCAGGCTGATCTCTTGTGGAAGGAGATGCCATTTATAGCTGCTTGCCCCCCAATATCCCTTCCCTGAGCCATATCCTTATACTCATTGTAGTTACACCAGAAACATCAGCTGTTACAGAACAGAAAACAGTAATGAGGTTCTGAAACTCACTAATGCACAGAAGGGGATGGAACCTGGTTGGTGGGTTACTAAAAATATATAATGCACTAGAAATTACACAACCTTATTAGTAACTACACTCATTTGTTAAGGATATTTCGTCAAAGTTGAGCTTTTATTATAAAAGTGCTGAAAGCATCGGCTTTCCTTTGGTGCACTGACCCCTTCTTCCATCATCTCCACCCACCCAAGGAACCAAAATGTCTTTTTGACTGGGTGCTGGGGGACTGGAAGCCTCAGAACACACTGGCAGTCAATGCCTTCCCTTTGAAGAAGTGGCGTTGGCCACTGCAGTGTATGCTATGACTGGTTCCAGTCTCCCATAGGAAATCCACTTAGTATTGCTTATTGTGAAGCCGCAGGAGGGATTTAGATTCATAGTGGGGCCTACAGACATCTCGGGGTGGGTGTAGGTTTGCTTCCAAGTTTAACTGCCTGTATGCTCAGCCAGCATACAAAGGAATGAAGTAATGGTAAATAGAACTTTACACGTTGAGCTTTCCGGTAAGAGAGGAAGAATGTTTGCTCATAAAGTTAAGAGCAAGGTATAATCTGGCAGTGGTGACGGTTCTATATGATAAGAATGTAATATTTGACATTCTGTGCTGCCATATACTTTCCTTTGTATTATATGTGTTGTTGCTGCCTTAGTTATGGGTAGCTAAGCTGGTGAACACAGCATTCTGTTACTCTTTAGCCTGGGTACTCTACTACCCTGCCAAAGCACCTAGAAATAGTATTCTAAGGAGTGTATGGCAAGGAAGACTTTTGCACCAATCAAATTCTGTGCCCTCAACCCTATTGGAGACCGGCTTTTACATCTGCTATACTGTAACATGAGATTGTCGGCATAAGGCACTATTAAAGGGACATTCCAGGCAAAGTAGGTTGCTTTTTGCTTGCCACACTGGCTGTCACAGGCTGCATCTTTTATTTTCCAGCACTTTGCCATGTCATAAAGAAAACCATATAGAATGTGCTTTTTTTTTTTTTTTTTTTTTTTTTTTTTTTTTACTAAAGCCTTTGTACAGTCAGCCATATTGCTCTGTGGCCAAGCAGCCCCACCCCTGATGCTTTACAGCACTGATGCATTCAATTACAGTACACACAGCTCAGCATTGGGGGTCTGTCTTATCAGTTGCAATAACTTTAACAAACCTGAAAGAACTACAAGCTTAACTGTTGTCATGTGACCGTTTTAGCTTGTAACTGAATTTTATTAGCACACGGCAGCAATTCAGATATCCTACCGCTTGTATTGGTCTTGTAACTGGCTCGCATTCGTTTCAGATTTCTTTGGCTCTGAGTGGCAAGAAAAGCTAAATGAAGCCTGCACCGCTGGCCACATCCCTGCTCGCCTCTAGCTGTGGGGCATTCAGAAAGGCCTGGCATGTGTACGCTTCTCTGCTAAAGGTATAGTGTGGGTGCCACATGATATTTGCCTGCAAAATGAGTGTACTGGGGATACACAGCGGGGCATCCCCATTCAGAATGCTCCTTAAAGCGGGAAAGCCCAGGCCCTAGAGTTTTATAGACTCTAGGGAGGGAATGCCTCTGGATTTTGGTATTTGCCAAGTCCCCTATACCCCACTCACCACAGCCAAATGCTTCCAGCCTTGTGCTGGTTAGAAATCACAGCAAATTTTCTAGTGGCTGCCGCACTTACTCATGTATCCCATGTCGGGTGGATGCGCGGTCCACAGAGACACCACAAAACTCCAACAATTTTGTAAAGAACCAGCACTCCAATGTGAAGGTAAAATAGCTTATATTGTAATCCAAACACCATAAATCGTGCAAAACAAGAATTGGTTTCTGGTCGACGTTTCGGGGTGCGCTGTGGCCCCCTTCCTCAGGACCAACCACATACAACCAGAACAGGCAGTGAACAGCCAATATATACATAAAAGGGCCCAATGGCCCATAACAATTAAAAAAATTTGCGCCTGACGTAATCGATGACGTCATAGGCGCTCCAAAATTAGCATATCAATAGATATGTAAAGTAATGCTATAAATGACAAGAGGAGGGCCCCTAAAGGTACCTCCGCTGGGCGTCCCTGGAATCTGCAGGGCACCGCCTCTACAGTCAGCAGGGGGTTGCCAGGCAACTCCATGCTGTCCTCCAATCAGGGAAGTTTGGGTGTGATGTCACAGGTCCCAGGAAATCTACCCTGTAACCGATGACGCTGCCCAGGAGCCACATGATTAGCTCTCGGGTGTAGCAGAGCTAGCACTCTATCTTCAGCTTCTGCACCCGACTCCAGTGCGGTGGTGTCTTAAAGAAGAACGCTGCTGACGAATATTTTAAGAATTTATAATGCAAAAATAACTATACAAAAATTGGAAATAAGAAAATTAATAATAATGTAAAAAACTTATTCTACATAAGGAAAACATTGCCCTTAGGGATGGAAATGGAACACCAAACTTTTGCTTAGATTGGAGAATTGGGGTACATACAGTTGCTCCCAAAGATAGGGGGAGGAAAAGGTTAATTCATCTGAAAATTAGGGGGGAAGGTTAGTTCATCTGAAAATGGGGAGGGGGAGGAAGGTTAGTTCATCTAGGATCCAGGAAGCTGCTGAATCCCAAATGATGTATTGAGACCTCGTGGAGCAACTGTGTCCAGTCTGGATCCAGTAGGTTTCACGTTGAAGCAGGTGACGATTCCTATCACCCCCCTCGGTGGTCTGGGCATGTGTTCAATCACCATGCCCTTTAGTTCATGTGTCTGGCTTCAGGTTTTTCCATGTCCACCGGTTCTCCATTTCTTGCTTTCTTCTGATGAACTCATACGTCACTTTGTGTTTTTGGAAGCGTTTTTTGAAAGGGCCGATCGTCTTTCCCACATATATAGGAGACCACAGGGGCATTTCAAGATATATACACAGAAATCCATGTTGCAGTTGTAGTAGCCTCGAAGTTTTATTGGACATCCCGTATGCGGATGTGAAAATTGTGTGCCTGTAATAAGTGAATTGCACACTTTGCAATTGAAGCATTTATAACATCCCAACTTGGATGAGAATACCTGTCTCTGTGGATTGTATTTCTCCACAGGATCTGCTCTTATGAGTAAGTCCCTCAGTTTACCTCAGTTTACGGCTACGGTTATAGACTCTCAGTGGTGGTCTTCTGACCATGGGTGCCAGGGTCTTGTCGGCCGTAAGAATGTTGTGATGTTTGCGTGTAATGCGTTCAATATATGCCGAGGTATGGCAAAATGTCTGCGTAAACGGGATACGTTCTTCCTTTTTCTGTTTAGGATTCTCATTCTTGAAGATGTGATGTGCTTTGGTTATGGCCGTGGTCAAGATCTGTTCGGGATACCCTCGTTCTCTGAATTTGTTGTACATGGCTTTAAGTTGCTCCTCCAGTGTTTCACTGTCAGAGTGTATCTGAAGGACTCTCAAAAACTGTGAAATGGGCAAGTTGTCAACCAGATGTCTGAGGTGTGAACTCTATTTCAGGAGAGTATTCCTGTCCGTTGGTTTAGTGAAGATTCCCGGGTCGATCACCTCCCTCCCCCAAAACCCCAAAAAAACTCACCTCCCACGCGCTCCTCTAGACATGCCCGCGCCGGCCGTTTGTGAATGGCCGGCGCGGGCGCGCGCCCTGTCAGAGCGACGTGCGGGAGGCGGCGGCGGGCGCACTGTCTTGTCCGCCGCTTGTCCGTGAGCGCGGTGAGGTGAGTTTTTCGGGGTTCTGGGGGGTTTTACACAGCGGGACACCCCTAATCGGGGTGCCCCCCTGAAGTGGACCAAAACCCAGGATAGTCAAAATCCTGGGTGTTGGTCCACTTTAATTCGGCCTGTGGAGTCCTTGTGAAGTGCCACATCTAGAAATGTGACATAGTCCCTTGACACTTCAGGGTTAAATGTAATGGTCGGGAACACTGAGTTCAGCATTGCAATAAACTGCTGGGCTGATTCCTCATCATTTTGCCAGATCACAATGATGTCATCAATATAGCGCCCCCAAAAGGTCACGCTTTTCTCATATTGGGGTGTTGGGTAGATATAACTTTCCTCTATAAAACCCATACACAGGTTTGCAAACGCTGGTGCGACTGCACTCCCCATCGCCGTCCCGACCATTTGCTCAAGGAACTGCTTCTCAAACTTAGTGTTTGGTCAGTGCCATCTCAAGTCCCGTTAGGATATATACTCTGTGGGGATAGAGGTGGGTTTTCTGGAGAGAAAATGCTTCACAGCTCTCAGGCCTTCCTGGGTGGGGATGTTTGTATACAATGATGAAATGTCATTTATAGCATTACTTTACTATTGATATGCTAATTTCCGAGCGCCGGTGATGACATCGGGCGCAAATGTTTTCATTGTTATGGGCCAGTGGGCCCCTTTTTGTATATATTCGCTGTTCACTGCCTGTTCTGGTTGTATGTGGTTGGTCCTGAGGAAGGGGGCCACAGCGCACCCCGAAACGTTGACCAGAAACCAATTCTTGTTTTGCACGATTTATGGTGTTTGGATTACAATATAAGCTATTTTACCTTCACATTGGAGTGCTGGTTCTTTACAAAATTCTTGTGCTGGTTAGAGCCACAAGTAAATTGCATACTGAATGGCTTTCTAAGTTCTATGGATGGCCCTGAGATGTAAAGAAATGATTTGCATGGCTCCACCCACTGCAGTGAGTGATGGGTAAAATCTATTACTGTGTTGGGCCCTGTGTAAATACTTGCCATTCTAGGAAAGCACATATTTTCCTGGATCTACTTGTGAAATAGATTGGACAGTGTTTTGGTATGTATTGCTGTGTGAAACCCTGCTGAGAACGCTGGTATTCTTAGGCCGCTGGCAATCCTGCGGTGCATCCATGGGCTCTCCCCCTGTCGGCTTTCTTAGCTAAGCTCAGTGGAGCCACTATCTGCGCCCCTTTGGTTGTGCGCTCCTGCGCCAGCCTTTCAGATACTGGTTGCGCACACGTGGAGAGGTAAGAGATGCAGGCGATCCACAGAGGTTTCACAATGTAATTTAAAGTGGACCAACAGTCAGAAATTACTTAAACCAGACCAACACAACATACAGTGCTCATATGCATCCCTCCCCAGGCACATAAATATTAATTTACCTTTTTTGAACTCCTGATGTAGTGAATTTTACAAACAAAATGGCGTCTCATGCCTTTGCAGGCCACCTACAAGCAGGAAGTGCTACTGGGCTTCCTGTTACTGTGAATTGTCAGTTGAATCCAGCCAGCAGCATGACTGAGATGCTGTGAGTGGAATATCCAAACTGGCGCTACCCTTCTTTTCCAACTGTGCCAGGCTGTTGGTCCTGTTTAAGAGGATGCTTGTTCCCATTTAAAGCTTAGTGCAAGGGATTTTTTTCTCCCCTCCCAGCCTGTATTTCAGTGGTAACCTAACTGATGATGCATCCGTTTTTTCAGGCCTCTGGGTCTATGCTAGCTGGTATTATATATCGCAATATTATATTATAGTCACAAGTCCTTTTATTGAACAATGTTTGTGAATGTGCATCTGAATTTGGTGCCTACATGTTTAGAACTTTCCTTGAGATGTTTGCCACATTTGGCGTTTGAGTCAAGTATGACTCCTGGAATCAGAACAGAGCGAGAGATCATTTTTCATAGATAGCTGACCAGCATGAACTAAGCCGGCTGCATTCCAGGATCTCTAATGAATGGATGTGATTGTGAACTGTCAGCCGCAGCAGCTAGCCAGCTGAAAACCTGATTGTAAGCCCTTCATTTTTAGGTGCCTCTTGCTTCGTTTCCTTAAAGGCTTGCTTGTACACAGTTAATTGATGCTGATAAATTGTACCATTCTCACACATGATCCCAAAATCTTGTTTTAGGGTGCAGCGGCGAGGCTCAGATTTGTTACTTTTTACTGAGATTTGATCTAGTTGTGGATCAATTGTCTTATATTGTAAGCCAAATATGCAGAAGAGTTGCCAAATGTCAATGTTTTAGGGCCCTAAACTGGCCTTGTGGTCAAGTGTCCTAAAAGGATAGAGCTTATAATGTGTAAAAGCTGGCGTGCAATAGAGTAAATCAAAAAATTCAGGATGCCCTATGAAGAGGGAGACCACCACCCCTTGAGTCTGAGTATAATTTTAGTAAAAGCAGTATGTAAAACGAATTGGCTTAAACTGGACCTTTACTCTGAATAAGATTCTATCTCATGTTTCCTCCACCCTGTACATACAGATTGCCCACATTAAGAATCATCCTACCTGCATCTACTGCATTTAATGAGCCTTTAAACATCCAACATGGCGGCCCATGGAGTCTTGGGCTGCCTGCAAACAGGAAGTGCCCTCTAATAAACATATAGTACGCAGAGCAATTAGTGTTTTTTAGTATAGGTATTAAACTAAAACAGAGCAATTAGTGTATTTTTGTATAGGTATTAGACTAAGACAGATTAAAACTGTTTAGATAAGTCCAAAATGTGAAGGTAAAACGTTCAATTCTTCTATTGAACAGGTGGTGAATTATCACTTTATCTTCTGTGCCAGTGTTGAATATAAACGCAATTTTCTAAACCAAGTGCCCACCACCTAAGTTGTTTACCCTTACCAGATAGATGATTCAATTGAGCTTTTCAGTTTACTGTCTCAATTTATCCTTAATGTATATCTTTCAGGTCTTCTGCTGTTAGGTGGCCTATTGGCCCTCCAAAAATATATGCTCCACAATCTTGCATAGTTTTATCTCCCAAAGAATAATTTCCAGATATACATATAAAGGGGGAAACAGACTATAATAGCGTGATATCGCTTTTAATTTAAACTTGATTAAAATTATATAAAATGCGCACTCACATTTCAAAAAATCATTTTTAGCATTGGTTTAACAGGCAAGGATCTCACCGCTTCAACTCTTACACCGCGGCCGCAGGTGTCCCAATGATATTGATGGGTGTGGGTATGCGGGTCCTCCTGAATAATGAATGCTGGATGTTGTAAAAGATGTCCGCCTTGCCTAGGTTGACGCGTTTCGTTGCGTGCCCGCAACTTTTTCTAAGACTTTTTCTAAGTGCCCTCTGACTGCTGCTCTGCATTCTGGGATTGCTGTCCTTTTCCCGACCCCAGCTCTGCTCTGTCTGAGCAAAGCGCAGCGATAACCCGCCTCCTGTACTTTTGTCCTGAGTTGCAGCCCAGTGGGGGAAAGAATAAAAAATAGGTGACCTAAAACTTAAAATACATTAATTTAATATGCTGAGCAATAGTTTTTTTTAAAGGTTTTGGCTTTTTATTAAATGAAGCTGAAGATCTGCTTTAATTGCCTTTTTGTGGTCTGTTATTAAAAGAGCTTCTGTAGTAGAGTTGAGTAAGTATCGCATGCTGCAGATCCTGGAGTTCCGGAAAGCTTAGTAGATAGTCTATCAGTTTGTCTTTTGCTTAATCCTTGAAAGTCTGGTCAGTCTGCTGAAGCTGGAAACCCACCCATTGTGACCATTTCATTAGTGTGCTCTCCCTGGAGTATTAAATGCTCCAGCTTCACCTGTCATTGCTCTGCACACGTGCAGCTGACACTGTAGGAGACTTTGCACACCAGGAAAGAAAAGAGTGGTGTTGGTGGTTCTTGCCCCAAGTCAGCTAGCCTTGGTCTTGCACAGCTAGGAATCCATAGTGGCAGCTATGTACAAGAATGCAGATTGCAATAGGAACAAGCAAGTAATAGGTTAAATGTACACAGGAGTCGGGCAGTAATACATTTATGGACATCCCTACAGATTTTGAAATGAAAATCGGATGTTGCACATGTGTAACCTATGGTGTGGTCTGGCCAGGTTTTTGTCGCCCCTTCATACTAGTTCAGTTGTAGGTATTATATGGGATATATTGGGCATCATATGTGGCCCCTGACCTTACCAGGGCAAGCTTCCAACATAAGTTATGCTTATCAGCTCCAAGTATAGCTTATTTACTTTTTAAATGTATTCTTCATCCCATAGAGGGATCCGCCGCAGTCGGAAACAGTTTGGTAAATAGCTTAAGAGGACTGTCCAGGCAACAAATCTTTTGTCCCCCTTAGCTCTTCCTTTTGGTTCTGGTGTAAAAACTGGCATGTAGCATCGCTCTCCATTCTCTACCTACTCGGACAGAATTGCATCTCTCCATATGCCTACTTCATTCATTGTAATGCAAGGGGCGTGCTGAAGCAGGAGCTCCCCTGCTGTAATTCTGGCAGAGGACAGGTTTTAGAGGATATCTCAGTACCCATATATTCTCCTCTCTGGGCACAAGCCCCCTAATTTACAGCTGCTGGCTTTGAAGACACTGTTTGGGAGTCACAGGTCTGGGACTTCCTTTAATCTGTCTTAGATGCAACTATCCCTGATGGTCTTGGCCTTAGCCTTTCTTTCAGAAGCATTGGGCTTCAATGTCTGTGGCCAATACCTTTTTATCCAGGGTGCTGTTCACTTGGCTCCCCTACAAAGGACCCTCTTGGTGCCTTCAGGCCTAAACCTGGTTAGTCTTGCAGTTGCTTCCATTTGAGCCTTTGTACTATGTAACTTTTGAGGGTGTTATCCGAAGAAAGATGCCCTTTAGAAGCTATAAATTCAGTTTCCCATCTATCAGAATTATCAGCCCTTTTTTACTGACTTCGCTTCTATGGGTTGAAGCCTGGCTTTATGCCAAAGTAGGTTGTCTTGACCTTTCACATTAGTCAGAAGTTTGTGGTTCCCTGCTCCTGCTTCAGAAAACGGAACCACTGGAATCCCTCGTCAATTGCCAGGGCTTTTGAGTTCTATCTTTACAGAGCAAAAGGCTTTAAAATTCAGATGCTTTGTGTGAGGGTCTTCGGTATTGGGTGGCAACAGACTGTGGTTCTCCTAAGCTACTGCAAACCAGCTATGCAAGGAAGCTAGTTGGTCCTAAGTCCACAACTGCAAGGTTGATAAGCTAGTGTTCGTTAACGCAGCTATTCTTAGTATACAGTACTTCCTGCTCCAAATCTAATACTTACAGTTGGGATATTCTCCACCAGATGGCGCTGGACTGCAGAGACATCGAAAATAGGCTCCTCCCGGCCCCTCAAATACCCAGGGACCTCCCACATATCCCCAGAATTTCTCTGCAGTCTGGACTGCTAAGGACGAGAAATTGGCTCTCTACTCGCAGGTGGGCGGGGTTATTAACCTGCAGCCCTGTAGGACTATTCCCACCCGTTCCACTAGTAATATGCCTCCCAGCCTTGGCTGCGCTGGTCGGGTGAAGGTAGGCAGCACCGCCGTTGGTGCTTAGGAGCGCTGCTCCACCGCGATCCCCCACCAAAGGGTAGGCGGTTCAGGCTTATGGTGAGCCTCTATGGGATGCCCCTCCCCCACTATTGCCCCTTGCCCCTACCTATCGGTGGGCCCTATTTAAGTGGCCGCCGTCCTCTCTCATCCTCCTTGTAGTCTTCTGGGGAAAAGAGAGGGGGGGGGGGTGTATGTGTATAGATATGTATGTTATGCAGTCTGTGCTTTCACTTTTCACGTCTTTATTCTTGTGTCAGCCGCCGCGCTGGCTTGTCTTTTAAAATTACCGCAGCCGCGCGCTGACTTTGTTCCGCGCTTGGCGGCAGCATTACCTCAGGCGCTGGTGCGCCATCATTGGCTGTTGGCCTTTCTGGCTTCGCGCTCTCCGGTGGGGGCGTCTTTGGCGCGTTCCGCGTCATCGCTATTATTGGCCCACCCCTTGAGGTATACCGACGCCATCTTTTCTGACTTGGTTGGCCTATGCGTGACGGACTCCTACCTATCACGGTCCGTAAGTGCCCTCGCGGGCGGCTTTATCTCCTTCACTTTTGTTACGATGTACTTAAGGTCTTGTCTGCTTCTGTCTTTCAGGCGGGACGAACCCTTCTTGGCTTCTCCCGGCCCTGTTTTAGTATATCGCTTGTAGGCCTTGTAAAAATTACACTCCCATGTCCCTAGCGGGTTATTGGGGCATCCAGGGTTGCTATATAGCGTTATTCCCTATCGGCGTATAGCGCCGCTATAATCACCATATGGAGGCATCCCAGGATAATGTGACCGGGGTCCCTTTGGGACAAGACCGGCTGTGTGTAGCGTGTGGGCAGCCTCATTCTCTCTGCTCAGCAGGTGCTTGCATTGCAATCTGGCCTGCCAGTGGCTGCACCTCGTTTCACTTCACCTACTCCCCCAAGCTTAAATCTCACTCCTGTTGAGTTGCATACTAGTGGGGATTCTCAGCCTGATGTGTCTTCTAGACTGGCTACTGTTGAACAGATTATTGCGAAGTCTTTAGCGCGTAAGGCCCCTGCTAAGAAGCGGCACTTGACGCCTAATGTTACTGTTTTCCCTATGGGAACTGAGGAGTTTTGGAATCTGTGTGGCTATACCCCGTCTGATGAAGGGGAGCTATTTTCTGATTCAGGCTCATCTGATGAGAGACCAATGGGTCATGACGATTCTGGCTCTGACCCCTGGGCCCCGGATGACACTGACAGATTATTGATCCAGATTTTTGAGGTTCTGTCTATCTCTCTCCCTGTTGAGGCTCCCAGACAAAGAGGGGAGCTTTTCCATACAGCAAGATCATGTTTGGAATTTCCAGAGCAGGCACATTTCCATAACCTTGTGCTCAAGGAATGGGAAGCCCCAGTAAACTTCCTGGGGTTCCAAAGAGTTGGGATAGGAAGTATCCCTTTCCTGCTGAGGTGGTTAAATGTTGGTCATCCCCCCCCCCCCCCCCCCCCGAGGTGGATGCCCCGATCCTAGGGCTATCTAACACCTCTATCATGCATTCCCCTGATTCTACTACCCTGCGGGATGCTGAAGACCGGCGTATTGATCAGCTGGCATCCCACGCCTTTTCATGTGCGGGGACGGCGCTGAGCCCGGTCTGTGCCTCTGCCATTACTGCTGTGGCCACTAGAACCCTTATCAGAAATATGCTTGATAGTGCCCCTAATGATTTGCCTTGTGAGGTGTTTAATGCACTCTCCAGTTGTGATGTTTTTGTTAACTTTGTACTATCAGCATTGGATGACACCATCAGAATGTGTGCCAGAACTTCTGCCCTCGTGGTGGCTATACGCCGCTCGGTTTGGCTGTGCCAGTGGGCTGCTGACAACGCTGCCAAGAAGGCCCTCACTGGTTTTCCCTTTAGAGGACTGCGTCTGTTTGGAGACCGCCTGGACCTTTTTGCTAAGGGAGGCAGGTTACCCCAGCGCAGGCAGCAACCTCGGCCCTTTCGGGGTCAGGGTTCCTTCTGCTCCCCTTACCGTGGTGCAAGACAGGGAAGGGGGGTTTCTTTCCCTGAGCCCGGGGAGATTTCTAGGGTAGAGGCAGAGGACGTGGACGTCCTGGCTCCTACTGGGGTCCCAAAGCTAAATCCTCTCCCAAGCATGATGGGGCGCCCTCACCCATCCGGGTGGGGGGACGGCTGCAGCACTTCGCTCACGTCTGGAGGCTTCATGTCTCAGACCGGTGGATTCAGGAGGTAGTGTCCTCCGGTTACAAGTTGGAGTTTGCTGCCGATCCCCCTCCAAGATTCATCAGATCCCGGATTCCTCAGGACCCTGTGTCAGCTCAGGAGCTAGTGCAAGCAGTGCAAGGCCTCCTGGAGCTGGGGGTCATCTGCCAGGTCCCTTTAAGAGAAAAAGGCAAGGGCTTCTATTCCAACCTATTCACAGTACCCAAAAAGGATGGTTCTGTCAGGCCCATCCTGGACTTAAAGATTCTCAACAAGTTTGTCATGGGCAGGCATTCTCGCATGGAGACTCTGCGCTCTGCCATCAGTTCCCTGCGTCAAGGGGATTTCATGACTTCTGTGGACATCAAAGCTGCTTACCTTCATATTCCTGTGTTCCCAGGTCATCAAAGGTTCCTCAGGTTCGCACTGATGGATCAACACTATCAGTTCCTGTATGTCTTCCCTCCCCCCCCCCCCCCCCCCCAATACCCCTGCGCAAGATTGCTCTGGAAGGGGTGCCAGCAATTCTGGTGGCCCCCAGGTGGCCAAGAAGAGTGTGGTTCGCAAACGTGGTACAGCTGGCAGTAGATCAGTACGCTCTGCCCTTGGTGCCAGATCTGATCACTTAGGGCTCACACGCAATCCCAATTTACAAACTCTGGCTTTGACGGCTTGGCTGCTGAAACCTCCATCTTGATGGAGAAGGGACTGTCTTCCCCAGTTGTGGATACTTTGATTAAAGCTAGGTAGAAGTCTTCCTCTTCCATTTATTACAGGGTTTGGCGTGCCTACATTGACTGGTGTGAGTCTCAGTCTATTCCCTGTCGTGTGTTCTCTATTCCCAGGATTCTGGAGTTCCTGCAGCATGGGTTGGAGATGGGGCTCCAACTCGGTACTCTGAAGGGTCAGGTTTCTGCCCTGGCTATTTTTTTCCAGAAGTCCTTTGCTCAGCACCCCCTGATCAGGACTTTTTCCCAGGGGGTCACTCATGTGCGTCCCCCACGTAAACCTATGGTGCCTGTTTGGGATTTGAACTTGGTTCTGTCAGCCTTGCAGGGTGCTCCCTTTGAACCTGTGCAGGATGCTGCCTTGGCCATTCTTATGCTCAAGGTTGTGTTTCTGGTGGCTATCACTTCTGTCAGGCGTGTGTCTGAGTTGGCGGTGCTGTCCATTTAGCCCCCCTACTATGAGAGGCACCAGGACAAGGTGGTGTTTCGTTTCAAACCTGATTTTCTGCCTAAGGTAGTGTCTGCCTTTCATTTGAATCTGGATATTGTTCTTCCTTCTTTGTGCCCTAATCCTAGCAATGCTAAGGAGAGAGTTTTGCACTCTTTGGATGTGGTTAGGTGTCTGAAGTACTTTCAGGAAAACTGATGCTCTTTTTCTGGTCCCTTCTGGTCCTAGGAAGGGTTCGGCTCCTGCCAAGTCTACTATCAGCAAGTGGATTCGTCAGGCTGTGATTCTGGCCTACTCTGCTAAGGGGATGAATCCTCCCTTCTGCTCATTACTGCCTTACTGCTCATTCCACTCGTGCTATTGGTGCCTCTTGGGTTTTTCAGCACCAGGCTTCTGTTGAACAAGTTTGCAAGGCCGCTACTTGGTCTTCTGTTCATACCTTTTCAAAGTTTTACAAGGTTGATGTTAGGACCTCAGCTGATGCTGTTTTTGGCCTCAAGGCTCTGCAGGCGGCAGTGGTTTAAACTGCCTGCTGCTGATTTTTCTTGGGGATATCACCCTACTTTATGGACGCTGTTATTGGATGTCCCAAGTGTAAGTATTAGATTTGGAGCAGGACGTACTGTATACTTAGAATAATACAATTCTGTGATTACCCACCTGTATAATTGGTATTATGAGTATACAGTACGTCCTGCTCCAACCCACCCTTGGTTTGCATTTTCTCGGATCCCCTGTATGGTGATTATCATTGTTATAGTTGATAGTTTGGAATGTTTAATTCTCCCGGCTTCTCCTTAACTGCTTTTCAATGCTGGGGATTTGTGGGAGGTCCCTGGGTATTTGAGGGGCCGGGAGGAGCCTATTTTCGATGTCTCTGCAGTCCAGCGCCATCTGGCGGAGTGTATCCCAACTGTAAGTATTAGATTTGGAGCAGGACGTACTGTATACTCATAATACCAATTCTACAGGTGAGTAATAACAGAATTGTATTTTTGGCCTTTCGTTTTTGCAAGCTACCCTTTTTGTTTTTAATTCCTTTCTGTCCACCCTATATATTTTTGGTATTTCAACGCCCAATGTGTATCTGACTGCTGTGGATCTCCCCTATACAGGATAGTGAAAAAATAATTGGATTTTAGTCCTTTTCTTCTGGAAGAATAGGTTCTGCTCATGTGGTGTGGTGGATCCCCCAGTAACGTCAGAAGTGGGTTGCTTTCTGAAGAGGCCTTTTATGGATAATGTGAAAATCAGTTGGATTGGAATCCCCCACAGTATTAGAAGGAAAAGGTTAGAGTAAATATTAAAAATCCAGTATGTTCTGCTCCCAAAGTAAAGCATAGCGGTGACCTCATTTCCTCCTGTTAGTGTGGATACCCCCCCCCCCCCCCCCCAACATCTACAGAGCTATGTGGGAAATGTTTGAAGCTGACTTTTATAACACTGTACAGCCACAGAGCATGTTTAACGGGTTCTTCCAGTTGGGATAGCATAGGGCAGCTACATACAGTTTGACATAATGGTTTCAGATTTTCTTATCAGTAATATTATGCCTGCATCAACACCATTGGCAGCTAGTGCCCATACTGGTTCTAAGCCTGATAACGTGTTTCTCTGCAAACTTTTGCATTTGTGATATTCTGCATACTTATGACCCCTGTGTGTGTGTGTGTGTATATATGTGTGTATTTTTTTTTTTCTCCTGATGGACTGAAGCATAATAGCAGCCCTACCCCAATACACAAATAGATAAAGCTTTATTATAGTTTATTATTTTAGGTTATGACCACTCCTATTATCTTAGGAGTGGGGATTTGCTGTCCTGGTGCATTACAAATGTATACAGTCGAGGCACACTATTATGATGACCAGCTGATACCCAGAGTAAGCACTGTGCACAGACAGCAGCTAGATGTGACGCTGTGACTACATATGGTCCTAGTAGGTTGTCGAAGGTATCTGGGGCCGTGCTGACTGCAATGGGGGCATAGTGAACAATGTGGTTGCTTAATTCAGTTAAATTCTGGTAAGTTAAGGCACCAAGGTAGTTCTTGGTCTTGCTCTTCTAACCAATATCAGAAATTTCTAGCAATGTGGCATTGCCTTGCTGGAAAATCCCATCTGCCTCAGGTAATACAATCTGTACATATTTGTAAGTGGTGTTACAAGGATGGATTGATACCCAAATCAGTTGAGAGCCTTCCACAGGAGGCTTCCAAGGAATGCCACAAAAAACATTCCACAGACCAGAACGCTACCACCACCAGCTTGTTCTCCTCCAGCAAAGGTTCCAAGGTGTTTGTGTGTGTTGCCTGGTACACTGTTTTGCAACTTTCTAAGCAGAAGTGCAGTGAATAGCAGTGGGCTTCTCCACTGTAGCATGTCAGTCTGGCCTTGCATACCGTTGTAGTGGACCTAAAAAATGGTCGTCATAATGTGAACCGAATGTTTGTAAATTTAGTTTACCATAATTTTCTATACGTTCTGCATACATAATGTTTTAAACCTGTTTTTATTTAATTTTGGGTCTCGCAGGAATCCTTCTTCTGCTTTCTATGAAGCATTTCAAGTGAAGTTCCATGGGTCAAAGAAACTGGGTGATAGGTATGACCGTACAATGACATGCAAGACATTGCATGAACGGCTTGCAGTAAGCTTGATTCTTGCATTAACCAATTGGGTATGGTGCTATCTAAATGATACGGCTTTCGCAGACTGATGTTGTGTGGGTGTTGGTAGCTTGTGATGTCATTTATTTGGGTTTTCATCAAAATAAATTTTTCTTCCTCAAGGTTTTCCTGTTCCCTTAAATGCTGAAATCCAGTTCTAGTCTTCCATATAGGTGTGCCAAAATGTTATCTTTTTTACTCAATGATGACTTATTCCCACTGAGTTTCGATTTTAATTAAGGGGCATGTTGGTTCTATCTACAGCTACGCAGGCAGTAGGGCAAGGAAATGGAAATTGTGATTTTCACAAAACCTTGGTGGCTCTTATCTTGCTGTCAAATGCTTGCCAGCATTTAAAAAGTCATTAATACAGAATTATTGCATTTTGTTGAGATATTAAAATCCCAAAAGACAATTGATGCAATCAATCCAGCAGGAGGGGTGCAGAAAGAAGTATTACTGATTGGATTTTTTTTTTTTTCTTTCGTTGCTCCTATAAATGAAGGATCTTACCAGGTAACTATTTTGGTGACTTTTTTGGTCCAACTGATCCAATATCTTTGCCAGAGTTTTTCTTTTAATGTTTAATGTTTTTCATCCAAACGGATTACAGTAGACTTCAGGTATTGTCCCAAACAAGGAGCAAAGCAGTATTTGGCCAAGAACTACACAAAGCATTTAATATGATCTATTCTGGCCCCAGACATAGCCACCTTATTATTCAGTAGTGTGTATATATAGATGCAGTCCAATATATAAGGTGCATATGTTCTATAAATATGTATGTAAAGGCGGGTCACATTATGAAAGTATCCGTCAATTAATTTTCAACCTTACTCTGATGTAATGTTTAAGGTTCCTGCTTTATGCTTAGATTACCCATCACATGTTGAAACAACTTGCAAATTGGCAATACTGATCATTTTATGCTACAATGTTTCTGCCATGCAGTCTAAGATTAAGTAATTTGATGCAAAGCTTGTGTGGCAAAGTCCGTTTTATGGCCTGATCTCTCCTTGTGGGGACTGATCTGATCTTATAGAGGTCACAAATGCTTTGAATAATTGCTGGTCCCTTTGCAGCATAATTCGTGTTCCAAGACCTCTGTTTTTTTTTCCTTTTTTTCAACAATTTGTTTTGGTTCAGTCTCCCAATGTAGGAGAATGTACACCTCCAAACTGAAATTCTTCTTTTTTTTTTTGCCCCCCTCAGTCCCTAGATCATTTTTACACTCTGAGGGATGTCTTTAAATCTAATTGTGTACAACTTTTTCTTTAGTCTTTTAGATCTACAGTATTTGTTTTGCTATGGAAGACCCTGGAACTGGATTGTAGCATTCAAGGGAGCAGGGGATACCGTAAAGGAAAAATTAAAGTTTGTGAACGCCGACTGATTTAGCATCTTGTTATATGTTCCAAACAGGAAAAAAAGGAAAGGTAAGATTCATTTCTATACTTGAAAGTAGGCCCTACATGAAGGTCCGCGAAGAGCAAGACTTAAAACGAATCTGGATTCACTTTTACTTTGTTGGAGGGACCCACATTCCCATGCAGAGATTCATGGCCTTACATCTGCATCCGTTAGTTATAAAATCTCAATCTGCACAGTTGGTGGGGCTTGCACGGAAACGCTTTGCCAATCAGAAATTTGGGAAATGTCTGCAAGATCAAGGGCTGGTTGTAAAAAGACAGGCGTTGCCCTTTCTTGGTAGTAATGGTGAATTGGGCACCTCTGGCATTTTTAAGGGGTTGGGGCCTGGCCTTTTTGACTAACTGTAAATCTAATTGTAGGTATCTTGGGTGTCTTACTAATCTTGTGCTGCATAAAGATGGTCTTGTTTGACTTGGTTGTTGGGCTTACTTGGAATGGGCTGTTGTGTGTTGCATACCTTTTTTATTTAGATTTTTGTGTGTTATGCATGATTATATATTTTAGCATACTGAGCTTCCTCATTCAGGTAGCCTGCATACAAGGAAGCCGGGCACCATGCAAAGCTTTTTACCTATGGGTCTATGTATATTCCCTGCACATGGATCCATGTGTCTACATATATCCCCTGCGCATGAAGTTTTCCCCATATTTGCTATAGTGTCTGAATGCCTGTCTCCTGTAGGCTGTGATATCTGCTACTTTGTTAGAACTATTTTTCTCAAAACATCCTTAGGGCAGCATAACGCTAAGATATTAAGGCTCCGCCCCAAGGTAGAAACACATGACAACCAGAATACACAAAAGCTTTAGCTCCTCTACACCACCAGCTCCTGAACCACTGGTTTTGGCAAATAGACTGTGTTGCTGTGGGTCTGTTAGGGGTGACATATTCCCTGGCTCCAGAGGCAGCCTGCCAGGGACCCAGGGGATTGAGTCCGGTTCCCCTATCCCTGACTCCTAGCCAGCGGGGGGGGGGGGGTTCAGAGCTATCCTCAGACCAGGTATGCTACGGTCTTGAGGCATTGTGGAAATTGTCGGGGGATTTCTGGATCCCCTTCCCACCACCCCCTCCCTCCTCCAATACCGTATGGCGGACAGGCTTCCAATGCCTAAGGTTTGCGAGGCTCTCTTGGGATGTGCGGCTGCGGGGCTCTCGGGCTGCATTGTGTATTTTGCCCGCTAGTGCAGGTCTGTCAAGCTCGCCAGAGGGCAGGCTGCGGTATGCATGTGCGCCTCTTCCTTTTTCGTACAGCCTGATGGAAAGGGGGAGGGATCTGCTGCAGGGGGCAATTACACCCGGCGGCGCTGTGGGACCCAGCTAATGCACATGCTCCCGGATTAAAGGGGAAGCACTATGCTAATCTTGAATGTCTTTTCTGGCCTCCTGCTCCTTTTACCTTAGAGGGTTAAAAAAAACGAAGCAATTGGGTACCTCCCTGCTTTCTTACACCAGACTTCAGAATGGTGGATCAGGCAGGGTAATCCTTGCAGGTCCCTGCCCCTCTGTCATCTGCTATGAGAAACTGCTGTGGATCAACAGCCTTCCAAACCAATTGATCCAATTTCTCTGTCGGCCACTCAGTCTGAGAAGGTGTCCAGCTCTGCTCCTGTAAGTCCCTTTTTATTTATGGAAATGATCTTGCAGTGTTAAGGGCTACTTTTTAATTATTCTATTTGACCTTCCAAACACATATTTACGGCCTACTACTCCTTTTGTATTTGACCATGCCCACTAAGCAAGTGTCCAAGACTAAAACTGGCTCCAAGTCGAAGGAAAGAAGTAGGAGTTGCCCTATATGTGAAATCATTCAAGCATCAGATTCCTATAGGAAGCCTCTTTGCAAGCCCTGTAGTGATAATCATAAGTAAGGAACATCAGCCCAGCATGACTGATATGAGAGTTCTGAAGGATCATGTTTCCTCTGCCTTTGAGAATCTTAGGACCCCACAGGACAAATGGAGTTTTTCTGGAGGGTAGCAGTCAGAGGTCTCTGATACCCAACTTTCTGAGGGAATGAGGGCTCTTCCTCCTCCTCTGAGGAGGGTTCTTGTTCTGATTCAGTTTCACCAGTGCAATGTCCTTTCACTCCAGAGGATTTACCATCTCCTCATATCTCCTGTATATGGTTCATTGTTCTGTGGACATTGAGGATAGGAGTTTCACGCCTAAGTTTAAACAGGATGGGTTCTATCTTGATTTTGTTCCTGATTCCCCTACGACATTCCCCACTCATAACTCTGAGGCTATCCTTAATGAGTGTAAGGATTCAGTTAAAAAGCCCAAACCCTTAAACGATTCCCTGGCATCTAAAATTAATATATTTTAAGTTTTTTAGTCACTTACATATTATTCTTCCCCCCCCTGGGCTGCAACTCTGTTCAGGACATTAGGATATGGGCGCCGCCATCTTGACTCAAAAGCATCACACTTACTGAGGAGAGGAGAGTGGGATAAAGTACAGGTGGGCAGGCTATAGCTGTGCTTTGCTCAGCCAGAGCAGAGCTGGGGTCAGGAGAAGGTCAGCAATCCCAGAATCCAGAGCAGCACAGTCAGAAGGCACTTTCTGTTTGCAGCCTGTTGGCTGCCTGTTGTTCCATGAGCTGCCATCTTGGATGTTTAAGGGCTCATAACATGCAGTAGATGCAGGTAGGTTGATTTTTATTGTGAGCAATCTGTATGTACAGGGTGTGGAAAACATATAAGATGGGCTCTTATTCAGAGTGAAGGACCGCTTTAAGACGTGTTATCCGTTCATTGAGGAAGACTCATATATTTGGGATAAATGCCCTAAACTGGATGCACCCTTTTCTAAGGTCTCCAAGGGGGTGGATTTAGCTTTTGGACTTTGATGACTTTGGTATCCACAAAGATACTTTAGACAAGAAGATGTATACACTCTTGTAGAAAGCATAGCAGGATGAACCTTGTACTCTCAAGCCGATTCTAGCCTCTGCTTGCATTGCCAAGAATCTTTTGTTTCAGCAGCCTAATCATCTCTCTTGAAGCAAACAGATATTAATGAGATCATGAAGATTTTTTTTCAGCTGTTCTGTCTGATGCCACTGCCGAATCAGTGAGATTTGTTGCTCGGGCCGTGGCCCAAGTTCAAAGACGCCTGGGTGCCATGCCATTTAATAGGGAATTGATCTTTGACCCAGAACTAGAGAAGGTGATAGACAGGTCTGCTGACAAAATAAGTCTCTTCCCACTAAGCATAGGGATTTCAGGAATATCATTTTTTTCTAGCCAGTCCTCTTATAGTTGGCCCTTTCTTAGCAAGGACTTTTATAAAGGGGCTCCTACTTCTAGGAGAGGCAATTTTAGAGCATCCACTCTGTTTGGTACCCAATAGTCAGCCCCTAAGACGCAATTACGAGGTCCTTAATAGGTGCCTGGTTAAAACAATTCCACATTTGGTGTGACCTTGCTGGATTGCATCTTTATTTCCAGGGAATAAGGAAGGGTTTCTCAAAAGAATTTATGCACATCTCTCAGAGAAACTTCTTTGTTACTCATTTCCCAGTGGACAGGAAGGAAAGACTGGCCATTCACAGCAGTATAGGTTCTATGCTGGATATGGGAGTGATTGTCCTGGCTACCCGCCTGGGAAGGGTTCTACTCGAGCATTTTTTTTTGGTAAAGACCTCCCAGAGGATTCGGCTTTATTCTCAATTTGAAGCAGCAGAATCTCTCAGTACGCTACAGACTCCTCCGCATGGTGTCCATCTTCTGTGAGGAATCTGCTACCGTCTTGACTCCTTCATGGTCTCAATAGACCAGAAGGATGCCTATTGGCAGATACCGATGAGCTTATCAGCTCAAGCCTTTTTTGAGTAAAGTTTGGGGGGACCAAATACTGCACTTCCATTTTGTATGTTCAGGATGTCGTCGGCTCCGAGAACTTTTACCAAAGTTCTGGTCTAGCTGTGCTAAGGCAGAAAGGAGCTGGGATCATAGCATATCGAGATGGCCTTCTGCCCTTTGCCCCAAATCAGAGGAAGTTGCTTCAGGATCTGGAATGGACAAAGGATTTTTTTGATTGGGTTGGATCCTGAATTACCAGAAGTCCAGTCTAGCCCCGTCACAGGTCATGACTTATCTGGGGTTCGTAATCTATACAATTCTTCAGAGAATCTCTGTCGACGATAATGATCCTTCAAGAAGCCCTCCCAGTCGGTTGATTTCAGTTCGTTTAAGCTATGTGGGTCTTGGGGCTAATGACCTAGTCCTTCCCCCGCTGTAGGATGGGGTCAGCTACACTTAAAGACTCTACATTTGTATATTCTAAACTCTTGGGACAAGTCTCAGGAGTCCATAGACAGAATAATCGAAGTCTCAAATTTAGTGAAGGAATCTGAGTTGGTGGCAAGGCAAGCATAGGTTTGTCAGTGGCCTATCCTGGTAGGACCCCAAGGACATGGTAGTGACAACGGATGCCTCTTCGTGGGGTTGGGGGGGTGACCATTGCGGGATCCCTGACAGCTCAAGGAAAATGGTCCAGAAGACTGAGCCTATCCTCAAATGTCAGAGAATTGATAGCTGTGAAGGAAGCATTTCTAGCCTGCAACAAGCAGCAAAGAAAATTCTGATCTGGGCAGAACAGAACTATCAGCCATCCACCTGAAAGGTTGCCAAAATCAGGTGGCAGATTTGAGTCGCTCTCCATTATCCGAAGTAGAATGGTCACTGTACCAGGAGGTATTCAATCAGATTTGTGTCCTGAGATTGCTGTGTCTCCTCCAGTCGAAACAACAAGCTGAGAAAGTTCTTCTCCCTTGATCCCTCCGATCAAGCTTTAGGAATAGATGCTCTGGCTCATCATTGCCGTTTCAGTCTGGCTTATGCATTTCCTCCAGTTCAAGGAAGTTTTCTCTAATATGTTTTGTCTCCAATCTGCAGGTTCAGTTTTCTTTTTAGGGAGTGGACATATGCTGCACTTTTGACCATACTTCCTGTTGTGATGTTTGAAAGTGGACCTACATTCCAAGTGTCCTACAAAGGCCTTTGGCTTGCCCCCTAGGCATGCTGATTTGGAAGCAGTCCTACTATGTCCACTCTTCAGAGCCAATCGTTTGGCTAGTGAGGTTCACCGCTTAGCATTGTGCGCTTTCACCCAATAAACCCTTCTGGCTGGTGGAGGCAGCAATTATCTAGAAAGAGAAGGTAAATTATAGGTGTCCATTTTCCCTTCATGGATGCAGAGCAGTTGCTGGCCAGGGGTTTTCATTGTAACTGTGGGGGACATGTGCGCGCTTTGGCCTAAAGCTTATTCAGGTGAAAGACTTTCATCATTAAAAAGTTGAGTAAAAGTTTCCTCAGTTGCTCCTGGAGGGGTCCTTGTGCAAGGTTTCCAGGTTTTTTCAAGTATACAGCATGTCCTGTTTCACTAATTCCTTATGTCTGGGTTATCCGCCACAAGGTGGCGCAGTGGACTGCAGAAAAGACTTGTGGCATCTCCCGGCCCTATAAAAAGCCAGGAACCTCCCACAAATTCCCAGTTTTCTTCTGCAGTCAGGACTGCGAAGATAGAAGATGGCTCTCTATACTGCGCAGGCGGACGGGGCTTACCAGCCTGCGGCCCTGCAGGACTATTTCCACTCGTTTTGGACCCACTGCCTCCCAGCCTCGGCTGACGGTTCGGGTGAAGGTAGGACAGCACCAGGGTCGGGTGCTTGAGGAGCGCTTCTCCAGACCGCAAAACACTGTACCACAAGGGTAGCTGGTTCAGGCCTTTGGTGAGCCTGTTGTGGGATGCTGGGAACCTCGCCGCCCCCCCCCCCCCCCCCCTTTGGGCAAGGGGTCCACCCCCCCCTTCATCTTCCCTGGTTGGGCCCTTACTGCTGCCCTGTTGCCCCCTCGCTTCTCCCTTTGGCTCGGGGAGGGGGGGCGGGCGGCTGGCGGGGGTGCCCTGGGGGACTGCTGGTGTGTTTTTACTGTGTTTCTCTGTGTTTTTGACTGTTTTCGCCGCCTTGTACGACGCTCTGTGGCGGGTGGCGCTATATCTGAGGTGTCTTTTCTTCAGTTCTGTCATGGCGCTGGCGATTTCGCGCTCTTCGGGGGCGGGACCTTCGGATGACTCGTTCCGCGTCATACCACTGCGGCCTGCCCCTCAAGGACCTCTCCGGCGCCATTTTGTGTTCACTACGCTCTGGGACCTTGTTTCTTCTGGAGCTGCGTCGTGCTTTCCCTGTGGTGCATCTTATCCTCTTGGTCCGTGAGTCCCCTGTGGGGTTGTTTTTAATGTGTATATATATTGCTGCGCTGCAGGATTTTTATATGTCCTCTTTGTGTCTTTCAGGCGGGACAACCGTGACTGTGGTTTCTCCCGGCCCTGCCCTTTTCATCTCCCACCTTCCCTAACGGGCTTCTGGCCATCCCTGGGGGGGGGGGCATCCCAGGTGGCTCTGGTTAGCAGTGACCCTATACTGGCTGTTGGCGCCTATAATAATCCCCATATGGAGGCTTCCGGGGATAATGTGCTTGGGGTTCCTTCGGGACAAGCCCAGCTGTGTGCCGTGTGTGGGGTATCCCCTGTGAGTGATGGTGTCAGGGTATGTGTGCACTGCAGTCTGGGTTGCCTGCTACGCTGCCCAGCTCTGCGCCCCCTTCTACATCACCTACCCCCCCCCCCCCGCGCCTGCATTTGACCCCTAGTGAGGGACATGCTAGCGGGGAATCACATTATGATTTGGCTATGCGGGTGGCCAGCCTGGAAAGGCATATTTCTGGGCCTGCCCTCCGTAAGGCTTCTGGCAAGAAACGGCATTTAACTCCCGCTTTTTTCCTGAGGAGAATGAGGGACATTATTCTTTTCCTGGCCATTACCCCCTAGAAGAGAGGGAACTTTTCTCTGATTCCGATTCCTTTGAGGAACAGCAGGAGGTTTATGGCAGTACTGGGTCTCCTTTTGGAGAAGATCCATGGTCTCCCGAGGATACTAATAGGCTGTTGGCTCACATTTTTAAAGTACTATGTATTACCCCTCCTGTGGCGGCTAAAAAGCAGCAGGGTGAGCTTTTTCACACTGTTCAACAATGCTTGGAGTTCCCTGAGCAGAACCACTTTAATAATCTGTGCTCAAGGAGTGGAAACGTCCTAGCAGATTGCCTGCGGTGCCCAAGAGTTGGGACAGAAGGTATCCCTTCCCTGCTGCTGTGGTTAAACGCTGGTCGTGTGTCCCCGAGGTGGATGCTTCCGTGCTTGGGTTTTCCAATACCTCGGTCATGCATTCCCCTGACACTTCTACTCTGAGGGATGGTGAGGACCGGCGTGTGGATCAGCTGCCTGTCACGCATTTGCTTGTGCGGGAACTGCGCTTCGCCCTGTGTGCCATCACGGCTCTTGCTATTAAAGGGTTGCTCAAGTGCCTTCGGGATAATGCCTCAGATGCCAATAGGGGGAGGACTATAGATCCCTCCTGCTTTGCTATGAATTTGTTGCATTTATTCTTTCTGCTATGGATGATGCGGTCCGGATGTGTGGTAAGACTTCTGCCCTTTTGGTGGCTATACGCCGTTCTGTCTGGCTGCGTCAGTGGGCGGCTGATAATGCTGCTAAGAAGGCTCTCACGGCTCTTTGGCGAGCGCCTGGATCTGTTTGCCAAGGATGGTAGGCTGCCTCAACGCAGGAGGCAGACGCGGCCCTTTCAGGGGGCTGGTTCTTCCCTCCCCTCCTTCTGTGCTCCCAGGACTGGCCGGGGTGCACCATTTGCGGGGACACGTAGAGACCCTTGGGGCCGGGGTAGAGGCCGTGGACGTTCCGATCTCTCATGGGGTCCTAAATCCAAATCTTCCCCCAAGCCCCCTCAGGCATGAGGAGGCGCCCTCACCCATCCGGGTGGGGGGACGGTTGCGGCTCTTTGCTCACGTCTGGGGACTGCGCGTCTCAGACTGGTGGATTCAGGAGGTGGTGTCCTCTGGGTACAAGATAGTTTGCAGCCTGGCCGCCCCCAAGATTTCTCAGATCTCGGATGGCTCAAAACCCCCGTTAGCTCAGGGCTTGCGGTCCAAGGCCTTTTGGAATTGGGTGTCATCTGCTCGGTGCCCTTCCAGGAAAGGGGCAGAGGCTTCTACTCCAATCTGTTCATGGTTGCCAAAAAGGATGGGTCCCTGAGGCCCATCCTGGATTTGAAGCGCCTCAACAAATTTGTCAGGTTCAAGCATTTTCGCATGGAGACATCAAAGATGCTTACCTTCATGTTCCAAATCTTTCTAGGTCATCGGAGATTTCTCAGTCCTTCCATCAAGCCGAGCTGGATACTCAGATGGTGGTCTCCATGCTCGAGTCCTTCGGTTGGGTGATCAACCATCCCAAGTCTTCACTGTCTCCATCCTTGGTGAAGTCCTTTCTGGGCATGACTCTGGATACAGCTCTGGTCAAGGTTTTCCTGCCTCAGCAGAAGGTGGAGAGCCGGCAGACGCAGGCACTGTCTCTACTTTCTTGCCCTCATCCCTCCATTCGGCAGGGGATGCAGTTGGTGGGCCTGATGGTGTCGTGCTTCGTGGCGGTCCCCTATGCTCAGTTTCACATGAGACCTCTTCAGCTACACCTCTTGTCAGTGTGGGATCGGGACCTTGTGTCCCTGGATCATGAATTGGCTCTGTCCCCTCTGGTCAGTCTGTCCCTCTCATGGTGGCTGGACTCAAGGAATCTTCTAGTGGGCAGGACCTTTCTGCCTCCATGCTGGGAGACTGTCACCACAGATGCCAGTCTGACAGGTTGGGGGGGCTTTTGGAAGTCTCTGAAGTTCCATGGTCAGTGGGGCCCTCAGGAGGCCCATGCTCCCATCAACATTCTAGAACTGCGGGCGGTAAGGTTGGTTCTCGCCCAATTGACCCCACACCTTCGGGGTCGGGCTGTTCAGATCCACTCGGACAACCAGACGGCGGTGGCCTACATCAATAATCCGGGAGGGACTCTGAGTAAGCGAGCCCCTAAGGAGGTGTCCCTGATACTGTCCTGGGCGGAAGAGAATGTCCCCTGCATCTCGGCAGTTTACATCCCGGGAGTGGAAAACCCAGACTCCTTGAGCAGGGGGATGTCTCAGCTGGGGGAGTGGTCCCTCAGCAACAGGGTGTTTCGCTCCCTGTGCCGTCGCTGGGGTCTGCCGGATGTGGACCTGTTTGCATCCCGTCACAATAACAAGCTTCCCAGGTTTGTCTCTCTGTCACAGGACCCTCTGGCCTTCGCCACGGATGCGCTAGCAATGCCTTGGAAGGGTTTTCGGCTCCTCTGTGTTCCCTCCGTTTCCTCTGTTGGGCAGGGTGCTGCGCAAGATAGCCCAGGAAGGGGTTGGCCAAGAAGGGTGTGGTCTGCAGACATTGTGCCGTTGGCAGTAGATCGATACGTCCTGCCCAAGGATCCAGACCTGCTCACTCAGGGGCAGATGCGCCATCCCAATTTACAAACACGGCTTTGACGGCTTGGCTGCTGAAACCTCCATCTTGATAAAAAAAAAAGGGGTTGCCTGCCTCTGTTGTTGATACCATGATTAGGGCTAGGAAGATGTCCTCGTCCTTTATCTACTACAGGGTCTTGCATGCTTACATTGCCTGGTGTGAGTCCAAATCTCTTCCCTGTTGGGTGTATTCTATTCCCAGAATTCTGGAATTCTTGCAACATGGTTTGGATTTGGGCCTTCAACTTAGTACCCTCAAAGGTCATTTTTCAGCTCTGGCAATTTTTTTTCCAAAGATCTTTTGCCAATCACCGTTTGGTTAAGACCTTTTTCCAAGGGGTTTCTCACGCGCGTCCACCACGTAAGCCTATGTTACCAGTTTGGGATCTGAATCTGGTGGTATCTGATCTGCAGGTTCGTTCCTTTGAGCCTCTTCGTGAGGGCGCTTTGCCCATTCTGACTCTTAAGGTAGTCTTTTTGGTGGCTATCACTTCTGTCAGGCGTGTTTCTGAGTTGGCGGCGCTTTCCATCAAACCTCCTTATTTTGAGCGACACCAGGACAAGGTGGTGTTTCGGTTTAAGCCAGATTTCTTGCCTAAGGTTGTGTCTGCTTTTCATCTCAGTCAGGACATTGTTTTGCCTTCTTTTTGCCCTAATCCTAATAATCTTAAGGAGCGGACTTTGCATTCCTTGGATGTGGTCAGGGTTCTGAAGTTTTATTTGGTAGCTACTAAATCCTTCAGGAAGACTGATGCTCTTTTTGTTTTTCCTTCTGGACCTAGGAAGGGTTTGCCTCCGGCTAAATCCACAAATCCATAAATCAGCAAGTGGATCCGTCAGGCGGTGGTGCAAGCCTATTCTGCTAAGGGGAAGGAGCCTCCCTTCTGCCTTACTGCTCATTCTACTCGTGCTATTGGTGCCTCTTGGGCTTTTCAGCACCAAGCTTCTGTTGAACAAGTTTGTAAGGCCGCAACTTGGTCTTCTGTTCATACTTTTTCCAAGTTTTACAAGGTTGATGTTAGGGCCTCAGCTGATGCTGCTTTTGGCCGCAAGGTTCTTCAGGCGGCAGTGGTTTGAACTGCTCGCCGTTGCTTTTGGGATCCCACCCTACCTTACGGACACTGCTTTTAGATGTCCCATACGTAAGAAATTAGTGAAACAGGACGTGCTGTATACTTGGAAAAATACAATTCTGTGAGTACTCACCTGTAGAATTGTTTTTGTAGTATACAGCCCGTCCTGTTTCATCCCTCCCTTGTTTTCATTATTCTTGGTTTCCTCTGTATGGCGATTTGTTCAAATGCTCCTTTTAGGATTTCTTCGTTATTGTTCTCCCGGCTTCTTGTCTAACTGCTTTGTAACACTGGGAATTTGTGGGAGGTTCCTGGCTTTTTATAGGATCGGGAGATGCCACAAGTTTTTTCTGCAGTCCACTGCGCCACCTTGTGGCGGATAACCCAGACGTAAGGAATTAGTGAAACAGGACGTGCTGTATACTACAAAAACAATTCTACAGGTGAGTACTCACAGAATTGTATTTTTGGTGTTCTGCCTTATTGTTTTCCTCTTATGGGATGTGAAATAAACCTGTGTTAGGATTGTGCAGCCATACCTGTGATTTACTTTCAGCATGTGGTTTCCAAGTTTCTTATCGTTTGTGTCAGTCTTGGTAAAGTAGGTGTGGCTCTCCTGCCCTAGTTAGTCTGGCAGTACACTAAAACTCCCAGGATGCTTTTACTATAAAATCGGGATGCCCTGCTGTGTGAAACCCCCCAGATCGTCCATACACTTACCTTCTTCTCCGGACCAACGGTGCGAGCTGCGGCTGCATCCCCACTATCCCCCTAGGCATTTGTGAATTGCCGGTGCAGGCACGCTCCCTGTTAGAGGGTAGCGGGGGATGTAGTCGTCAGCGTGCTCGGAGCCGCTTGCCTTAGACGAAGAGATGTCGGCAGATCCGAGTGCGCTGATTGGATGAGCGGCCGCGCAGAGGTAAGTTTGTTTCGCCGACCTTGGGGGTTTCACACAGCGGGGCCTTGGGAGTAAGGACCAAAACCCAGGATAGTCAAAATCCTGGGTTTTGGTCTACTTTAATGATTAAGAAAGGTAAAGCCTTTCCGAGTCATTTTGTCCTCCTTGATATGAAAAAGGAGTGGCAGTTTCCAGAGTTTGACTAATTCCTTGAAAAGGAAATTTCCCTTTAATGATAGAGTCTAATCTTTGGACCAAGTCTCCTAAACTTGATGCCTCCCTGGCTCAGGTGTCACAATCAGCTGACCTCCATTTTGAGGACTCGGGAACATTACGTTATCCTATGGATCGCTGCACAGAGGGAATCCTTAGAAGGGCGTGGGATGCTGCAGCCTTTGCCTTTGAACCCATGATGGCTTTAGATCGCATGGCTAGAAACCTTTGGGGCCTTGCACTACCCTCCCAGAGGGTATCAAGAACTCTCTGGGTGGTGCAGACAGGACACCTGTGGGGGAAGGCCAAATCCTGTAGTTATCACCACGAAAGCCAGCGTTTGAGGGTGGGGAGCACACCTCGACTACCACCACATACTTATCCATGAGTCGGGAGGACAGGGCCCTGGGAGTAGACGTCCTGGCCCAACCTTGGTGTTTCCTATGCATTCCCTCCAGCTCCGATCCTGCCACAGGTGCTTCGCAAAATAACTCTGTAGCAGACGGGTTATATTAATTGCACCAGCCTGGGCAAGAAGAAGCTGTTTCACGATTCTAACAGCAATGCCACAAGAAGACCAATGGGAACTACCTTATTCCAGACCTACTAACTCGGGGGTCCGGTACTTCACCCTAACTCTCTCGCAGGTGAGCGGGCTTTTAGAGCCTGCGGCCCTGCAGGACTATTACCACCCGTCCTCTTCGATATAGATGTGCCTCCCAGCCTGGGCTGCGGGTGAAGGTAGGCAGCACCATGTGTGCTCGCGGAGCTACGCTCCACCGCAATCCCCCACCATAGGGTAGGCTGTTTAGGCCGATGGTGAGCCTCCAATAGATGCCCCTCCCGCATTATTGCCCCGTGCCCCTAGTAGCGATGAACCCTGGGTGCAGGGTCGCCTTCTCCCTCGCTTCCCCCCGTAGCTCGGGGGAAAAGAAAGGGGGGGGTATGCGTGTGTCGGTCTCAGAGTAAGGTTATACACGTTTTATGGCCGTTGCGTTTTTTCCTTTGAACTTGGGTGTCAGAGCCGCGCTCCTTGATCCAGCATAACCCTTGTCTGGTTGCGCGCGTGTGTGTCTTTGTCATTTATAAGAAGTGTGCGGCCCGGGCGGCAGCATCATTCTCTAGTTTTGAGAGCAATCTCCTTAGCTACATTCTATGTGTGTCCTATCCACTGCTTGTCTTTGACGTTACGCTGGTTAGAGCTTCGCGCTCTTTGGGGGAGGCGGGGACTTGGCATGACGTGCCCCACGTCACGGCCAGATCGGGCCCGCCCCTCGAGGTTCGCTTGGCGCCATTTTGACGGTCTTTGCGCGCGTGGTTGCCATCCGCCTCCTCCCTTGGTCATGTAAGTGCCCTCCTGGGTGTTTTTTGTTCCTATGATCTTTCATTCAGCTGCGCATGGCTCTGACACCCCCCTCTTGTCCTCGCCAAGATTTCAGTGGCTTCTCCCGGCCTGACATATATTATAGCGGGTTCACAAAAACATTCTCCCACATTCCTAGCGGGTCTTGGGGCACCCAGGGTTGCCTATTGCATAAATCCCTGCGGGCATATTGCTCAGATAATCACCATATGGAGGCATCTCAGAATTATGTCCCTCGGGGACAAGACCGGCTGTGTACAGTGTGTGGTCAGCCCCATGCTGAGGCTGACAGAGCACGGGTCTGCGGACCGTGTGCTGAACAGGCACTGGCCCTGCAATCAGGTTTACCAGTGGCTGCACCTCGCTTCAATACACCTGTCTCCCCGTGCTTAAATCTCACTCCTGATGAGTCGCACTCGAGCGGGGATGACCAGGACGTGCCGCGCAGGCTGCCTACGGCTGAGCAGGGGCTATCTAGTTTGGCGGAGCGTTTGAGCCCTGGAAAGAAGCGGTCCCTGACGCCTCCTGGTTCTCCTGTTCCTAATGAAACTGATGAATCTGCTGCTATGCAGGACCTTGATCCTTCTGATGAAGGTGAGCTATTCTCTGATTCGGGCTCCTCGGATGAGATGCCCTGGAGCCGTGATGATTCTGGACCCGGTTCTTGGGGCTTGTGTGACACTGATGAACTACTTAAGATCTTTGAGGTTTTGTCAATCTCCCTTCCTGGGGAGGCTCCCAAGCCTAAGAGGGAGAGTTTCCACACAGCGACACCGCGCTTGGAATTTCTGGAACAGGAGCATTTCCAGGCTCTTATATCCAAAGAATGGGAATCGCCTTGTAAACTTAAAGGGGTTCCGGGGGTCTGGGATTGGAAGTACCCTTTTCCCCCTGATGTGGTTAACTTTTGGTCAGCACCTCCCGTGGTGGATGCACCGATTATAAGGGTTACTAACTCCCCCTTCATGACTGCTCCTCATTACCGTACCCTTCGGGATGCTGAGGACCGGCGCATTGACAGACTGGCTTCCCACTCCTTTTCGTGTGCAAGGACTGCTCTGCGCCCGGTCTGTGCCGCGGCCATCACTGCGGTGGCCGCCAGGACCCTTATTAGAAAGCTACTTGATCACCATCCTCAGGATCTCCCCTGGGAGGTCTTTTAATGCACTCTCAGATTGTGCTGTGTTTGTGAGGTTTATCCTCTCAGCGCTGGATGACACCATTAAGATGTGTGCTAGAACCTCTGCCCTTGTGGTAGCTATTCGCCGCCTGGTTTGGCTGAGACAGTGGGGTGCTGACGATGATACGAAAAAGGCTCTCACTGGCCTTCCCTTTAGAGGACGGCGCCTATTCGGGGCCCGTCTGGACCTTTTTGGGAAAAAGGGTAAGGCACCCCTACGCAGAAGGCCGTCTCGGCCTCCTCGGGGCAGGAACACCCCTCCCCCTCCCTACATTAGTGTCAAGCACGAACCTGAGGTGTGCTTCCAACTTTTCGGAGTAGATTACCACTCCAGGGTGGGCAGGCAATGCCCTGGGTCCTCTGGCAGGGCTAAGTCCAAATCCGCCAAGACCTCCCAAGCGTGAAGGGACGCCCTCGCCCTTCTGGGCGAGGGGACTGCCACAGCACCTGGCTCCTATCTGGGAGCGTATCGTCTCATTCTGGTGGATCCAGGAGGTAGTTCCCCTGGACACAGGATAGAATTTGCTGGGCGGTCCCTTTTAGAGGTTGTTAGGATGGTTCTAGCCCCTGTTTTCCCCTCAGGAGTTGATGCAGGCCGTACTCGGCCTGCAGAGTCTGGGCTCACTTGCAGGTTGCCCTTAACAGGCTGGTGCGATGGCCTCTAAGTTGTCCTTCCTCTTTCCTTCAAAATGACAAGGCAGTCTGGGCCATGCTGGCCTATTGTAGACTTGGCAATTCTACACTCACAGGTAGTCCCTGCATGATATCTCTGTCTTGGGACACAGGCGCCCTGTGCAAGGGGGGCTTCTGGCCTCCTGTGGAGATCTAAGATCCTTTTAGTTTCCCCTGTGTCTTCTGGACACCGAGACCTTTACAGGTCAGTGTTGAAGGACCAACTCTGCGGACTGGGGCCTTGTTTTTTGGCCTCTCTTCTGCTCGCCAAGGCGCGGATAGGGGTGATGTCTGACATGCCCGTGGGACGTCTGCACTAGGATCTACCGGATCGTCCTTCTTTACTTCCCAATCTACGTCAGGCCGAGTGGGTTAGTCGGCCGGTGGTGTCCTCTGGGAGTTATTTGGATGGGTGCTCAGTCACCTCAATCCCTCATTGTCCCTTATTCGCTATCTTCATTCCTTGGATTCGGTTCAGGCTTGAACCTTCTTCCTTGGCAATATGTGGACTCCTGGTTACATGGGCTCTGTCCCTCTTTGCTGTCACCTTACTTTCACCAGGCACGATTGCAGCTGGTGGGCCCGTTGGTGGCGATCAGATGAGGTCCCTTATATACAGAGCCCTTGGGCTCTTCGGCACAGTAGGTTATTGATCCTGGATGGGGTTCCAGCACCCCTGGAGCTAGGTCTGTGCTCATTCCCCCTTGGTACGGTGGTTCCTTTTGAGCTGGCTAAATTCAAGGACCCTGTCAGGGGGCATCCCCTTCTTTGCTTGCATCTTCCTGTGAATGGTCACCTTGGGTACCAAGTCTCGCAGGTTGGCGAGGGGGGATTTTCTTCCAAAAACCCCCCACGGTTCCTAGGTAGGGTCCCTTAGAGCAGTGGTCCTCAACCCTGTCCTCAAGGCCCACCAACATGTCATGTTTTTTGGATCTCCAAATAGCCAGCTCTATTGCTCTGCAGCTGCACTAATTACTCCACCTGTGCATCTTTGTGGAGATCTGCAAAACCTGGCCTGTTGGTGGGCCTTGAGGACAGGGTTGGGGACCACTGCCTTAGAGGGTCCATCTTACCTACTGATTTTGTTAAAACAGTGAGCCTTCAGTTGGCTCTATCTTGCTGGACTTCTCCTCTTCAGGACCTGTCTATTTGGCCTGTCGGAGGACAGTGGCCTGTATTTTTTATTGGTCTGGAACTTGAAGCAGGATGATTCTCCTGGAAGGTTTCTGAACCTGATCTGGGTGGGGGTCTACGTTCCCTGCACCTCAGTGGTATTCGCTCCAATGGATGTCCTTCAATGGCAGGTTGTGCTATCCTGGTGTCCCTCTGAGAGCCAACTAGGGTGGCTCTGTTGGGTCTCGTTAATATCACAGGGGCTCTGCCCTTGTTTTTACTGCCCCAGAATATTCTGACTCTGGTCATGGGGGCTTAGTAATTTTATGTCTGGACATTCTATTTTATATGTCTTTTCATTCACCCTGCTATGTGGGGTTCTGCGCACAGTTGCGCTGATAAAGAGACCCGTGAGATTGATGGCCCCTGGATGGCCTAGTGGACTGTGGTTAGCAGATGTTTCTGCTGAGGTCAGCGGACCTGTACGCTCTCTCAGGAGTGCGGTTCTGCCCTTGTCAGGCTCCTTCTTATGTCGCCCCAATCTACAGGCTCTAGTCTGAGGGCTTGACAGCTGATTCATTCACCCTTTTGGAGACGGGTTTATCTTCTGGGTGACTTGGTCGATGGGGGGCTAGGAGCAAGCTTCTTTTTCTTCTTCTTCCTCCGTCTATTATGGGGTATGGTGTACCCATATTGATTGGCGTGAGTCTTGGTCTCTCCCCTGTTGGACGTTCTCTGTTCCCAGGGTTCTAGAGTTATTACAGCATGGGTTGGGGTTGGCTCCCCATCTAGGTACTCTGAAGGTTCAGGTTCTGTCCTGTCTGCCTTCCTGTAGAAGTCTTGTTCAGTCTTCCTTGTTAAGCGTTCTCTTGGGGATTGCTCAGGTGCATCTCCCAAGTAGTTCTATGGTCCCTGTTGGGATAAATTTTTATTCTGTTTGCCTTGCGGGTTGTTCCCTTGGGGCATATTCCGGATGCTGTCTGAGCTGTTTCTTAGTTTAAGTTGCCCTTCCGGGGGCTGTTGCTTCCGGGGGCTGTTGCTTCAGTCAGACGTGTGCCTGAGAGGGTGGCTCTGTTTAGTTAGCCCTCGTTCATTATATATATACACACGATGATGGGGTGGTATTCCGCCTTACGCTGGACCTTTGCCCAAGGTGGTGTCTTATGATCATTATTTAAGTCCTTTGTCTGCCTCTGGGCCTTATTCTTAGTAATGCTGAAGTAAGGGGGTCTACATTCCCTCAACAGGTGTTGAAGTTTTCCTGTTTGTTTCTTGTCCCTTAGGGGGACTGATGCCCCTTGGGGTCTGCGGGCGCCTCTTTACATATGCGCCTGATCTCGTTTGCTTCCAGGGGCTATGCGCCCTTTGGACTGGTCTTACTTGGATGATTTGTCCTTCTGGTCCTGAGTAAAGGTTTCGGCTTCTTGCTGATCCTTGTTAGTGTAGTGGTCAGTATCCCCGCCTGTCTAGCGGGAGACCAGGTTTCATTTCCCCGATGGGGACAGTTCTAAGTTTTACCGAGGCTACTGTTGCATTTGGACTGGTCAGGATTTTACTCTGGCCTATTCCTTTAAGGGGAAGAATCTTCTTCTCTTTTTATTCTGTTTCTACTTGTGCTTGGGTACCTTTGGCCCTTCAGCACCAGGTTTCTGTTAAACAGGTTTTGCTAGACCGCTGCTTGTTTTCTGTTCATACCTTTTCAAAGGTTTTTTTATGAGGTTGACTTTAGAGCCTCTGCTCCTGTCGCCCTTGGTAGCAAGGTTTGCAGGTGACAGCGCCTTTACTGTCTGCTGTGCCTTTTTTTATGGGGATCCCACCCTACTTTATGGAAACTGCTATTGGATGTCCCACGTGTAAGTATTATATATGGAGCAGGACGTACTGTATGCTTAGAATAATACAATTCTGTGAAATACTCACCTGTAGAATTGGTATTATACGCATACAGTACGTCCTGCTCCACCCCACCCTGGTTTTACATTTTTCTGGATCCCCTGTATGGTGATTGTTATCATTGCTATTGTTACCAGTTTGGTGGTTGGTTTCTCCCAGCTTCTTTTCTCACTGCTTTTCAATGCTGGGGATTTGTGGGAGGTCCCTGGGTATATGAAGGGCCGGGAGGAGCCTGTTTTTGCATGTCTCCCGTGAACATCGCCCTCTGGCGGAGGATTACCCATGTGTAAGTATTATATATGGAGCAGGACGTACTGTATGCGTATAATACCAATTCTACAGGTGAGTATTTCACAGAATTGTATTTTTAAATTAATTCTGTGAATCAAACAGTTTGAAAAGACACACAATTGCGACAGTACTTGAATTCCTACTAGAGGACTTTGACCAGGGGTTAGCAGTAAGTTCCCTAAAAACACAGGCCTCTGCTTTATCAGGCTTCCTAGACAGGAAACTACGGAATCGCGATTTGGGCAACAGATTCCTTATTTCCATAGCCCAGAAGAAACCTATACTTCGTAACTGTTGACCTTCCTGGGACTTAGTCCTGGTCCTCAAAGGGTATCCAAACCTCCCTTTGATCCCTTAGAGGTAGATTCATAAAAGATGCTAACAATCAAATCAGGATTTCTTCTGGCCCAAACTTCAGCCAGGAGGGTTAGTGACTGACAGACTCTATCCATCCGTGAGCCTTATTGCACCATCATTCCAGATAGAATCATTCTTGGGCCTGATCCCCTATACCTGTCTAAGATGTCCTCTACCTTTCACCGTTCCCAAGACCTAGCCATTCCTTCCGTATTACCAGACCCAAATAATCTGGTAGAATCCACACAAGCTATTGATGTTTGCAGATTACCTACACAGAACGCACACATGACTTCCATAGGTCGGATACTTTCTTAATCTTTTCAGAAAAGAATAAGGGCCTGGCAGCATCTTAAGCTTCTCTAGCCAGATGGATTAGACAGGCAATCTCCCTAGCTTTTAGACATTCATGAGTACCACCCCGTCTTACACCAGAGCCCACTCTACTAGAGCAGTCTCCATGTCATAGGCGGAGAAGTTGGGGGCTAAAATTGAGGAAATTTGCAAGGCAGCCACATGGTCATCACCCCTCACCTTCCTCAAACACTACAGGCTAGATTTATTATCTGATAAAGACCAGGCCTTTGGTCGAAGGGTCTTACAGGAAGTTCCCCATCTAATTCTAAAGTACTTGCTTAACCTCTCTGTGGCTGTCCTAAAGGAAGAAAATCCCCGTTAGTCTTACTGGTAACTGTGTATTTCTACAAGTCCTTCAGGACGTCCCTTATAACCCCCACTATACACCTCTCCCCCAAAGGACTCCTAGGAATACGGTTACCGGTAAGATTAACAGGGATTTTTAGCTACTGCAGCTTTTATCAATGCTGTGTGTTTAAACTTATGTTTTGGTACCTTGAATTTTGCAGTTGAAGTGTTAATACGCCAAATGTTTCCAACCAGAGTTGCTGTATGTTTTGTTTCCTCTGCAAGGCTTTATTTTAAGCCTTGCCATTGAGGTTGCTATGTGACTTATCCCTAGAGTTTGAAGAGTGAGAGACTAAGGTTCATCACCAGAATTAACACATTGGGTCCTATTTGTTTAGTAGTTGTATGAGATCACACGATGGGCAAAAACAAAACCTATTATCTCTGTTGCTGAAATTAAAGCGGACCTTCACTCTAAATAAGAGTCTATCTTATATGTTTCCCACACCCTGTACATACAGATTGCTCACATTAAAAATCATCCTACCTGCATCTACTGCATTTTATAAGCCTTTAAACATCCAAGATGGCGGCTTATGGAAGCTGCCATTTTTGCAGGCAGCCTGCAAACAGGAAGTGCCTGCAAACAGGAAGTGACTGTGCTGCTCTGCATTCTGGGACTGCTGACCTTTCCCTGACCCCAGCTCTGCTCTGTCTGAGCAAAGCACAGCTATAACCCGCCCCCCTGTACCTTATCCCACTCTCCTCTCCTCAGTAAGTGTAATGCTTCTGAGTCAAGATGGCGGCGCCCGTATCCTAAATTCCCGAACAGAGTTGCAGCCCAGTGGGGGAAAGTATAATAAATTAGTGACTAAACATGTAAAATATATTAATTTTAGATGCTGAGGAATTGTTTTTTAAGAGTTTGGGCTTTTCATTAAATCATGGTGAAGGTCCGGTTTAAATTGAATAGCCTTGCCTACTAGAATATATATAATACATATATATATGATATATATATATGAAGGGAATAAAGGAAACACTAACATGCAAAGCTTTATTCATTATACACTGGAATGTTTTTTTTTTTTTTTTTTAACATTAAAACAATCGGCGCTGTATATCACAATTCATATCCCATGGGAGGTCTGGATCTGGAATAATACTAAATAAAATAAAAAGTAAATAACTAAAATTAAATTGGGAACTCAAATTACAGGCTGATCAAACTTCAGTGGAAATGCACCAAGACAATGAAATGAGGGTCAGTAGTGTGTACAGCCCTTACGTGCCTGTATGACCCCCCTACAATGCCTGGGCATGCTTCTGATGTTCTAGTGGATGTTCTCTTGAGGGATCTCATCCAGGACCTGACTTGAAGCATCAGTCAATTCCTGGTTAGTCTATTGTTCAACGTGATGTTTGTGGCTGGCCAGTCCAAAGCATCAATGCCTTTATCATGCAGGAACTGCTGACCTACATCAGCCGCATGAGACATATGGTCTTGCAATAGGTCTGAGGCTCTCATCCCAGTACCTAATGGCAGTCAGGGTACCTCTGGCTAGGTACCTCTGGAAGGGCTGTGTGGTCTGCTCAAATCATTACTGATCCACTGCCAAACCAGTCATGTTGGAGGATGTTGACGGCAGCAGAACAATGTCTGTGTCCTCAGACCCTCACGCCTGTCACATGTGCTTGGTATGTACCTGCTCTCATCCATGAAGGGTATTCTCTGGCAAATGTCTATCGCCCTGCATGGTGTTAAGCTATAAGATCCTTATGCCTTCCTCATGGAGGGTGCTTCGGACAGTTTGAGCAGACACATGAATTAGTGGCCTGCTGGAGGTAATTTTGCAGGGCTCTGGCACTGATTCTCCTGTTCCTCATTGCACAAAGGTGTGTAGCGGTCCTGCTTCTGTGTTTTTTGAGCAGTGTGTATATAAAAAATGTTATGTCTCAGGAAGCTCCCTGGTATATGAATTAATATGCATTAAAGCGGTCCTTCACTCTGAATAATCTTATATGTTTCCCACACCCTGTACATACAGATTGCTCACATTAAAAATCCTCCTACCTGCATCTACTGCATGTTATGAGCCTTTAGACATCCAAGAAGGCGGCTCATGGAGCATCAGGCAGCCTGCAAACAGGAAGTGCCTGCTGACTGTGCTGCTCTGCATTCTGGGATTGCTGACCTTTTCCTGACCCCAGCTCTGCTCTGTCTGAGCAAAGCACAGCTATAAACCGCCTCCCTGTATTTTATCCCACTCTCCTCTCCTCAGTAAGTGTGATGCTTCTGAGTCAAGATGGCGGAGCCCATATCCTAAGTCCTGAACAGAGTTGCAGCCCAGTGGGGGAAAGAATAAAAAGTGACTAAAAACTTAAAATATATTAATTTTAGATGCTGGGGGAATTGTTTTTTTAAGGGTTTTTCAATAAATCATGGTGAAGGTCTGGTTTAAGATTTTGAGCGCTGTCTGACTCTAAGCTGACGGCATCCTTCCTAGGGTGTTTTGCCCCCCCCCACCTAAGTTTCAGAAGTGGAAGAACAGCTCGTTGTGTGGTGTGCCCCCTGCTTTCGGTCAACAAGAGCCTTTTTTTTTTTTTTCATGACTGAAAGCAGAAGAGTTCACTGAGGCTGGCCAATGAGCACACTATCCTCAACAGACTAATATTAAGCATTTAGCCATACTTTAGTGATACACTTAAAATGCCTTTTGTGAAGAAAATGCTGAACTGCAAACTCTCGCCACCCATCCCACTCCCGCTATACATGATGCCCAAATTATAACTGGCTGTGACAATAGCTTGCTGAAAGCGAGGCCTGGCCATGCCTTCTCGTCTCCTGCAGAACAAATGAGTTTGAGATGGATGGTCTGACAAGGTGACCGCTCACTGCAGAATGTGTGCGATGTGGACAAACCTGCTAATTAGAAAGTAGAAAATGTTCTTTTAAAGAATAGTAAACATTTACATTTTAATTACAGATTTCCCTTTTCTTTATGTATGAAATCCAGCCTGTTTCTAATGGTTTTCCTTTACAGTTTTATCACATTGTTCCATACTTTTCCCAGCTTGCGTTTCCCGTGTTGGTAAAACACAGATAGGCTGGCTGGTCCTACATAGGCTCACTGATGTTCCCCGGGGGGGGGGGGGGGACTGTGCTAGCGGAGATCTGACTATGTGACCCGCTCCCCAGAAGGAAACTGAAAAAACTGTTATTCCAATCTAGCTAGGCCTTTAGATGTTTTTCAGAGTTAATTTAGTAGCTGCTCTCTCATACAAAAGTGCTTGATGATAGGCTGCTTGCTAGATAGGCTGGTTGTCTTCAACTGATAGTTAAATACATATACATTTTATCTAATGGTTTATGTCTACTACATCCTTGCCTGGTTTCTTTGACACATGTAATGCTTTTCAGTACAGATTTTATTGCCACACAACAGTTCTTCACTGCACTCTGAAGTTTTCGTCCTGTGCAATGGTGCCACCCAGTGGTTAGGTTACAGGAAGGCAACACTAAATTCAAATGCAGAATGCCTTTTTTTCATAGCATTTTGTGACTGTCGTAATCCATTTTTTTGTACTGATCATAGGCCAGATGTTTTATCAAAATGCTATGTTAAAATGGGGAACAAGAAAAGGAGTACCGCCCTGTGGCTTTTTTTTTTTCTTTTTCTTGCTGGGCGGGGGGGTTGTGAATGCTTGCTCTCTCTGATTGACAGGATCGCTTGTACAATGCACTGTAAACAAATTTTCTCTCCCTTGTCCTTCCTGTTAACCTTTTTTTATACTGAGCATACATTTTATGTCCATTTAGTCGCTTTAAGCAAGGCCCTCCGAACAGTTTGTAATGGATGTGTTACATTTGTATGTGCTATCTAGGATTGAATTGGCATTTTAGGAAGGGTGTTCCCTATTATTACATTGTTTTGTGGGCCACAATGGCCCAGGAACATCACCCCCCTGTTTTTTTTATTTTCTTTGACAAAAACATGCAGCATTTTATCTGCTGCAGATGGTTGGTGGGTTTTCCCTTTTGGTCTAAGCCTGCTCTCCCCACTTCAAGTACCGTATATACTCGAGTATAAGCCGAGTTTTTCAGCCCACTTTTTGGGCTGAAAAAAGCAGCCTCGGCTTATACTCGAGTCAGTAACCTGACTTACCTGAGCGAGGGGGCGGAGGAAGTGGCAGAAGAGCCTCCGAGGCGGCAGACGAGCCGCCGAGGCTTCAGAACTCGGCGGGGAGATCAGTACACCCAGCGCGAGGTGGGTGTACCAAGATGGCGGCCCGGGCCTCAGTGACGTGGCGGCGCAGAGCGCGCCGGCCGCCATCTTGGTACACCCACCTCGCGCTGGGTGTACTGATCTCCCCGCCGAGTTCTGAAGCCTCCGAGGCGGCTCTTCTGCCCTGCGTCCAGGGGCATTGCGACTAGATGGACCCATGCCGTCGTCCCGCGCCGTCCTCACTCTGTCCCGCACCGTCGCTGGAAGGAGCCTCGCTGAAGATTCTGCAGGAGCTGAACTGGTGAGTGTGTGTGTTGTGTGCATTGTATGTGTGCTGTGTTGTGTGCTGTGTGTGCCTTGTGTGTGTATGTGTGCGCCTTGTGTGTGTATGTGTGCTGTATTGTGTGCTGTGTTGTGTGCTGTGTGTTGTGTGTGCCTTGTGTGTGTATGTGTGCTGTGTTGTGTTTGCGTGTGTGTTGTGTGTGCTGTGTGTATGTTGTGTGTGTGCTGTGTTACACCTGAATGGCTGTAATGAGGGATGCCCCTAACTGGCTGTAACAAGGGATGCCCCTCACTGTATTATTATTATTTATTTTTATTTAATTCTTAGGTGATGGCTGGGGGCGTGGTCAGGGGTGATTCCTCAAATCAACTCCAATTCCAATTGAAAAAAGCCGCCTCGGCTTATACTCGGGTCAATAACTTTTTCCAGGTTTTTGGGGTAAAATTAGGTGCCTCGGCTTATATTCGGGTCGGCCTATACTCGAGTATATACGGTAGCTTTAACAAGTCCCATTGGCAAAGAAGGGACACACTGTCCCCAGTTGTACAGTTAACAAAAGTAAATATTCTTAGTATACAGTACGTCCTGCTCCAAATAGAATACTTACACTTGGGTATTACTCCGCCAGATGGCGCTGGACTGCAGAGACATCGAAAACAGGCTCCTCCCGGCCCCTCAAATACCCAGGGACCTCCCACAAATCCCCAGATTTTCTCTGCAGTCTGGACTGCTAAGGACGAGAAATGACTCTCTACTCGCAGGTGAGCGGGGCTATTAGCCTGCGGCCCTGTAGGACTATTCCCACCCGTTCCATTAGTTATATGCCTCCCAGCCTTGGCTGCGCTGGTCGGGTGATGGTAGGCAGCACCGCTGTTAGGTGCTTAGGAGCGCTGCTCCACCGCAATCACCCACCAAAGGGTAGGTGGTTCAGGCTTATGGTGAGCCTCTATGGGATGCCCCTCCTGCGATATTGCCCCTGCCCATCGGTGGGCCCTATTTAATGTGGCCGCTGTCCCCCCTCATTCTCCTGGTAGCCTTCGGGGGAAAACAGGGGGGGGGTGTCGGTATGGATGCTTTGCATTTACGTGTTTTAGACATTTATTTTTTATTCCTTGTCTTGTGCCAGCCGCCGCGCTGTCTCGCTTTACTTTTACCATATTTAAAATTACCGCCACGTGCCTTTTCTGTCACTATGCCCGCGCTTGGCGGCGGCGTTACCTCAGGCGCGTCATTGCTGTTACCGGCCCGCCACTTGAGGTATACTGACACCATCTCGTCCGCTTGGCTTATGCGCATCGGTCCCCTACCTACCGCGGTCTGTAAGTGCCCTCGTGGGCGGTCTTTTATTATCTAATTTTTTTAATACTGTCTGCTTACGGCCCCCTTTTATTATGTCTTTCAGGTGGCCGAATCCACTTAGGCTTCTCCCGGCACTCTTAGTTGCTAATCTTATTGGCCTAGTTGTATTTACTCCCTAGCGGGCTATTGGGGCATCCGGGGTTGCTTTATAGCGTTAATCCCTATCGGCCTATAGCACCACTATAATCACCATATGGAGGCATCTCATGATAATGTGACCGGGGTTCCTTCGGGACAAGCCCGGCTGTGTGTAGAGTGTGGGCAGCCTCATGCTGATGCTGACAAGGCGTGGGTCTGTGTGCCCTGTGCTGACCTACAATCTGGCCTTCCCGTGGCTGGGTCTGCACTTCGTATCACTTCACCTACTCCCCCAAGCTTAAATCTCACTCCTACGGAGTTGCATACAAGTGGGGATTCTCAGCCTGATGTGTCTTCTAGACTGGCTTCTGTTGAAAGGTTGGCGCGTAAGGCCCCTGCAAAAAAGCTTCACTTAACGCCCAATGTCACTCTTTTCCTATGGAAGCTGAGGCGTTTTGGGATCTTTGTGGCTTTTCTCTGACACAGAGTCCTCTGATGAGAGGCCCAGGGGCCATGACTAGGCTGGCTCTGACCCCTGGACCCAGGATGACAGATTGCTGACCCAGATTTTTGAGGTTCTGTCCATTTCTCCCCCTGTTGCGGCTCCCAGGCAAAAGCGGGAACTCTTCTATACAGCTAAATCACGTTTGGAATTTCCCAAACAAGCACATTTCAATAACCTTGTGCTCAAGGAATGGGAGCGCCCCAGTAGACTTCCCGGGGTACCTAAAAGTTAGGATAGGAAGTATCCCTTTCCTGCTGATGTTGTAAAATGTTGGTCATCCCCTCCCGAGGTGGATGCCCCGGTCCTGGGGTTATCTAACACCTCTCTCATGCATTCCCCTGACTCTACTACCCTGCAGGATGCTGAGGACCGGCGCATTGACCAGCTGGCATCCCACGCCTTTGCATGTGCGTGGACGGCGCTGCGCCCGGTCTGTGCTTATGCCATTACCGCTGTGGCCATTAGAACCCTTATCAGAAATATACTTGATGGTGCCCCTGATGATTTGCCTTGTGAAGTGTTCAATGCACTCTCCAGTTGTGATGTTTTTGTAAACTTTGTCCTCTCTGCCTTGGATGACACCATTAGAATGTGTGCCAGGACATCTGCCCTTGTGGTGGCTATACGCCGCTCGGTTTGTCTGCGCCAGTGGGCTGCTGACAGTGCTGCCAAGAAGGCACTCACTGGTTTTCCCTTCAAAGGGCTACGCCTGTTTGGGGACCGCCTGGATATTTTTGCTAAGGGAGGCAGGTTACCCCAGCGCAGGCGGCAATCTCTGCCCTTTCGAGGTCAGGGTTCCTTCTCCTCCCCTTACCGTGGTGCTAGACAAGAGAGGTGGGGGTTTCCTTCTCTGGGGCCCAGGGAGATTTCTGGGGTAGAGGTGGAGGACGTGGCCGTCCTGGCTCCTCCTGGGGCCCCAAGGCAAATTGTCTCCCAAGCCCCCTCAGGCATGATGGGGCGCCCTCATCCATCCGGGTGGGGGGGACGGCTTCAGCACTTCGCTCACGTCTGGAGGCTCCATGTCTCAGACCGGTGGATTCAGGAGGTAGTGTCCTCCGGTTACAAGATAGTTTGCTGCCTGGCCGCCCCCAAGATTTATCCAATCCCGGTTTCCGCTGGTCCCTGTGTCAGCTCAGGAGCTCTTGCAGGCAGTGCAAGGCCTCCTGGAGCTGAGGGTCATCTGCAAGGTCCCTTTTAAGAGAAAAGGGCAAGGGCTTCTATTCCAATCTATTTACAGTTCCCAAAAAAGATGGTTCAGTCAGGCCCATCCTGGACTTGAAGATCCTCAACAAATTTGTCAAGAGCAGGCGCTTTCGCATGGAAACTCTGCGTTCTGCCATCAGTTCCCTGCGCCCAGGGGATTTCATGACGTCTGTGGACATCAAAGATGCTTACCTTCATATTCCTGTATTTCCAGGTCATCAAAGGTTCCTCAGGTTCGCTTTGGAGGATCAACACTACCAATTTGTGGCATTGCCATTCGGTCTCGCCTCAGCTCCCAGGGTGTTCACCAAGGTGCTGGCTGGCTGGCAGATGTCTCTGTTCAGGTATCGGGGCGTCCGCGTGCTGCCTTATCTGAACGACATTCTCATCACCTCCCAATCTTTACATCAGGCAGAGTTGGATACTCGGCTGGTGGTGTCCACCCTGGAGTCATTTGGATGGGTGATCAACCACCCCAAGTCTTCACTGTCCCCCCTCCTTGGTGACTCCATTCCTAGGAATGAATCTGGATACAGTTCAGGCAAGGATTTTCCTTCCTCAACAGAAGGTGGATGGTCTGATTGCACAGTTCCTGCTATCTTGTCGTCGTCCCTCCATCAGGCAGGGAATGCAGCTGGTGGGCCTGATGGTGGCGTGCTTTGAGGCGGTCCCTTATGCTCAGTTCCACATGAGACCTCTGCAACTCCGCCTCTTGTCAGTATGGGACAAGGATCCCGCGTCCCTGGACCAGGTCCTTGTGCTTTTCCCCCTAGTTAGGCAGTCCCTCTCGTGGTGGCTGGACTCCAGGAACCTGTTGGGGGGGCAGATCCTTTCTGGCCCCGTGCTGGGAGACGGTCACCACGGATGCCAGTGTGACTGCTTAGGGGGGTTTCTGGAAGTCCCTGCAGTTCCAGGGGTGGTGGGGCCCTCAGGAAGCCCACACACCTATCAACATTCTGGAACTGTGGGCGATCAGGTTGGTTCTGGCCCAGTTGACTACTCACCTTCGGGGCCTGCCTGTTCAGGTGCGCTCGGACAACCAGACGGCAGTTGCCTACATCAATCATCGGGGAGGGACCCGGAGCAAGGGGGCCCTCCAGGAAGTGTCTCCTATCCTGACCTGGGCGGAGACCAATGTTCCCTGCATATCAGCGGTGTACATCCCGGGGGTGGAAAACCTCCTGGCAGACTCTCTGGGGGACCTCTCGCCAGGGAGAATGGTCCCTATGCAGCAGGGTGTTCCAATCTCTGTGTCGCCGTTGAGGCCAACCAGATGTGGATCTGTTTGCATCCCGTCACAATCACAAGCTACCGGCCTTTGTCTCCCTGTCCCAGGATCCCCTGGGCTTGACCACAGATGCTCTAGCAATATCATGGCAGGATTTTTAGCTTCTGTATGTCTTCCCTCCATTCCCCCTGCTGGGCTAGGTGCTACGCAAGATTGCTCTGGAAGGGGTGCCAGCAATTCTGGTGGCCCCCAGGTGGCCAAGAAGAGTGTGGTTTGCAGACGTGATGCAGCTGGCAGTAGATCAGTACACTCTGCCTCTGGTGCCAGATCTGCTCACCCAGGGTTCTCTATGCCATCCCAATTTACAAACTCTGGCTTTGACGGCCTGGCTGCTGAAACCTCCATCTTGATGGAGAAGGGGCTGTCTGCCTCTGTGGTTGATACCATGATAAAGGCTAGAAAAAAGTCTTCTTCCATTTATTACAGGGTTTGGCGTGCCTACATTGACTGGTGTGAGTCTAGGTCTCTTCCCCGTCGTGTCTTTTCTATCCCCAGGGTTCTGGAGTTCCTACAGCATAGGTTGGAGATGGGGCTCCAACTCAGTACTCTAAAAGGTCAGGTTTCTGCCCTGTCTGTTTTCTTCCAGAAGTCCTTTGCTCAGCACTCTCTGATTAGGACTTTTTTCCAGGGGGTGACCCATGTGCGTGCCCCACGTAAGACTATGGTGCCTGTTTGGGATTTGAATCTGGTTTTGTCAGCCTTGCAGGGTGCTCCTTTTGAACCTGTGCAGGATGCATCCCTGGCCATCCTTACTCTTAAGGTTGTTTTTCTGGTGGCTATCACTTCTGTCAGGCGTGTGTCTGAGTTGGCGGCCCTCTCCATTCAGCCCCCATACTATGAGAGACACCAGGACAAGGTGGTGTTTCGTTTCAAGCCAGATTTTCTGCCAAAGGTAGTGTCTGCCTTTCATTTGAATCAGGATATTGTTCTTCCTTCTTTGTGCCCTAATCCTAGTAATGCTAAGGAGAGGGTTTTGCACTCTTTGGATGTGGTTAGGTGTCTGATGTACTTTCTGGTGGCTACTGCACCTTTCAGGAAAACTGATGCTCTTTTTGTGGTCCCTTCTGGTCCTAGGAAGGGTTTGGCAAATGCCAAGTCTACTATCAGCAAATGGATCCGTCAGGCTGTGATTCAGGCCTACTCTGCTAAGGGGAAGAATCCTCCCTTCTGCCTTACTGCTCATTCTACTCGTGCTATTGGTGCCTCTTGGGCTTTTCAGCACCAAGCTTCTGTTGAACAAGTTTGCAAGGCTGCTACTTGGTCTTCTGTTCATATCTTTTCAAAGTTTTACAAGGTTGATGTTAGGGCCTCAGCTGATGCTGTTTTTAGCCGAAAGGTTTTGCAGGCGGCAGTGGTCTAAACTGTCTGCTGTTAGTTTTGGGGATCCCACCCTATTTTATGGACACTGCTATTGTATGTCCCAAGTGTAAGTATTCTATTTGGAGCAGGACGTACTGTATACTAAGAATAATACATTTCTGTGATTACTCACCTGTAGAATTGGTATTATGAGTATACAGTACGTCCTGCTCCACCCCACCCTTGGTTTTGCATTATCTTGAATCCCCTGTATGGTGATTGTTATCATTGTTATAGTTACTAGTTTGGTTGTTTAATTCTCCCGGCTTCTCCTTAACTGCTTTTCAATGCTGGGGATTTGTGGGAGGTCCCTGGGTATTTGAGGGTCCGGGAGGAGCCTGTTTTCGATGTCTCTGCAGTCCAGTGCCATCTGGCGGAGTAATACCCAAGTGTAAGTATTCTATTTGGAGCAGGACCTACTGTATACTCATAATACCAATTCTACAGGTGAGTAATCACAGAATTTGTATTTTTGCCACTCTCATAAAATCCTTTTCTGGAAGTAAATTTGCTGATCACACTCACCCTGTTGCAGCAGATTGGTCTTGTGTTGATACTGAAATGCCTCCTGATAAACAAAGCCTATAGGGTTGAGTCATCACTGAGAATTTTCTCAGTGCTATGCAAATTCTTAAATAATTTGAGCTTATGGGGCACATGGGCATTGTTAGTGCTATGCATGGGGTTAATGTAAATTCAGGCATAGAAAAAAATGGCTTACCTGTCCAAGCAGCTACCAGTTCCACACTGCTTTTCTGCATCTCCCTGCACAACCAGTTTGGGTTTAGTTTCTGCAATTTAATCTCTTGGCCCACCTATGTAAAGCAGTTATTTTATGGGTTAGGGAGCTCTGCGGTCCACTTAAATTTTGGGGCAGTCACTCACTACAGACATAATGACTGTAGCTGCTGAAACGGGGCATTAGCATGAAGCAGAAAAAAAGGTTACTATTCAGCTGCGCACCTATTCTATACACTGTAACGAAGACAATGACTGATGGTGGTGGCTGTTTATACCCTGGCGCTGGACAACATTGAGTTTCTCACACTCCCCTCAATGACTGTCTTTTTGGAGCTATCAAGCATCTTTTATATATTGGCCATCTAAGGTTTCTGTGGTTTGCTGTGAGGGACCAACGTTTCCAGTTACATATATTGTTGCCTTTTGAATTGATAACTTAGTGGACCAAAATCCAGGATTTTGACTATCCTTGGCTTTGGTCCTTGCCCCCCGCGTGGGATAGCGGCTCGCGCATGGGCCGTTAGTCCGGGAAAAAAAAGTGTATGGGGCGAACTGGGGGGTTTCACAGAGTGGGGATTCACGATTTGAACGCCCTGGGGGGAGGGAATCGATCGGCCCGGGAATCTTATAGATTTCTGGACTGATCACTGGGGTTTTGGTCCACTTTTTAAAGGTCGTTACAGAGGTGATTGCAAAATATATATGTTAGTTGTAAGGCAACAGGGATCTGTGTAAATGTCTGTCTGGTGGCTCTTGTTTGGAGGGAGTCTTCACAACCAGAAGCCATCCAGAGCATGTACAGTACATTAGACTAGACGTACTCTACTTGGATGGATTTGGTCTACTTATGGATGGTACGTCTGTACCCTGGCCAATTTGGGCCATTTCTACAAGCCTTTTATAATGTTCCAAGGTACTGGATGCAGCAGCCCTGCTGGATATTTGGGTGGAATTCTGTTTTAAATTGTTTATAGTTAAATTTTTGTGTTGCAGTATGTGTGGACTTGCATTGCTAATTTTTACCTAAATTATTTTGCAAAGCATCTGGGCCTTGGTTGCTATTGCAGTTTCATTATTTTGTACTTATAGAAGCATGAGAGATGGGGGGGGGGGGGTTGTGGTCCAGCTGAACCTAAACAAGGGGCCATTTTTAGCATAGGTAGACTAGGGACATTGTTGTTCAAATGAGTCAAAACAAGCTTAGTGACTTCTTCAGGATTTACTAAGCTAGTCTTTCTAGCCAGCACTATTGTGTGAGGGAGTCTGAATTGGTGACTAATGTCATTGTTCTCAAACCTTGTGACACACTTGCAGGGGTCAGTGTTCCTTTATAATCAGATTATAGCTCGTCCTGGGAAAACAAAGGGCAGAGTAACTGATCAAATGTTCCTTATCTTTTAAGCTTTGCAAGTTTAAAAAAAAAATGCAATAAAGCAGAAGAGCAGCCTAGGATAAATGACATGGCAGGCACCATCCTTCCTTGATCAGCCCAATTTGACAAAATGTACACATTTCTTTCATTGTCAGATGCTCTCTGCAGTACAGGCCCACTGTGACCATAGTGCAAAAGCATTGGCGGGGCAGCTTCTTCAACCATGGTATAATTTGCTGTGGGATCGGTGTGCCTCCAGGCTTTTTTAGTGGCAAAACCAGATCAGGGTTTTTTTTTGGGGGGGGGGGGGGGGGGTATTCAGGCTGCTGTTTCACCCATTTCAGATTGAACTTCTGAATTTGATTTATTAAAGTGGACCAAAACCCACAGCAATCGGCCCGGGAATTTTTTTTTCTAACATTCTGTTTGTAAATGATTTTAGAGTGGTTTTACACCTTGCGATTGTGGGGTGCTTGTAATTTCAGGACAAGCTCCCCCGCATCAGTGGTGGTCAGCTTGTGGAGGGTGTTCGCAAGTCAAATTGCTAGTGCCTTCCCTCAAAAGATGCAAGCAAGGTTTTTGCGGGGCGATTTGATTGCTCTTCAGACTTGGAAGTTAAAGCACACATAGACTACTATAGGCAGTGTTTCACAGACAATTGCGTGCGCACGCGTGCACACACACAGTCGCCCCGTGTGAAAGGAGCCTAGAGTAAATGGTTTTTTTTTTTTCGTTTTTCTTTGTCCCTGTGATGAAGATTAGAATAACAAACCGTAATCTGATTTGCCTCTTCCTGCAACCTGTCAAGTCTTCTGCTCATTCCTTCCACTAGAGGGGTCTGCTTTCCTATAAACTGAATGTATTGAAAAGGCTTTAAATGTCCTGGGTCTATCCCCTGCAGCTGTTTGTCCTAGGCAGCAGTATGAAACTTACTAGTCCAGCATGAAAGTGAATGAGCTTGATAAAACTTTGTACCGGATACCTCTTATGATGAAGAAAAGTCTTGAATGGGTTTGGTAATGAGCTAATTTGTCCTTTAGTATCATGACCATCACCCTATGCAGTCTACAGCCATATCTAAAGGTTATGTAACTTTATGGGTTGTCATCAAAGCCAATAAATGAGATCTAAACTTCCCAATGAGGCACAGACAGAAAAACACAACAGCACTGCCTCTGTCCATAAATTAAAAAAATGCCTTTGTAGTGAAGAGCTCATTTTAAAAGGGAAAGTCCACTTTTGTGTTGTTGCCAATAGTAATAAGAAAGCAGGTCACCAATGTGTCTGCCGTATCTAACCTGCCCATTCATGTTCGCTGCCTTTCTCCGTTTATTTGCTTCTTACGTTGTGGCCGACATTTGGAGGATCTGCTGGGATCTTGAATTGTACACAAAAAATTCAAAATGTGAAACCTTATGTAAAGGCATTTGTGTAGCAGATTTATCATTGAGCATGTGTTGGGTGAATGATTGCTGATCTGCTTAATGTAATCAAATTAGCATGACTAGACTCCTTTAGAATAGCTGAGAAGTGAATAGCTTTTTAATTGTTGACATGCCATAGTCTCCTCCCCTTGTGTGACAATTTATCACATGTGTGGCAGGTAATGACACACCCTTTGTTGATAAAGCTTTAGAGCTGTGCTGCAAGTGTCTTCTGGTGACACATCGCTGCCTTGCACAAGTCTATACAGCTCAGGACGTGCCGAGGAAAAGGTTGGCAAGCATTGCATTGCTTTGGATTTTTTTTTCAAGACTAAGGGCTCATTAAATGTGCAAGACAAAATGGCATGCAGACGCTCCTACATGAGCTCCTCGTATTCCCGCTCCCAACCCCGTGTCAGAGCATGTTGGTGAGGAACGTTTCTTTGATTTCTTCTCTAAACTGTACTATAGGGGGCTTATGGGGGTTATATAAGCAATTCAACACACATTTGAAACTTGCTTGTTTGATAGCTGTAATTGTAACAGGGCTATTGCTTTTAAGGTTGTTTTGTTCCTGTGCTTTCATCTCCATAGTGTGCTGTACTGTGTTAGCCGTTGGGAGTAGTAGAAAGTGCCGAAATAAGTCAATACCTTTTTTATTTATTTATTTATTTTTTTGCTTAGATCTGTTATAGCATCATACCTGGTGAGCCCTAAGTATTCTTAAAAGCTCACCTTATTTCTACACTTTCTACAGTGCTTCCTTCTGGTGAGTGCTATAAACTTTCTGTGCTAGTAGATTCCTCCACACCACCCCGTTTACCTGCTGTGATGCTTACAGCTGATCTTAAGGTTATTTAGTCGGATCTATTGGATTATATTGTTTTGCAAATCACTTTTTGAAGTTTTTTTTCTAACACGGAAAGTAATTTTATTTATATTCCGGTTTAAACTTGATGATGTATTCATATATTTTTTTTTATTTAGTCAGACTGACTTCACACAAATTACATGGCTTCAATTTTAAATTGAACTTAAAAGTGGACCAAAACCCATGATTTTGAGTATCCTGGGTTCTGGTGCTTTCCCCCGCGGCACCCTGATTGGGGGCGTGAACCGATATAATATCACCGAAGCCAACTCACCTCTTCCTGGTCCTATGGCATATGTGCGGCTGCTCGTTCAATCAGCGCGCTCTGAGCCGCATGTCTTAAGCCTTCGTCTAAGGCCAGCGGCTCCGAGCGCGCTGACGGCCGCATCCCTGCTACCCTCTAAAAGGGAGCGTGCCTGCGCCAGTCATTCAAAAATGCCTGGAGCGGGCAAGTGCTTTGCTAGAGGGAGAGTGGGGATGCAGCTCATGCATGCGCCATTGGACCAGCAAGGTAAGTGTACAGGGGTTCCTGGGGGGGTTCCACACAGCGGGGCATCCCGATTTTTGGAGTGAATCGATCGGCCCGGGAATCTTAGCTTTCAATAAAATTTTGTGTTTTTTTTTTTTTTGTTTTTTTTTGGTGCCGAAAGTATGTGATTAAGGTGCTAAGTGGATCTAGTGTGTGTGCGTTTTTTTATGGAATCCGTTTTCGCTATATGCAGGCTGTTGCTATTAGCAACGTACACAAAGTCTACACACACCAAAAAGAGACGCGAGTCCTGAACACTGCTGCTATGGCCACTGCTGGGGTGATGCCCAACAGCAATGTTTCGTGCAACTAGCTGTTGCTATTGGCAATGTACACCAAGTCTGCTGATAGTGAGAACTGCTTCTATAACGACACTTGCGAACATTATAAAAAAATTGAAAAATACTAGTTCAGCTCAGCACTTTAAAGAACGTTTTGCCACACAAAAATATACTTTCATTTTCAATCAAAAGTGGACTTACTCTTTAAAGTGGATAAAGGTAATTGTTACACCATTGTATCCTAAATAGTTTTCTGTTTTTAAATTGAAGAAATGACTGTGATAATGGGGTTTACATATTCACCTATGCCATACCCTCTAACCTCCTCAATCAGCTCAGCAGAAGCGGGGCAGAACAGTTTGCTGATTATGCAACATCAAAGATCCAAGAGTCAGGCCCACTTTTTTCGGAAGAGAAATAAGGTGAAACTGTAAACCTCAATATCTCGGCAATTTTTTTCTTCAATTTAACAGTGCCAAGTGTAGCCCAACACAATGGTGTAACAATTACCTTTGTCTCCAGTTTCACGTTAAATGTATATTTGTAGAGGGGAAGCTCCACAGATCATTAATATAGCAGCATTGATGAAGAGCAGGTTAAATGGGCCTGTATACGCTCAAATGACGAGAAGGTTTTAGCAAACCTTAGGAAGGAACCTTCACATTGAAACATGCATGGATGAGTCGTCAGCTGAGGAGGCCCTGTGGTAGTGGGGAGAGTTCACATGAGTTGTTAAAATAAACAAAGCAGACTGAATGATGGCTGGATGAATGACAGCCTAGGGTAGGGGTGTGAAACTCTGTAGTGGGGCAGCAGGAGGCCAGGTTTTGTGGTACTCCACATAGCTGTCTCTGTAGCTCTGTATGAGCACTAATTATTCAACCTGTGTGGAAATACGCAAAACCTGGCCTGTTGCTGGGCCTTCAGGAGGGAGTTTGTGGAATACAAAAGTCTTAAAGGAGCCACAGCACCCAACCCTGTTAGCTTGCAGACCAACCTACAATCTGTCTCTAAACTTGGTTAAAAACAGAGGGCTCGGTCACACACATCTGCAGAAGTATGCTTAAGCTGCACCACCAAGCGCCAAGGTGCCTCTGTGGGGTGCAGTCCTAATTTTAATCTGAGAGCCCCATTTGGGACATACAATGCAAAAGATAAATTGGGAGCAGGCTTACCTGAGGTTGGCCTAAACCTCAAGTGCAGCCCATGGGGTGGAAGGGTCGAAGACCTTGCAATACAGCCTAGACCCCACACCCCATGTGCTTGCACAAATTCAAAAGAAACAAAGGAGGGGTGGCAGCCACTCAGACCATTTTATAACTAATCTGTTTTTAACCAAGTTTAGAGATAGATTGTAGGTTGGTCAGCAAGCTAACAGGGTTGAGTGCTGTGGCTCCTTTAAGACTTTTGTATCCTAATTGCCCTGCTAACGTGCACCTCCCAGGTTAGTTATAAAATGATCTGAGCTGCTGCCACTCCCTCCTTTGTTTCTTTTTGAGTTTGTGGAATAGGGAAAGCAAAATGCAGCCAAATTGAATGCCCACTCTCCTCTTCCTGGAGTCCCTGCTGGCACCTTGGGGGAACGCGATGTAGATAACATCTGTTCCCAGTGGCCGGCTGGAACTTCAGGAAGATGGCAGCGGGCCTTCGGTGTCACAGCACCGCTACATTCGCAATTAAGGTGTCGTGTTTTTTTTTTTTTTTTCATAAGCTTAATCACTATTTGGCAGGGGTTATTTTTATTTTGCAGGGAGGGGCTGGAGTGGCCCTTTAATTTTCTGCCAGGGGGCTTGGATTCTACAGATATTCTTAGTATACAGTACATCCTGCTCCAGATAAGAATCATAACACTTGGGTATTACTCCGCCAGATGGCGCTGGACTGCATAGACAGCGAAATTGGCTCCTCCCGGCCCCTCAAATACCCGGGACCTCCCACAAATCCCCAGATTTTCTCTGCAGTCTGGACTGCGAAGGACAAGATGGCTCTCTCTTCTCGCAGGTGAGCGGAGCTATTAGCCTGCGGCCCTTTAGGACTATTCCCACCCGATTCGATTAGTAGTGTGCCTCCCAGCCTTGGCTGTGCTGGTCGGGTGATGGTAGGCAGCACCGCTGTCAGGTGCTTAGGAGCGCTGCTCCACCGCAATCCCCCACCAAAGGGTAGGCGGTATAGGCATGTATATGCTTTTGTGCTTCACTGTTTTATGTTTTGTCTGGTTGCTGTCAGTCGCCGTGCTGAGTTGGTTGCACTGGTTACATTTTCCACTGTGCTCCGCGCTTGGCGGCGGCGTTACCTCAGGCACTGGTGCGCCGTTATTGGCTGCTTGCCACGTGTGCTACATCGCGCTCTTCGGGGGGGTCGGGGGTCGGTTGGAACGTTCACTGTCTCCGCGACCCGCCACCTCGAAGTATACCCAGCGCCATTTTTTCTGAATTCGGTTGCTGCGTGACTGGCGTCTACCTACCGCGGTCCGTGAGTGCCCTCGCGGGCGGCTTTATTTACCCTATGTCATTATACATGTCACGTACGGGTTCTCTTCGCTTATGTCTTTCAGACGAGCCGACCTCTATTGGTTTCTCCCGGCCCTGCTCCCTCTATTTAGTTATTAAACTTGTGAGGCCTAGTGTGTAAATTACTCCCGCTAGGGGCATCCCAGGTTGCTTTTATAGCGTGAATCCCTATCGGCCTATTGTGCCGCTATAATCACCATATGGAGGCGTCTCGGGATAATGTGCTCGGGGTTCCTTCGGGACAAGCCCGGCTGTGTAGCGTGTGGGGTGTCCCCTACTAGTGCTGACAATGTACAGGTCTGTGTACCTTGTACCCAGCAGGTGCTTGCGCTGCAGCCTGGTTTACCAGTAGCCCGGCCTGTTCCTCGTATGGCTTCGCCTACTCCCCCAAGCTTAAATTTGACTCCCATTGAGTTGCATACCAGTGGGGATTCTCAGCCTGATGTGTCTTCCAGACTGGCTATTGTTGAGATTTTGCTTGCCAATACCTTGGCACGTAAGGCCTCTGCTAAAAAGCGGCACTTGACGCCTGATGTCACTCTTTTCCCTATAGAGGCTGAGTTCTTGGAACTGTCTGGCTATACCCCTTTGGAAGAAGGGGAGTTATTCTCTGAGTCATCTGATGAGAGGCCCAGGGGTCATGATGATTCTGGCTCTGACCCCTGGGCCCCAGATGATACTGATTAGCTGTTGGCTCAGATTTTTGAGGTTGTCTATCTCTTCCCCGATTGCGGCCCCCAGGCAACAGGAGGAATTGTTTCATACTGCTAAGCCACTTTTAGAGTTTCCCGAGCATGCCCTTTCCTGCTGATGTGGCGAAGCATTTGTCATCCCCTCCTGAGGTGGATGCCCCGGTCCTAGGGTTATTTAACACCTCTGTCATGCATTCCCCTGACTACACTGCGGGATGGTGAGGACCGGCGTATTGATCAGCTGGCGTCCCATGCCTTTGCATGTGTGGGGACGGCGCTGTGCCCGGTCTGTACCTCTGCCATTACGGCTGTGGCTATTAGGACCCTGCTTAGAAGTATCCTAGATGGTGCCCCTGATGACGTGTCTAGTAAGGAGTTTAATGCACTCTCTCGTTGTGAGGTTTTTGTGACTTATGTCCTTTCTGTTCGTACCTTTCAAAGTTTTACAAGGTTGATGTTAGGGCCTCAGCTGATGCTGCTTTTGGCCGCAAGGTTCTGCAGGCGGCAGTGGTCTGACCTGTCTGTTACCTTTGGGGATCCCACCCTACTTCATGGACAGTGCTATTGGGTGTCCCAAGTGTTATGATTCTTATCTGGAGCAGGACGTAACTGTATACTAAGAATAATACAATTCTGTGATTACTCACCTGTAGAATTGATATTATAAGTATATAGTACGTCCTGCTCCACCCCACCCTTGGTTTTGCATTATCCTTGGATCCCCTGTATGGTGATTATCATTGTTATAGTTACTAGTTGCTTCTGTTTTAATTCTCCCGGCTTCTCGTTAACTGCTTTTCAATGCTGGGGATTTGTGGGAGGTCCCGGGTATTTGAGGGTCCAGGAGGAGCCAATTTTGCTGTCTCTGCAGTCCAGCGCCATCTGGCAGAGTAATACCCAAGTGTTATGATTCTTATCTGGAGCAGGACATACTGTATACTCATAATACCAATTCTGCAGGTGAGTAATCACAGAATTGTATTTTCACAAAGCAGGAGCTGTTGATATAACTAGACTAGGTGGACTTTAAAATCTTATTTCTTTGGGCAAAACACATATCTAGCTAATTTTTGTGTGGCATTGTTAATGGTTAATCATTTTTTCATTTGCATTTGACATCTGAAACTCGCCACACAAGATCTGTGATGTTGACCTAGAATGAGTAGTCTGCAAACCGATTGGACTTCAATGACTTGTTTGATGTTGGTATTCTTTTAAACGGGGAACAACCACCGATTTGGGCAGCCCTGGGTTCTAAAAGTACCCTCTTGGGAACCCTGATTCATGATGACCTGTATAAACACTCACCTGTATGAACGCTCTCCCACATTGCGCTCGCAGGCAGCAACCCCTGGCTCGGCAGCCATTTAGGTTGGTGACAGGGAGCCAGGGGATGCAGTTACTCCCATTTCTGTGTCCTGTTTTAAACCAAGCTTTTTCGCACATTGATTGGACAGGTGCCCACACATGCACTATGAGGCTGGCAAGTTATTAGGGTGATGCGGGGGGGGGGGGGGGGGGGGGGGGGGGGGGTCACTAAGCGGGCCATCTCAAATTCTGATGCCCCATGTATAAGAAGAAAAATCCAGGATAGTGTAAAATCCTGGGTTTTCTTCACTTTAGGCGGCTTTTTTGGATGAAGAAATTTCAGGGTGTGTCAGGATACACATAGGAATAATGAAGTTTGCTTTTGACAGTGCTGAAATGCCTACGTTATCTACTAGTGCAAGGGTCCTCGGCTGACGGACCATGGTATCAAAGCAAAGAGGGGTAAACTTTTAACCACTTTTCCACATAGGAAATTCCACATAGGAACATTTTGTTGCTAAGCTGCTGATTTTAGGCAAGTATATGGATCGCTCAAATTGGTTGGACAGAGGAGTTATTGCTTTGGATGCCTCTGCTTCTTACCCACCAGTGGCTGTGGGCACCACTGGTTTATAGCTAAGTCACCCCCTTCCTTACTGTCCTATATTAAAGCCACTTTCAAAGCATTGCATTGCAAATTAATAAAATACTGTCCAAAAATATTTAGTTAAAGGTGATGTCCTGGCAAAAACAAAAGACCACTCACAATTTCTCCTCAACCTTTTCCTGGATCGGGTCTCACAGCTTGCACAAACCTAGTGACTTCTTGCAATCAAATTGGCAGACTAGGCCCTGGCCTGACTCCATCACAATGACTGGGGTGTTACTCCATTTGCTGTAACAGAGATGCAACAACTTTAGAAGCTCCCTCTTTATGAGGTGGTGGGTAGCATCAGGGTAGTGGCTGTGGGCACCACTGGTTTGAAGCTAAGGTACCACCTTCCTTGCTGTTCTATTTTAAAGCCACTCGCAAAGCATTGCAAATTAATAAAATACTGTCAAATTAATAAGGTAATGTCCCAGCAAAACAAAAGAATACTCATCAATTCTCCTCCAAGGTTTTCCTCTAGCTCTGGTGGTCTAAAACTTCCATCAAGTGTCCTAGTGCTGACATAATGTTCCTGAGTGTCCTGCATAAAAATAAATCACCCCACAAATGTTTGTATGATTACATCTCCTCGGCCCTGTCACTATGTCAATGCGTCATTTAGATGAGGGAGGCTACATTAGGCTACTGGTATGAAAGGGCTCTAGCATAAGGTGTGCAAAGTGTCTTGTGTTCTAACACATTTTTATTTTTGTGCACATCGTACAAATGCAGTTTTGCCCTTTTAGGAGATAGTGACCTTAGATTAATGCACAACTGGGTGTAAACCTGCCATTTCAGAGTGCCCCAATGGCCACTAGCCCTGCATTCGGTTTATGCCAGCTAGCTCCTCTTCACAGTAAAGGCTCCTCTTACATCGCAAAGTACGTGTCCCAGTGCTTGTCCTCTGCCTGTCAAAGTGCAATTCACACTTCAAGTACTCCTGAACCTGTGAGAAGATACTTCGCAATTGGGGCCAGCAAGTTTATTGAAGTGTATATTGTTACGGGAAACAAGATGTTGGATATGTTACCTGTATCTAGGCCATTGGTGCTTAATCCATCACCTGATTCAGTGCTCGCTGACCTAGAGCAGGGCGTCACAGTTTGCTTAGTAAGCGTAAGCTTACTTATTCTATACATGAATGGCCTTTTAAATTGAAGAAATATGGAATTGCTGTTTAACAATTGCCATTATTTTTAAACTGGCCTAAGAATGTTTGCAATTCATTTTGGCCTCATTGGTGCTAAGCCAGCCATCCTTTGCAGTGCAAGAAAGCTTCAGGAACTGTTGTATACCTCCGTCAAATGTTATTTTATTTGCATGGGCACACTTGTCTGTAGGCACTATGGGAACTGCAGGTGGCTCTGGTAAGTGTTTGCCCCATATGAGGCAAAAGAATGAAAGTTCTGTGTGTGCCAGCTGCCATGTACTCTTTGGAAACTTAGGGATGCCAAGAGGCTTGGTTGGCATCATACTTTGATGTATTAAGGGCCGGTAGATTTCACTCTATAAGACTCACCTAGGGTTTAGAGGAGAAGAATAAGAAAAATATATTTTGAACCAAATGGCATGCTAAAATACCCCGTCCTAATCGCCCCATTACAGGCAGCATGCAGAATCCCCATTACAGACAGTGTGGACGGAAGTCTCTTCCAAGTCTCCATTTGTTCATTCAGGGTTCATAGTAGTGGGCATATAGTCCCCCTAATTGTAGCCAAAAACAGATTGTTCCTGATTTATTTCAAAGAAAATAAATGTTTTTTAATAATGAATAATGAATACACAATCATCAGTTTGAACATACACAAAATACAAGGTTAAACCGGACCTTCAGCATGATTTAATGAAAAGCCCAAACGCTTAAACTATTCCCTGGGATCTTAAATGAATATATTTTACGTTTTAGTCACATTATTATTTCTCCCACTGGGCTGCAACTCTGTTCAGGACTCTAGGTTAGGTGCCACCATCTTGACTCGGAAGCATCACATACTGAGGAGAGGAGAGTGGGATAAAGTAAAGGGGCAGGGATTATAGCAGCCAGACCAGAGCTGGTGTCAGGGAAAGGACAGCATTCCCAGAATGCAGAGCGACAGTCAGATGACACTTCCTGTTTGCAGGCTGCCTGATGCTCTATGAGGCTCATAACATGCAGTAGGTACGGGTAGGATGATTTTTAATGTGAGCAATCTATGTACAGGGTGGGGGAAACATATATAAGATATGCTCTTATTCAGGGTGAAGGTCCACTTTAAAATCGGGATTGCACATTTATCTCCAGCAAAATGTATCAATGTTGCAAAATTATATCCACGTCAGTGTGAACATAGTGTAATCAATTGGTGCCGATACTATAAAAGTATATAATTTGCACACGTAATGAACTAGAGCTCCCGGTTCACTGGAGTGTACAGAACAAGTGTAAAGGTCTTCTTTGGAGCATGCGATATACCAACTCTCTGGCCTGCATTATTTGGCCATTGGCCAACCACGGGGGATCCCATCCACACTGATAGGATTCCAGTTGGGATTTCTGCTGACTCAGCTGCTGCAGCACTGACATCTGCTGAAATGTGCAGCAGCTGCTTCTGGTGTCAGCTGGTAGAGCACATTCTGAATGCTACTAAGGAACCTGGGCTATGCAAGCCGGTAAAAGGAGGTTTGTCATGTTTTCTGTTGTGTGCATAGAAAGACACTGTATATTGTAATGGACCTTTTATGCTGTGATACTTGCTGGTCATGCTGTACATCTAGCTCTTAAAACCCTATACATCAATTACATGCGCTTCATATACATGGTGCTTATTTGTATGTGTGTGTGCAATAACTGTACACATTTGTTGCATTTAAAAAAGGATAATGGTATTTTTGGGAGTAGAAATTGTGTTCCTCCTGCTTAGAAGTTGGTCTCTGCTTCCTCTAACACTGAGCTGTATTTCATAATGCAGCGGTTGGTAGGCAATGGTGGTAAAGGCTGAGCTGATCTGGTTCCTCAAGCAGGCCTTCACCCTAATAACCCACAGCAGCCCAGAGGATCCTCCACTTTTAAAGCAAACCTTCACCCTGAATAAGAGCACATCTTATGTTTCCCACGTCCTGTACATACAGATTGCTCACATAAGAATCATTCTACCTGCATCTACTGCATGTTAGCCTTTAAACATCCAAGATGGCAGCTCATGGAGCATCAGGCAGCCTGCAAACAGGAAGTGTCTTCTGACTATGCCACTCTGCATTCTGGGATTGCTGTCCTTTCCCCGACCCCAGCTCTGCTCTGCTCTCTGTGCAAAGCACAGCTATAACCCCAACCCCTGTACTTTATCCCGCTCTCCTCTCCTCAGTATGTGATGCTTCTGAGTCTAGATGGTGGCGCCCATATCCTAGAGTCCTGAACAGAGTTTCAGCCCAGTGGGGGAAAGATTAATAAGCGACTAAAACCTAAAAAACTATTCCCCAGCATCTAAAATGAATATATTTTAAGGGTTTGGGCTTTTTATTAAATTATGCTGAAGGTCTGGTTTAACTGGATGAGCAGGTTTAGCAGTGCTACCCTCCGCTTGCTTCCCTTGCATTATGAAAAAACTGCTTACGGTTCTCAGAGGAATATCTTCACATAACTGAGGCTAACAATCAAGAAACATAATTGTTTGTTTTTTTTAAGTCATGCTAGCTTAATATTGCTGAAATAATAAAATATTTGCGCTGAAATGTCAACCCTAAATAGTGTCTTGTCTATCTTTTACAGCTCGTCAAGTGCGAATGTCGTAGCCATCGATAACAAGATAGAGCAGGCAATGGTAAGTAAAAATGCCATTTCCATGTTGCATTTGATCTCATTTACATTTTGATACTGTTAAATGATGCTGATCACTAGCCCTCTAAGGAGCAACTGATGGCCACCCTCATTGTAGCAGCAGATAGTATTCCAGTTACTGGTTAGGCAGCACGTTACTACACGGTACAGCAATATTAAAGTGCTACTGCAGGCAAAGGTAATTGTTACACTATTGTGTCAGTCTACACTTGGTGATGTCCTAAACTGTGTTCATAGATATCAGGGTTTACACCTTCAACACATGTTTCTCTTCTGAAAAAAGTGGACATGGCCCCTGGATCTGTGATGCTGCATAATAATCGGCTCTCGCCACTGATAGCAATGTGATGAACCTGAAGGAGGAGGCGGAGGGTTGGAAGGGAGGGACCAGCAATCCTGTCTCGCTCTGCTGATCTGATTGGGGGACGGGATGAAAAAAAGGTAATTGGCTGAACCTGTAAACATTGATATCTCTGCCATTCCTGCTTCAATTTTAAAAGCGGAAAACTCTAGGACAATGCCCAAATGTAGCCCAACGCAATGTGTAACAATAACCTTTGCCTGCAGTTTCCCTTTAAACTTCAGTTTGGCAGAAGCTAAATGAATGGCAACAAATCCTTGTGGCTGTGCTGAAATGGCCACAGGGAATGACCTTCATCGAAAAATATTGGCCACCCGGAAGCATGGCAAGCATTCATATTGGCCTAGCGCTTGGAAAACGTCTGTGTGCCAGAGATAACCTACAGGCAAATGTTACAGTGGCCCTACAAGGCAAATTCTGAACATATATTCCTAGTATGTCACACACCCCACTTCCAAAGATACATGCCACTTGGGAAACCGGCCTGTAGAGGGCGATCTTGCAGAGATGACATGGAAAAAGGAGCCCCTCCTGGTCCATAAGTACCGGGTTCCTCCCACTATTCCTCAGTCTTTTGTCTCTGCAGTCGGCGAAGCAAGTCAGAAGATGACTCTCTCCTCCTTGCAGGTAGCCGGGGTAACTCCCGGCATTTTTTTATGTCTATTTCTGCCCGGGCCTCCTTTTTCTTTTAAAAATTAAGCTATAACAATATGCCTCCCAGCTTAGGCTGCAGGCTCGGGCAATGGTAGCAGCACCTCTGGGTGCATAGGGGAGCTTGCTTTCCCCCGTGAGACCCCATACTAAGGGGTAGGTGGTGTCCGGGTTGGTGATCCCCGGCTTGCGATGCTCTGTCCCTCTTGCCCTTTCACCTATTGGTGCGGGTTCCTATTCACCTATTGGAGGGGGGGTGGCCTTTCTCCCATAATAAAGCTAAAAAAATCACATGGGAAAAGTGTGTGTCTGTGTGTGTTTTAGCACTGTTCAACAGCACAAGTATCGCAGGAAGCTCAGCTTGTGGCAAGTCTTTGCTTTTAAAATAGATGGTGTAATCTTCAAATTCGGCCATTGTTGATTTTCAGCTGGTTTAGGCTGCTGCTCCTCAGCTGTGGTTAAGGAGAGGGTAGGGCCAGGAGCTCAGCTATATTGGCTTCACTGGTGTTTTTTTCTGGCCCGCCCTCTCCTTCCTGTCTCTCCTTCCTGTCTCTCCCTCCTGTCTTTCCTCAGGACACGTGAGTTTTTGCCACTTGTGTTATATATTCTTATGTATTTACTCTGTGATTCACTCAATGGTATTTTTCAGTAGCTAGCTCCAACTCTGTCTAGAGAGACAACAATTTGATTAGCACAGGCTGGAGTTTCTTTGTAAACACTCCCCTTTGCTGAGCTGCCTCACCTACGCTTGTGTGCAAGCCTAACTGCTGCTAAAGCCATTACTTGTGGCTGGAGCTGCTGGCCTGTTGTCCAGCCTTCTTTGGAGCCTTGACTCTGGATATGCTGGGTTTTGACTACTGAAGAAAATCTGTTTTATAGATACACAGATATATGTATTGTTTTGAGTGATGTGTATGTTTGGCTTATGTCCTCCTGCCCTTATGTTCAGGTTTTGTGTTCCACTTTAAAGTGGACCTGGATTCATGTTACCTGGCTCTATGTGTTAGACCAACAACATAGAAACATAGAAGGTTGACGGCAGAAGGAGACCTTATGCTCCATCTAGTCTGCCCTTAAGTAGTCCTAAAGTATTTAAAAAAACTCCACTTGGGACTTGAAGGGGCATCCCGGGTAGCAATTGCGTAAAACCCAGATATACTTGGCGACTATAATCAATTATAAGTATAATACTAAAGCATCATATGGAGGCATCTCAGGTTAATGGGCTTGCAATTCCCTTGGCACAGACTCGGCAATGTTTTGGATGTGGGGCGTCCCTTGTTTGGGATAACGCAGTTCCTGCGTCCCTTGTGCACAATTAACCATTATGCAGCAAACTGGGGCCCAGGCTTCAGGGTCTGCGGCTACTGCCTCTTCTCCTACTCCGCCGTGTCTTGTCCGTACCCCCAGTGATATTGTCATGGGTGGGGAGACGCATTCTGATTTATGTGCCAGATTGGCTCATCTTGAAGGATTTATGTCTACCTCTGTGGCTAAGAAGGCCTCAGCTAAAAGAAAGCATTTGACTTGGCAAGTGAGTTGGACAATTGTGAATTGCTTGATTGGTCTGACCCTTCTCAGTTAGAAGAAGGGGAATTATATGAGGATTCAGATGTTTCTGACGAACAGCAATTTGTTGGTACTGAAAGTGAGCAGGGTGGAGAGAGGAGTTTTGGTTACCCCAAAAGCTCTTGCCCAGTTATTTGAGGTTTTTGTTATTACTCCTCCTGAAGTAGTCCCTCTCAAGAGAGGGGAATTCTTAGGAGCCTCTTAACCTCGTTTGGAATTTCCAAATCAAAAGCATTTTGTTGCATTTTATTTTTAAAGAATGGCATTCCCTTGGGCTGGGACAAAAAAATATCCCTTTCCAGCTGATACGGTTAAACGTTGGTCATCACCTCCTGAGGTGGATGCCCCTGTACTTCTTGACTCCACTACACTCAAGGATGGAGAGGACAAACGTATTGATCAAATTGCGTGCCACGCTTTTTTCAGTGTAGGCTCGGCCTTGCGGCCTGTTGGCGCTTCGGCGCTTATGTCGGTGGCTATTAGGTCTGTTGTGAGAGACCTGATGAATAACTCAGGGCTTGATCTGGCCTCTGATGAGTACGCCGCTCTTAAGCGTTGTGAGATGTTCTGCATCTTTTGTACTTTCTGCTTTAAATGATACTCTGCTCATGTGCAGCAGAACCTCTGCTTTGATGTGTAGGCGGCAGTGGGCGGCGGATGTTGTAGCCAAGAAATCGCTTACAACGCTTCCGTTTGTGGGATTGCGCCTATTTGGAGAAAAATTGGGTTCTGGAAGTAGTCTCTTCCAGTTACAAACTGAAATTCGAGTCCCAGCCTCCTCCCAGATTTTTTCATGTCCCGGATGCCGTCAGATCCGGCAATTGCGCAGGGACTGCGGGCAGCAGTAGCGAATCTGTTAAACATGGCTGTCATCTGCCTAGTGCCTCCGGCGGAAAGGGGTTTGGGCTTTTACTCCAACCTATTCACGGTACCCAAGAAGGACGCCTCTGTTCGGCCTATCCTAGACCTAAGGAGACTCAATCAATTTATCAGTTTCAGAAGATTCCGCATGGAGTCTCTGCGATCAACGATCGATGCTCTCCGTCAGGGGGACTTCATGACATCCATAGACATCAAGGATGCTTATTTGCACATTCCTATTTTCCGGGTCACCAGAGATTTCTCAGGTTCTCGACAGAAGACCAGCATTATCAATTTGTGGCCTTGACATTCGGCCTTACCTCGGCCCCAAGAGTCTTTACCAAGATGCTGGCAGGAGTGATGGCTATATTCAGGGTCCAGGGCATCCGCATTGTGCCTTTTCTGGACTATCTTATCGCGGCCTCCTCCCTCGAACAATCCGAGTTGGACACCAGGATGGTGGTCTCTACGCTAGAGAGGTTCGGATGGGTAATAAGTTACCCCAAATCCTCTCTGTCCGTCCAGGGAAATTCCCTTCCTGGGCCTGATTCTGGAATGGTTCTGATTCAGGACTTGATTCGTCTATTCTTGTCCAACCCTCGTCAGTCTATCTGTCTAGGGATGAGACTAGTGGGATTGATGGTAGCTGCATTCAAGGCAGTCCCGTTTGCCCAGTTTCACATAAGGACACTTCAGCTCTTCCTCTTGGCAAGTGGGACAGGTGCCCATTATCATTAAATCAGACTTGTCTATTGTCTCCCCACGTTTTGCATTCCTTTCAGTGTGGTTAATATCGCACAACCTCCAGAAGGGCAAGTCATTTCTGACTCTGCGTTGGGAACTGGTTACCACGGATACCAGACTGGTAGGCTGGGGGGGCTTCTGGAAGAAGCATCCGTTCCAAGGATTGTGGGGGCCTCAGGAGGCTCATTCTCCAATCTGTGTATTAGAGCTTCGGGCCATAAATCTTGTTCTACTTCGACTGACCCATTTCTTACAGGGTCTGCCAGTTTAGATTCGGTCAGACAACTGAACAGCTGTTGCATACATCAATCACCAGGGAGGGACTCGCAGTTGGGGTGCCCTCCGGGAAGTGTCTGATCCTTCAGTGGGCAGAGATCAATGTTCCCTGCATATCAGCAGTTTACATTCCGGGGATAGAGAATGTGGAGGCGGACTCCCTGAGCAGGGGATGTTCTCGCCAGGGAGAATGGTCTCTCAATTCAAGGGTCTTTCAGTTCCTCTGTCACAAGTGGGGGACTCCACGGTTGGACCTGTTGGCTTCTCGTCAGTCACAAGCTGCCAGCTTTTGTGTCTCTATCCCAGGATCCTCTGGCAGTGGCAGCGGATGCCATGTCTCTGGCCTGGAAGGATCTGGGGTTCCTATATCTGTTTCCCCCATTCTCCATGATCAGCGAAGATGGTGCGCAAGTTAGCACTGGAGGAGGCGTCAGCAATTCTGGTGGCGCCAAGGTGGCCAAGACGTCTGTGGTACACAGACGTCGCAAGGCTGGCAGTGGATCGGTTCCATCTGCCTCTTCTTCCAGATCTCATCACTCAGGGACAACTTTGTTTACAAACGCCGGCTTTGACGGCATGGCTGCTGAAGTCTCCATCTTGAAAGAAGGTCTTTCTGATGCGGTTATTCAGACTCTTATTAGAGCTAGGAAGAAGTCTTCCTCTGTCATTTATTACAGGACTTGGAGGTCCTATATTGATTGGTGTGGTAGAGTATTTTCTATTCCTAGAATAATGGAATATCTGCAACGAGGTCTGGATATGGGATTCCAGATTAGTACTTTGAAAGGGCAAGTCTCTGCCTTGGCTATTTTCTTTCAAAGGTCGTTTGCTCTTCATCCGTTGGTTAAGACTTTTTTCCCAAGGAGTCACGCATGTGCGGCCTCCCAGAAAATCTATACTTCCTGTTTGGGACCTTAACCTGGTGCTTTCAGCTATGCAGGCCGCTCCCTTTGAGCCCTTGCAGGATATTTCTCTTCCTATTCTTACTCAGAAGGTTGCCTTTTTGGTTGCTATTACTTCTGTCCGCCGAGTTTCTGAACTGGCGGCTTTGTCTATTCTAACCCCTTATTTTGAGAGGCATCAAGATAAGGTTGTTTTCCGTTTTTAAACCGTATTTCCTTCCTAAGGTGGTGTCTGCTTTCCACCTAAATCAGGATATAGTTCTTCCTTCCTTGTGTCCTAAACCTGGTAACGACAAGGAAAGGGTCTTACATTCTTTGGATGTAGTTCGTTGTGTTAAGTATTATTTAGTTACTACCTCAGCCTTCCGCAAGACGGATGCCTTTTTTGTTGTGCCTTCTGGGCCCAAGAAGGGTTTTGCTCCTGCCAAATCTTCCCTTAGTAGGTGGATACGTCAGGCCATCATTGGGGCCTATATGGCTAAGAGGAAGGTTCCCCCTTTTCGTGTCACCGCTCATTCTACTCGTGCTATTGGAGCTTCTTGGGCTTTTCAGCACCAGGCTTCTGTTGAACAAGTTTGCAAGGCTTCTGTGCATACTTTTTCTAAGTTTTACAGGGTTGATGTGCGGGCCTCAGCGGATGCTGCTTTTGGCCGCAAAATTCTGCAAGCTGCAGTAATTTAAGTTATGCATTATTCCTTGGGGATCCCCACCCATTATAGACACTGCTATTGGATGTCCCAAGTGTCATGTATCTTTGGAAGTGGGGTGTGTGACATACTAGGAATAATACCATTTTGTGAGTACTCACCTGTAAAATGGTTATTACGAGTATGTCACATACCCCACTTCCCCGGCACTTTTTGTTCAAGGAATCCTTTCCTGATTATTTTTGAATATAATTGGCTCTTCCTGCCTCTCACTGCTTTTTAATAAGACTGAGGAATAGTGGGAGGAACCTGGTACTTATGGACCAGGAGGGGCTCCTTTTTCCATGTCATCTCTGCAAGATCGCCCTCTACAGGCCGGTTTCCCAAGTGTCATGTATCTTTGGAAGTGGGGTGTGTGACATACTCGTAATAACCATTTTACAGATGAGTACTCACAAAATGGTATTTTTTAAATCGTGGTCAACAGTGTCCTAATTTGTGGGCAGTACGGAGTTTTGGGAAACAAGAATAATTAAAGCGGCACTGTACCCATATATACCCACTTTCATGTATGGCTGGCAATCACGTGACTGCTGGTGACCAATTTGAATTTCCTATTGGCCTTGCACGTCCAACCCGAATGGTTTCTGTTGGTCACTTAATTTAACTGGCATTTGGTGCCATACACCATGACTGAGGAAGTGGTGACTTCACTACAGTGCTGATTTTAATGTAAACAAGCCACCAAATATAAGCCAATAACCAGAATCAGGCCAGCTTCCAGTAACTTCTTGTTTGTACATAGAGGCTTTTCCTAAGCCCTGCTTAGCATAGATTTGCTTAGCTACCCATGACACCAGAACTAACCATCTCATACATGGGTAGTTTTTTGGATCCATGTGTCTGTGTTGGATGATTTAAAGTGGACCAACAGTCAAAAAACAAAAAAAAAAGCCCAGCGGATGTCCCTGCAGACACACGGCCTAATGATTTAGTCTGTGCGGCTGTAAGCATAAATCAACAGCTGCAGACTGCTACTACTTGCACCACCGGCTGTCCTTAGCAGCATCCTACCTGTGGGACTCCATGTCGTCTCCTGCTCACCACGCTGCCTCTCGATGCTGCTCCCGGTATAGGAAAAGCCGGCTGCTCTCTGTGGGGGCCGGTTCACAAGGAAGGTCAAAGGCTGCACCCAGGAGGATTGTGGGATGCATACTCCCAGGTCTAGCAAGATGGCGGTGCGAGAGCGAGCTGTCCAAGAGCATACTCCTGGTTATATAAGCTTATTGAGAGGGATTAACACCGTGCAGATGTTTGGAATAGCAGGAAGATTCTGCACTCTTAAACATGCATGGCAGTGGCCATCTTGCCACACACATGGAGGAGCAAAATTGCCTTATAGCTCTGTGCAATCATCTTTTTATTACTAGCCAGAGGTAGCCTTCAGCTGTAATGTGGTTTAAGCCCTCTCCAACTGCTTATGCCACTGATCATAAGAGGGGAGAGCAATTTACTATTTTTTTTTTTTTCTTTTACTGGAGGTCCACTTAAGTTTTTAATTAAAAAGAAAAAGGCAGTTGGTCCACTTAAATTTTGTTTTTCCGCAGTGTCAGATGTAAGCCTTTGCGTTTTTGAATTAGTTAGCAGCTAGAAATCTGCATATATATCTGGTATAACCTACAAAGCTTTCCAGTGACACCCCTCTTCTACACATACAAGCTGTCAACACAGCACAATGGTCCAACTGTGCATGCTCAGGCTCTCATCCAATGAGAGGCCCCCCGCTGAACTGACCTAATTCAGCGTCTCTCGTTAGCCGAATATGCGGCAACACGCGCTCACCATTATTGTCAATGAGAGCAGTTTACCAAAAGTGGTAAGCACAGCAAACCGCTCTCATTGGCTGACTGCATGCACAGTTGGACCAAGGAGAGGTGAGTTTAACTGGGGGGTTTAACACAGCTGGGCATCCAATATCGCCATTGCCACAGGGAATGGAACAAAACCAGGGAAAGTCAAAATCCGGGGTTTCGCCCCACTTTAACCACAGATACCTCTGTATTTAATTCTTGCAAATTCCGTACTCCTTCTTGACTGAAAATACTCCTTGAGGAACAAGTCTAGTGCTACCTCTGCTCGCAACCCACACATGCAACCTAGTTGGTACTTGAGAATTTGAATTAAAAAATACTTTATGAAAAATGTATGGGAACCCCGGCCCTAAGTTATATTCATCCAGATTTGGATGCTTGGGGGAGCAGGTGATAAAATGGCCTTTGTTGGTGGTTTGGTTTTAGGGTCTCTTTTAACCCGTCTGTTTTTTGGTCCTGGGAGAACATTGAAGCCCCCAGAGAATATCCATGCAGACACTGGGACAAGTTCTGTGATGAGTTAATAGTGACAGACGTTAAAGTAAAAATAAATTAAATTAGAAAGGTTGTAAGTCTTGGCCACCTTGTGTGCATTAACCACAGCTGCTTTAGATATCTATTATAATATATTATTACTTGGTACAGACCTAAAATGATCTTTGGATAACTTCTGCTTTTACTATAAAACTAACCTTTTTATTATATTACTGACAGACAGTGATGGATTTATTTTTAGTCACGCTGAGAAGAGGAAGTTAGAATGTAGAATATGTAAAGTTGATCTGCAGATATCTGCACATACATATAGCATAGGAGTGGGAGGAAGGGCACGTAACATACATCATCTGCTTATATCTGAGTCATACTACGTCAGAAATCTTTACGTTAGGAAATATGGGAGTAATGTCCTGTCGCTGGTCCATTTTGGTCAGTGAGTCACTCTGAGCTCATGTGCTCATAACTCAAAGTTCAATTGCACAGTGTGATTGGTACAAAGGAAGGACAAGCCTGGGTTACCATGTAGCAAAGTGAATATTAAGTAAAAAAAAAAATACATTTTTTTCAATAACCCATTAGAGATAAACACCTTTATCAGGAGAGCATTGTGGGAGAACTGAAACTGTCATTTGCTAAAATCTGGGGACCTTCACTCTGAATAAGAGTCTATTTTGTATGTTTCCCTCACCCCCTACATACAGATTGCCCACATTAAAATCATCCTACCTGCACCTGTTGTGTTCTTTTAACATTTTAACATCCAAGATGGCGTCCCGTGGAGTTTCAGGCTACCTGCAGACAGGAAGTGTCTTCTGGATATGCCACTTTGCATTCTGGGATTGCTGACCTTTTTCCTGACCTCAGCTCTGCTCTGTGTGAAGCACATCTAGAACCTGCCCCCCTGCACTTGCCCACCCCCCTCCTCAGTATGTGATGCTTCTGAGGCAAGATGGTGGCTCCCGTATGCTAGAGTCCTGAACAGTTGCAGCCCATTTGGGAAGGGGGGGGGAAGAATAATAAGGAAGCGACAAAAAACATATAAAACTTATAGAAAGTATTTTAATTTTAGATGCTGGGGAATGTTTGTTTTTTTTTTAAGTGCTTTTTATTAAATGATCCTGAAAGTTCGGTTTAACGTTCCCCACCCCCAAGGTTTCTGTAAATGGCTACAGCTAGATGTGACGACTCGGAGCCAAAGGGAGTTGAGTGAAAGCGAGTATGCGGCCAGTCGGCGTGCTTGTCTCCAGAGTCTCGCCGTGGGAGTGGCAGGAGGGTTAGTGTATGGAGCGCCCTGCGGGGTATACACAGTGGGGCATCCCAATTCAGGATGCTGCCTCATTGAGGAACACCCCAAATTGGGTGTGGTGTCCCTCTTTAGGGAACATGGTAAAGCCAGGTTAAATGTAACCACCTGCACCCTAGCAGACACGGTAATGAAGTGGGAGAAGCTGGTCACATGTGCTCCCCTCAGGAAAGCATAGGGTTGAACTGTCCATTCCTGCAAGCTCTTGTGAGTCAATCGCAGAAAAAAAAATGGTCTCCTATTAAAAATCTACATAAATATGCCAGGGCAGGAGTGGTGATTTTACACACTCTACATCAAAGTACTAGCCAAGCTAATGTTTTACCTGAAGAAAGATCATCCATCAGGAGTAAAAGGAAAAATACTTACAGCTCCACTCAGGTTGAAGTAATAGTGTGCGATCCCAGCTCCTACAGCCTTTAAGTATCCTATGTAATTCAAATAGTATTCAGCACTTAGGAGATAAACCTTCACTTTTATTTTTGAAAAGTTCTTTAAAGTGGACCAACACCCAGCCGGATCAGCCCGGGAAGCCAATCTGATCCCTCCCCGCGGGGCATCCAAAATCGGGATGCCCCTTGTGTGGAACCCTCCAGGACGCCGGTAAACCTTACCTGATGCCTGGCCCAATGGCGCATGCGCGGGCTGCATCTCACGCTTCTCTCTAGCAGGGTGCGTGCCCGCGCCGGCCATTTGTGCCTGTTAGAGGGAAGCGCGAGATGCGGCCGCCAGCGCGCTTAGAGCTGCTGAGCTATGACGCTGCTTAGACACACATAGCTCATCGGCTCCCATCGCTCTGATTGGACTCCTAGGAGAGAGTGACTTGTGACAGATGTTTCTGTAAAGTCTTGAAAGACGCAGCTTCCTTTTTATTTGATGCTGCACATGTTTCTCAGGTTCCTAATTTGTCAGTTTCACTGCCTTTATACATAAGAGGGCAGTTGTTGTCTTCAGGGGCATAACTATAGGGGGAAACCACACCGGAGCCCAGGGGGTCGGGTGGCATCATTGTTGCTCCTCTCCCTTATTTATCATAATTGCTGCCTCTTGCTGCTTCCTTTCTCTAAATGATGCCATACGTCTCTACTCTTTCCGTCTTTAGCTGTCAAGCTGCATCCAGTTTTAAATAGAAACACCTGGAAGATGTATTCTCTCGGGTATTGTTCCTCTCAGACGGGACGCCCTGTTGTGTATCTCCGCAGGTGGCTGTAAAACCTCACTGGCCTGTCATTTCCACAGCGCTGACTGGTCAGAAACTGGTCAACACATGCTATTTCACTTGGCTCCCTTCAGCTTTGCTAGCAGCAGAGTACACCACCCCGTACCCCCCACCCTAGTTTCTAGCTGTGGCGTGCCTGCACCACGCACTGGGGAAGGCCTGGCATTGGGATGCAGAACAGACTTGACAAGGGAGCAGGTGATTGAAACGGGAGATCCGGGAGGTTTCAAACAGCTGAACTTGAACGGCCAAGGAGTCATTTAGGCACCAGGGCCTCCGAAGTTCCTCTATAATACAGACAAGAAAAAAGGATACTGTATGAACCATGATGGGGCCCCATTTCATATTCGCACCATGCCCCGTCACTTTTAGTTACATCACTGGTTGTCTTCTATTCTAAGTATACAGCACGTCCTGTTCCAGAATATTCCTTACACTTGAGTAATACATCCCGGCCCTATATAAGTCAGGGACCTCCCACAAATTCCTCCGTTTTTTTTTCTGCAGTCTGCGCTGAGAAGATAGAAGATGGCTCTCTGTGGCGCAGGTGAGCGGGGCTTATTGCCTGCGGCCCTGCAGGACTATTCCCACCCGTTCCGTGCCATTGACTGCCTCCCAGCCTCGGCTGATAAGGTTCGGGTGAAGGTAGGCGATAGAAGCACTTGGTGCTGAGGAGCTAGGCTCCTACCGCAGTCCCTGCTCTAACAGGGTAGGTGGTTTCGGCTGATGGTGAGCCTTTTTGGGATGCCTCCACTGCCTCATGGGTTTGGCCAGGTTATCCTGTGCGGTAAACCCTATTCCCATTCCCCCTCCACCTCCTCTCCTCATATTGGCCCCGGGCGCTGTTTCCCCCAGGGTATTCCGTCGTCATCCTCACTCACTCGATCTCGGGGGGGGGGGGGGGGGGGGGTCTAGGTGTTTTGTCACTTTAGACATATTTGTGCTTGTTACTTTATTAAAACACGTCGCTGCACATTTGTACTGCGCTCCACGGCTGGCAGCCGCATTCACCTCAAAGCTGCCGGGCTGCTACAGGCTGGCCAGATCACGTGGGCGCACTCTGGTATATCTCCATGGCCCGCCCCTCGATGTTGCGGACGCCATTTTGTCTTCTTCCTGTCGTTGCTGGCTCCTTGCGGTCTGCGAGTAACCCCGGTGGGGTGAATTTTTCTCTATTTTTTCTTATGCTTTATTCTTATGGGAATATATTATTGTGCCTTTCAGGTGGGTTAAAGCCTCGGTCCTGTGGTTTCTCCCGGCCTTCTCCCCTTATCTCCCACTTCCCTAGCGGTCTATTGGGGCATCCCGGGTAGCTCTTTAGCATTAACCCTTACTGGCCTACTGTGCCTATTCAAATCACAATATGGAGGCTTCTGGGGATAATGAGTCTGGGGTTCCTTCGGGACAAGCCCGGCTATGTGTTGCGTGTGGGGTATCTCCAATCGGTGATGATGTCAGGGTATGTGTATCTGCAGTGTGCACTGCAGTCTAGGTTACCTGTTGCTGGGCCTGCGCCCCCCCCTCAGGCTTTGCCTACCCCCCCCCCCCCCCACGCCTGCATCTGACCCCCTACGAGGAGCATACCAGCGGAGTCTCAGCCTGATTTGGCTGCACGGGTAGCCAGCATTGAGAAACATATTGCTGGGTCTGCATCACGTAAGGCTTCTGCTAAGAAGCTGCATTTGTCTCCCACAGTTTCCCTCTTTCCTGTGGAAACTGATGACATTTTTGACACTACTGGTTATTCCCCCCTGGAGGAGGGGGAATTGTTCTCGGATTCAGAATCATCTGAGGAGCAACCCAGGGTTTATGGTGGTACAGGGTCCTATGGTCCTCCGATGACACGGACAGGCTCATATTTTTGAAGTGCTCTGTATCTCTCCCCCCCCCCCCCCCCCCTGCCGTGGCTCCGCAGAAGCAGGGTGAGCTCTTTAATACGGTTAAACCACGTTTGGAATTCCCTGAGCAGTTGCGCTTTAATAATCTGGTGCTCAAAGAATGGGAGCGGCCTAGCAAGCTGCCAGGGGTGCCCAAGAGTTGGGACAAAAGGTATCCTTTTCCTGCTGATGTGATTAAGCGTTGGTCATGTCCTCCCGAGGTGGACGCGCCCTTTCTAGGGCTGTCCAATACATCTGTCATGCATTCCCCTGACACTACTACCCTGAGGGATGGTGAGGACTGTCGTATGGACCAACTGGCTTGCCATGCCTTTGCCTGTGTAGGGACCGCGCTACGCCCGGTTTGTGCCTCTGCCATTACAGCTATTGCTATTAAGGGTTTGCTTAAGAGCCTCTTAGAAGGGGCCTCTGATGACGCGGGAGGAGAAGAGTATAGGTCTCTCCTGCTTTGCTATCAATTTGTTGCATATGTCCTGTCTGCTATGGATGATGCCATTAGAATGTGTGGTAGAACTTCTGCCCTGTTGGTGGCTATACACCGCTCTGTCTGGCTACGTCAGTGGGTGGCTGATAATGCTGCTAAGAAAGCTCTCACTGGGTTCCCTTTCAAGGGCCTGCGCCTTTTTGGTGAACGCTTGGCTTTGATCGCCAAGGGCGGTAGGTTACCTCAACGTAGGAGGCCGTCTCGATCCTTTCGGGGGATGGGTGCCCTTCTCCCATCCTTCCGTGGTTCCAGACCTGGTCGAGGAGGCTCCTTTACTGGGGCCCGCGGAGATCACTGGGGAAGGGGCAGAGGACGTGGTCGCCCTGGGGTCCCAAGCCAAAATCCTCACCCAAGCCCCCTCAGGCATGAAGGGGCGCCCTCACCCATCCGGGTGGGGGGACGGCTTCGGCTCTTTGCTCACGTCTGGAGGCTTCACGTCTCAGACCGGTGGATTCAGGAGGTAGTGTCCTCCGGTTACAAGATAGTTTGCAGCCTGGCCGCACCCAAGATTCATCACATCCCGGATGGCTCAAAACCCCTTGTCAGCTCAGGGTCTGTGCCTTGCTGTCCAAAACCTTCTGGAGTTGGGGGTTATCTGCCAGGTGCCTTTTAGGGAAAGGGGCAGAGGCTACTATTCCAATCTTTTCACTGTTCCCAAAAAAGACGGGTCCAACAGACCTATCCTAGATTTAAAGTGCCTCAACAAATTTGTCAGATTCAAACACTTACACTTGGAGACTCTGCGCTCCGCTGTCAATTCACTACGCCCAGGAGACTTCTTGACCTCTGTAGACATCAAGGACGCTTACCTTCATATACCAGTCTTTCCAGGTCATCAGAGATTCCTCAGGTTCGCTCTGGAGGATCAGCACTATCAATTTGTGGCTCTGCCTTTCGGTATCACCTTGGCTCCCAGGGTATTCACCAAGGTACTGGCGGGCGTACTGGCTCTGCTGAGATTTCAGGGCATTTGCATCCTTCCTTACTTAAACAACATTCTCATCATGTGTCAATCTCTCCAGCAGGCCGAGCTGGATAATCAGCGGGTGGTGTCCACACTGAAGTCTTTCAGCTGGGTGATCAACCACCCCAAGTCTTTCCTGTCACCGTCAATGGTAAGTTCCTTTCTGGGCATGACTCTGGATACGTCTCAGGTCAAGATTTTTCTGCCTCAGCAGAAGGTGGAGAGTCTTCAGGCCCAAGCCAGGTTCCTTATGTCTTGCCCTCATCCCTCCATCCGGCAGGGGATGCAGCTGGTGGGCCTGATGGTGTCTTGCTTCGAGGCGGTTCCATATGCTCAGTTTCACATGAGACCTCTTCAACTTCACCTCTTGTTAGTTTGGGATCGGGACCCTCGGTCCCTGGATCAGGTGTTGGTTCTGTCCCCTCTGGCCAGACGGTCTCTCTCGTGGTGGCTGGACTCAGAAACCTGTTGGTGGGCAGATCCTTTCTGGCCCCGTGCTGGGAGACGGTCACCACAGATGCCAGTCTGACAGGTTGGGGGGGCTTCTGGAAATCCCTGAAATTCCAGGGTCAGTGAGGCCCCCAGGAGGCCCACACCCCTATCAACATTCTGGAATTGAGGGCGATAAGGTTGGTTCTCGCCCAATTGACTCCACACCTTCGGGGAAGGGCGGTTCAAGTCCGCTCGGGGAATGGCGGTTCAGGTCCGCTTTGTCAACCAGACGGCGATTGCCTACATCAATCATCAGGGAGGGACACAGAGCAAGAGGGCCCTCAAGGAAGTGTCCCTGATACTGTCTTGGGCGGAGGAGAATGTTCCCTGTATCTCAGCTGTGTACATCCCAGGGGGGGAGAATCTGGAGGCAGACTCTCTCAGCAGGGGGACCTCTCGTCTGGGAGAATGGTCCCTCAGCAGCAGGGTGTTTCGCTTCCTCTGCCACCGCTGGGGTCAGCCTTACTTTGAGAGACACCTGGACAAGGTGATGTTTTGTTTTAAGCCAGATTTTCTGCCTAAGGTTGTGTCTGCCTTTCATCTCAATCAGGAAATTGTTTTGCCTTCTCTATGCCCAAATCCTAGTAACCCTAAGGAGCGGGTTTTACACTATCTGGATGTGCTCAGGACTCTGAAGTTCTATTTGGTGGCTACTGAATCTTTCAGGAAGACTGATGCTCTTTTTGTGCTTCCATCCGGGCCTAGGAAGGGTCTGGCTCCAGCTAAGTCCACTATCAGCAAGTGGATCCGCCAGGCTGTGATTCAGGCCTATTCTGCTAAGGGGAAGGAGCCTCCCTTTCGCCTTACTGCTCATTCTACTCATGCTATTGGTGCCTCTTGGGCTTTTCAGCACCAAGCTTCTGTTGAACAAATTTGCAAGGCCGCTACTTGGTCTTCTGTTCATACTTTACAAGGTTGATGTTAAGGCCTCAGCTGATGCTGCTTTTGGTCGCAAAGTTCTGCAGGCGGCAGTGGTTTAAACTGCCCGCTGTCACTTTTTGGGGATCCCACCCTACCTTACGGACGCTGCTATTGGATGTCCCATGGGTAAGGAATATTCTAGGAACAGGACGTGCTGTATACTTAGAATAATACAATTCTGTGATTACTCACCTGTAGAATTGGTATTATATGTATACAGCATGTCCTGTTCCACCCCACCCTTGTTATCATTATTCTTAGTTTCCTCGGTATGGTGATTGTTCATATGTTAATTGTTGAATTCTGGTTTTGTTCTCCCGGCCTTTTGTTAACTGCTTGTCAATACTGGGGAATTTGTGGGAGGTCCCTGACTTATATAGGGCCGGGAGAGGCCACAAGCTGGTTTCTGCAGTCCAGCGCCATCTTTTGGATGTATTACCCATGGTAATATATAATAGGAAAAGGACGTGCTGTATACATATAATACCAATTCTACAGGTGAGTAATCACAGAATTATGTTTTTTGTCTTAGTGGACAAATTGGGCCAAGGTGTGGGGGAGATTAAATGGCTCAAGTTCCTCTTTACAGGCGCATACCGATTTGGATGCCCCTGTGTGACTCCCCCCCCCCCCCCCCCCCCCCCCCAATCTGCATTCCCACAGCGCACCTCACAGCTCCCCTCTCTAGTTGTCCACACCTGCTGTTTAAAAAATGCCTGACTTTGGGTGCTCACAGGGGATGCTGGGAGGAGGCCCACACATGCCGCAGGGTGTCCGGTTTAGCACAACATATGCAACACATGAGGGGGTTTCAGACAGCTGGATGTCCCGAATTAGACTCCAGGTTTTGATGATTTTGGTCAGCTTTAAAGCGGACCTTCAGCATAATTTAATGAAAAGCCCAGACCCAGCATCTTAAATGAATATATTTAAAACATTTTAATCACTTTTTATTCTTTCCCCCTGCTGGGCTGCAACTCTGTTCAGGACTCAAGGGGTCAAAAGTGCAGGGGGTGGTGTTATAGATGTGCTTTGCACAGACGGAGCAGAGCTAGGGTCAGGCAAATGTCAGCAATCCCAGAATGCAGAGCAGCGCAGTGAGAAGACACTTGAGGCTCCATGTGCCGCCATCTTGGCTCAGAAAAGGCAGTAGATGCAGGTAGGATGGTTTTTAATGTGGGCAATCTGTATGTGCAGGGTGGGGGAAACATATAAGATAGGCTGTTATTCAGGGTGAATGTCTGGTTTAAGCACCATCTAGTGATGAACAGTCCAGTACTAGAGCCCATAGTAGTACCTACACATAAAGCCTTTTCTTGGAGTACACTCCCTCTTGCCGCCTTCTACTCATTTCCGCTAAAGAATGTTTTGTTGCCTCATTTTTAATTTGTACTTTTCTTTTGTATTAGGACCTGGTTAAAAGCCATCTGATGTACGCTGTAAGAGAAGAGGTCGAAGTCCTAAGGGAACAAATAAAGGAATTAATAGAGAAAAACTCCACACTTGAACGTGAGAATGCACTGTTAAAATCGCTCTCCAACAGCGAGCAGCTGTCCCAACTGTCACCCCAGGCCGGCCTCAGCCAACAGCAGCCTCCAGTGACTACAGCTCCTCAGACCGCACACCCTCCGCAGCAACCGAATGTCTCTTCTGCATAGACTGTATCAACTGCTTTCTCGCCTTGTTCAGCAATCCGAAAGCAACCTGTCCTTGTGTGCCACTGCTGATCTTTCCACTTCAAACATGAGAAAAGCAAAAAGGAAAAAAAAATGCGAGCCAAGTAGCCATGCTTCATTTTGTGTGTTTTGGCCTTTTCAGTATTAGACAATCATACTCCCTGATCTCTCACTCTGAGAGAGGTGATGCCTACTGCGTTGTGCATCAGGTGTTAATAGAATTGGAAAGACGTACATGCATAGAAATATATATTTAATGTATATAGAAATATAAATGGGGGCGTGCTCCTAACGCGTGTGGATGTGTTGAAAGACACGCACATGCCTTCAAACACACAAGATCCTTGCTTTCGAGGAAATCCTTGAATGCTGGCAACAAATATGTTCAGGTATGTAGTCCCTTGCGCACTAGAAGGGACCAAAGCCGCATTTTATGTCATGGAAACCTTCTAGAATGTCTTTGAACGTACGTGTGAGAATCCTATTGGGATTGCCATATATAGTGCCTCTATGACAGAGCCATTGCATGGCAACACTGCAGTCATTTAAAGCCGCATCCTGTAGTGTGACATGACTTGAGTAATAGTACTCTAGTTCCAAAAATGGCTGTGGCTTTTTTTTTTTTTCTTTTTCTCCAGTGCTGACTTGCTATGACAGACTGGTTCTTTTACCCTCTAAGACAAGACCCTGTATGTCTTGTGTTTATCTTTAGCACCCACGTGCATTTTAGATTGGCATGTAGAACATTCAAATTGCTTGAAGAAAGGCTCCTCCAGGCTTAAGTTGGTAGCAAAAAGTGTGTATGTGTGTATATATAGCCATCTATGGAGTTGGCAAACAAAAGCATACTCTGCCACCCTACAACAGATTTGTCGAGCTTCAGTCCTTTAAAACTTGCTACCCCTAGTCTTCCTGGGAGGCTACTGTCACATAAGAGGAGGCTGTGCCTGGCAGATCTCCTACTCAGACTGGGCCCATATCTTCTGGTAAAGGACATTTTAACCTGGATGAAACTACTGCAGAAGGAGCCATACTTTTATGGGGTCCTTTCTAATCTAGCAGATCTCGTTTGACAAGGCATGTCCGTTTGAAGAGAGGTTTCTGTGCCCTAAAATGCCGCTTTGTACAGCCGTTCATACCTATGATAGAACAAGGAGTCTTGCGGCACGTACCCAGGGGGTATCTCCTTTAGATCATACTCTGAGCCATGTTTATGTCAGTTACTTGTAAGTAAATGGAATCACATTCATGGTGAGATCCACCAATCTTTAAATATGAGTCCTATTTTTTTTTTTGGCCTCCTAGTTTCATATAATGTTTGTGTTTTTATTTATTACCGGGCTGCTATTTTCATAATGTATATGAACAATGTCACAGACACTCTTATTTTATTTCTTTATCTTGAAAAGAAGTGTAAATCTATCGTAAATCATAGGGCTGGGGAGGGGCCGATTTGCATTTAATAGGGGCAACCTTTTTTTGGCAATAACTGAGCATATGTATCCGGCATATATAAATATATATATAAATATCTAACACTAACAGCAACTTTTTTTTTTGGTATTTATTTTACAATAGAGTAAACAATCCAATTTGAATGTAAATGTTGTAAAGAGTGTAAGTATGGATACAAAATGCACCTGTACAGGAGAGAAACCATTGTGATACTAAACAAAATTCCGTGCTAGATTAGCTATTTTGATGAAGAAATGTTTGTTTTCTCGTTTCCGGCAGAGAGAGAAAAATATGCCATGATTCCAATGCTATTTAGACAAATGTATGTGAATTATTATTTTTTCTAGGGTGGGCTTAAAAAAAAGAAAAACTGTGAAATTTGTTACTTTGTAACCAAAGAAGCTGTGTATTTTTTCTTTTAATTTTATTATGCACATTTTCTGTATTTGTATTCAGTGTTCTCTCATCACATTTTATTTTTCCCTCTTAGCTATTTAGCATGATCTGCATGACCTGTAATCTCTGAACCACTTTTGTACCTCATATTTTTCTTTGTCCGGCACTTATTGTACTTGTGTAATCTGTGAAGTGCATCCAATAAACAGAGCAAACTGCTGAAGTAAGTGGAGGTGGGCTAGTGGAATACACTAGCTGTGGAAGCTGGAGGGTAAAGTGAGCCATTTTCTGTTTTTTTTTTTTTTTTGTTTGTTTTTTTTAATTTTAAAATGGTGTTAAAAAAAAATTCATGTGTGGAAACAGAGCTTTGTTACAATGCAAATTTTATAGGGAACTCGTCTGAACAGTTGGAGCGTGGCACAGTCGGAGTTCCCATCTAATGCTGGATACCGCTAGTTGTCATCGGCCACCAAAATAATGGCTGCTAAATTAGCCAGGCGGCAACGTGTTAGCATGGAGCTCCAGGCCGTGCCTTGAAATAACTGTCTTCTCGGGTTCCCATTCCCTTTATTGTATTTAATAAATTAAACATGCAGATTACACGGTGTATAAGGAGTATTTAAATTTTAAACTACAATTGTACATTTCATAAATACATTTGCAGGAGCGTCTTTTTGTGTATAGCAAACAGGAAGTCTGTCAAAATATTGTAAAAAGAATATATTTTCACATTTTTCTGAAAATGATTAAATTGTAGTTTTGTTGAAAAGAAGTGGCTGTAGAATATGTTCTAGTCTAACCATATTCCTGTAATGTGGAGATGGCAAGTCCAGATCAAGAGAGGGGGAATTAATAGATAGTCTTTTTACATTCCTTTAGTGAACACTTGGGGGGTATATATAGATTCTCTAGGGGGTATGTGGTCATTATGGTTAGACTTTATCAATCTCTGCAGACACAAGCTATTATGCCGATTTTTCATTAAATGACGAGAAGCCAGTAAGTAAATCTAGAACATAAACATGTGAGATGAACGTAAAATCATGGCAGATGGTCAGGGGCCAGCTTTACCGTAACTGTATGTGTACATCTTAAGACTTTGAACACATCAGTCACAAATGGCATGCTTGCTGCGACAGGTTAAACCCCCTCCCCCCCAGATACATGGTCACACGAGAAATGCAGTTGTAGAAACTGGGAAAGAGGTGATTTCCTATAACAAAGTATTTACACAGTGCCCATCGCTCCTGTAAATCTCTTTACATCTCAGGCCATCTGAGGCACTCAAAGCCATGGAGTGTGCAAGGCCAAGTTTTAACTCAAAATTTCCAAAGCCAAACGCCTTTCACTTGTGGACATGCTTCAAGCTTTCCCGCTCTCATCAGCGGTGTAAAACTATTGTAAATCATAGGACTGGGGAGGGGTTTATTCACATTCAGTAGTAACATTATTAGATAGATTTTTGTAGATACATTCATATCACCAAAAAATCACAATACACGTAAAGAAAATGCATTACAAATTAGCATACATTTTGAATAGCCAGGGAGGGGAGATAATGTGTAACATGTTTCAGAGTGGGGAAAAAACTAGGACCGGCCACCACAAAACTCGCCTTTTGTCCTGGTGTCTACATATTATGTAAACCATGTCTGCATTTGCAGCAGCGGGCTCGGAAGCGCTTCTGCGTCCAGCCATTCAGATAGGCTGGCCTTGGGAGCCTGTCTTCTTCTAAAGGGAAACTGGGGATACGCTGCTCCCTACTGCCTAGCTCTGTGTCTAAAAAGAACCATATGCTGGGATATTATTATGCACAGTAGACAGCGCTGTTTGCATGAAATCCCATGCATGAGCCATGTGACCACCCGGAAAAGTACTTACTTTGTTCTGATGATCCTGGGGGTTTCACTGGGGATTCCTCCGGGCAAGGATCAAGACCCAGGAAAATGTGTGATTCCATCTTCAGTGGTGATAGTCCAGAGATATTGGTACAGTTAGGAAAATCACTGATAAATGTGCTGGAACCAGATCTATATATATAATTTTTTTTTTTGGACAGGTGGAGGTAGGAAAAATCCTGCACTGAATGGAACACCATGGCTTGACTCTTATGTAGCTCACAGTGCTGCAGCAGAAAACGTCAGCTCTAAGCCACACCCAGCAGCTCTTTTAAGATCCCTGATTGGCTGATCTCAAGAGTGCAGCAGCGACATGCATCAGCCGGATGGCTGCATTCATGGCTCTCTGCTCAGGCATGCACATGCTCCCACGCCCAGCCACTTAAGGGAGCGTACATGGCTGCAGGGAAGCCTGGGATGTGGTGAAAGCTGGTGGTTTGATTACAGAAAAGAGGATGGAAAGTTGAAATAATTAGCAAAGTGGGAGTTAGGGATTTGATTTTATACTTAGGACAATCTCATTAAAGTGTAGGTTAATTTAGCCCGTTTGCCCTTGGGGTATAACTAAACTGGCCAGATGTCAGGGGCTAGGGAAAGAAGAGGTACTCACTTAGGCACAGTCTATCTATAGCTTAAGCAGGCTTCCTCTTCTATTCAGGATACCCTGACGCTGGGTTTTCCGGAGCCCAACCTCCACTACATGGCGCCTGCCTGTTTCACCTTCCAGGATTCTGTCCAAGCAAGTTTTCTTCCCCACCATTAACAACTGACCCAGCTTTGGCCCAATACAGAGTCAAAGGCCATGACAGGGCCTAGAATCTCTTCTGTAATGCAACCATTCCTGGCAGTGATTATATTCTTAGTATACAGTACGTCCTGCTCCAGATATAGTACTTACACTTGGGTTATCCTCCGCCAGATGGCGCTGCACTGCAGAGACATGCAAAACATGCTCCTCCCGGACCCTCAAATACCCGGGGACCTCCCACAAATCCCAAGATTTCTCTGCAGTGCTGACTGCGAAGACATGAAGTATCACTCTCTTGCAGGTGAGCGGGGCTATTAAAGCCTGCGGCCCTGTTGAACTGTTCCCACCCGTCCTCCCTGTGATGTGCCTCCCAGCCTGGGCTGTGCTGGTCGGATGAAGGTAGGCAGCACCATGTTTGCTTACGGAGCCATGCTCCACCGCAGTCCCCCACCAAAGGGTAGGCGGTTTAGGCTAATGGTGAGCCTCTAGGGGATGCCCCTCCCGCATTATTGCCCATGCCCCGTGTAGCGGTGGGCCCTGTACAAAAGGTCGCCATCCTCCCTCGTTCCCCCCCGTAGCTCGGGGGGAAAGAAAGGGGGGGGGTGTGGTCTCAGTGTATTGTGATTACACGCTTATGGCCTTAGTATTGTCCCTTGACTTATACTTGGTGTCAGACGCCGCGCTGATTTGCATTTTTATTGTGTATCTGCCGCCACCGCGCGCGTCTTCATTGGATGTGCTGTGCCGGGCAGCGGCGTCGCCTCAGATGCTGCGGCATCTTCATGGGCAAATCATCTATTCTAAGTGTGTCATACACTTCGCTCCTCATGACAAGTTGACTACTGTCTTAGAGTTTCGCGCTCTTCGAGGGGGCGGGGACCTGGCTTGGCGCGCTCCGCGTCACGGCCGCTCTGGCCCGCCCTTCGAGGTTTGCTTGGCGCCATTTTGATGGTAGTCGAGCGCGTGCGTGGTAACTGTCCCCCTCCTCCCTTGGTCTGTAAGTGCTCTCGTGGGCGATTTTCATACTTCTTGCTTACTGCGCATGGTTCTGACACCCCTTATTCTCATTGTGTCTTTCAGACTGGTGAACACCATTGGCTTCTCCCGGCCCTGTGTAGTTTATAGCGGGCCTTGTAAAATTCTCCCACTTCCCTAGCGGGTCTTTGGGGCATCCAGGGTGGCCTATAGCGTAAATCCCTACTGGCATATTCTGCCCAAATAATCACCATATGGAGGCATCTCAGAATTATGTGACCGGGGTCCCTCTGGAACAAGACCGGCTGTGTATAGCGTGTGGACAACCCCATGCTGATGCTGACGGGGCACGGGTCTGCGGACTCTGTGCCGAGCAAGCACTGGCCCTGCAATCAGGCTTGCCAGTGGCTGCACCTCGTTTCAATTCACATATTTCCCCATGCTTAAATCTCACTCCTGCTGAGTCGCATACAAGTGGGGATTTGCAGCCTGTTGGGTCTTCCAGATTGCCTACGGCTGAACAGATTATTACGAGGTTGTCAGAGCGCAAGGGCCCTGGTAAGAAGCGGCACTTGACGCCTCATGTTACTGTTTTTCCTATGGGAACTGAGGAGTTTACTACTCTGTGTGACTATACCCCTTCTGATGAACTGTTCTCTGACGATTCTGGCCCTGAATACTGGGGCCAGTGTGACACTGACGATCTGTTGATTAAGGTCTTTAAGGTTCTGTCTATCTCTCTCCCTGGTGAGGCCCCCAAGCCGAGAGGGGAGCATTTCCATACAGCGACAGCACGCTTGGAATTTCTAGAGCAGGCTCATTTCCATGCTCTCGTGCTCAAGGAATGGGAATGCCCCAGTAAACTTCCAGGGGACTGGGATAGGAAATACCCTTTTCCCCCTGAGGTGGTTAATTGTTGGTCATCACCCCCTGTGGTGGATGCCCCGATCATAGGGGTTCCTAACCCCCCCTTTTATTACAGCCCCTGCTTATAGTACCCTTCGGGATGCTGAGGACCGGCGCATTGATCTGCTGGCCTCCCACGCCTTTTCTTGTGCAGGGATGGCATTGCGCCCGGTCCGTGCCACGGCTATTACTGCAGTGGCCGCTAGAACCCTCATCAGAAAGATGCTTGATCATCACCCTGAGGATCTCCCCTGGGAGGTGTTTAATGCACTCTCCAGCTGTGATGTGTTTGTAAAATTTATCCTATTAGCACTGGATGACACCATTAGAATGTGTGCAAGAACTTCTGCCCTTGTGGTGACTATACGTCACTTGGTTTGGCTGCGACAGTGGGGTGCTGACGATGCTACTAAAAAGACTCTTACTGGGCTTCCCTTTAGAGGGCAGCGCCTGTTTGGGGCCGTCTGGACCTGTTTGGTAAAAAGGGCAAATCACCCCAACGCAGGAGGCCGTCTCGGCCCCCTCGGGGCAGGGTAACCCCTCCCCCTCCCTTCCATAGTGTTAAACAAGAACCTGGGGTGTCCTTCCTGGGGGCTCGCGCAGACAACGCCCTGGCCCCTCCGGCGGGGCTAAGCCTAAATCTTCCACCAAACCCCCTCAAGCATGATGGGGCGCCCCCATTCTGGATTCACAAGTTTGCAATTCACCAATTACAGGCAGTTTCTGCATGGAAACTCTGGGTTGGGCCATCAGCACCTTGCGCTCAGGGGGCTTCTTGCCGTCTGTGGAGCTCAAGGATGCTTCTGTTCACTTCCCTGTGTCTTCTGGACACCGAGGCTCTTCAGGTTCGTGTTGGAAGTTCCAACACGGCTAATCTGTGGCCTTGTTACCTGGCCTCTCTTCAGCTCCCAGAGTGCTCACCAAGGTGCTGACGGGGGTGATATCTCTGATGAGACCAAGGGGTGTCCGCGCTATGACCTACCTGGATGTCCTTTTTCACTTCCCAGTCTCTACGTCAGGCTAAGTTTGATACTCGGCTGCTGGTGTCCACTGGGTGTCGTTTGGATGGGTGATCAATCACCCCTAGTCCTCATTGTCCCCTTGATTGGTGACTTCATTCCTAGGAATGAATCTGGATTCGGTTCAGGCGAGAACCTTCCTTCCTCAGCAATAAAGTGGACAATCTGGTTGCATGGGCTTAGTCCCTCATTGCTGTCCCCGTCCCTTCGCCAGGCAGGGATGCTGCTGGTGTGCCCGTTGGTGGCTTGCTCAGAAGAGATCCCTTATGCTCAGTTCCCCTTGGGCCCTTCTACAACTTCTATTGTTAGTACAGGACAGGGATTCAGCATCCCTGGAGCAGGGCCTGTGTGCCTTCCCCACTGGTGAGGAGGTCCCTCTTGAAGTGGATGAACTCAAGGAACCTGTCTGGGGGCAGTTCCCTTCTTGCCCCTTCCTGGAGACGGTCACCATGGATGCCAATCTATCAGGTTAAAGGGGGGATTTTCTTCTGAAACTCCCTGCGGTTCTGGGGGAGGTGGGGCCTTTAGAGGGTCCATACGCCACCTATCAATGTTTGAAACAGTGAGTGTTCAGGTTGGTTCTGATTCGCTTGGCTGCTCCTCTTCAGGGCCTGCCTGTTCGGGGGTGCTCGGTCTGTCTGACGACAGTGGCCTACATTTATCTTCTGGTAGGGACCTGGAGCAGGAGGGTCCTCCAGGATATGTCTATGATCCTAATCTGGGTGGAGGACAATGTTCCCTGCATACCAGTGGTTTCGCTCCGGTAGGGTCTCTCTGCGACACGATGTGCTAATCCCTGTATCACTATGGGGTCCAACTAGTTGTGGATCTGTTTGTCCCGTCGCTGTCACAAGCTCTCGGGCCTTGTTTCCCTGTCCCAGGATCTTCTGGCCGTGGTCAGGATGCCTTGGTAACGTTATAGCTGGACATTCTGTTCTGTATGTCTTTCTCCATTCCCCCTGCTAGGCAGGGTTCTGCGCAAGATTGCTCTGGAAGGGGGACCAGTGACTCTGGTGGTCCCCGGGTGGCCTTGTAGAGTGTGGTTCGCAGACGTGGTACCGAGGGCAGTAGTTTCTGTACGTTCTGCCAGGAGTGCCAGATCTGCTCACTCAGGGCTCCTTTACGTCACATAGATGGCCTGACTGCTGAAACATCCATCTTGTTGGAGACAGGCTTATCTGTCTTGGGGATTGAGACTATGGGAAGACTGAGTAAGCTTCTTCTTCCTCTTCTTCCATCTGTTAAGGGGTTGTGGCATACCCATATTGATTGGTGTGAGTCTAGGTCTCTTCCCTGTCGGGCGTTCTCGGGTCCCAGAGTTCTAGAGTTATTACAGCATGAGTTGGAGTTGGTTCTCTAACTCAGTACTCTGATGGGTCAGGTTCTGCCCTGTCCGTCTTACTTTAGCAGTCTTTTGTTCAGCTTTCCTTGGTTAAGACTTCTTTCAGGGGGTGTTCATGTGCGTCCCCCATGTATTCCTATGGTCCCTGTTGGGATTTGAATTTGATTCTGTCTTCCTTGCAGTCCTATTCAGGATGCTGTCTGGCTATTCTTACCTTCAAGGTTGTCCTTCGGGTGGCTGTTACTTCGGTCAGACGTGTGTTGGTGGGCGGCTCGGTCTATCTAGCCCCCATTCTTTGAGATACTCCAGGATAAGGTGGTGTTCCGCCTGCAGCCGGACTTTCTGCCTAAAAGTGGTGTCTTATGTTCATTGATTCAAGATATTGTTCTTCCTTCTGTGCCTTATTCCTAGCAGCGCTGAGGAAAGGGTTCTGCATTCCTTGAACAGGTGTTGGAAGTTTTTCCTTGATAGTCACTGTGTCCTTTAGGAGAACTGATGCTCCTTTGGGCCTACGGTCACTCCATCCTGAATGTGCCCGATCTCGTCTGCTCTCGGGGAGTTGGGCGACTTGGCCCTGGTCATTACTTGAATGGGATGGTTCCTTCTGGTCTTAGGAAAGGGTTTTTGGCTTCTGCCAAGTCTACTGTTAGCGATTGGATTCTTCAGGCTGTTACTCAGGCCTATTCCACCAATGGGAAGAATCTTTCCTTTTCGCCTTACTTCGTATTCTACTGGTGCTCTCTGTGCCTCTTGGGCTTTTCAGCACCAGGCTTCTGTTGAACTGGTTTGCTAGGCCGCTACTTGGTCTTCTGTTCATACCTTTTCAAAGTTTTACAAGGTTGATGTTAGGGCATCAGCTCCTGCTGTCTTGGCCGCATGGTTTTGCAGGTGACAGTGGTTTTTAACTGTCTGCTGTTGCCTTTTTTTGTTGGGGATCCCACCCTACTTTATGGACACTGCTATTGGATGTCTCAAGTGTAAGTACTATATCTGGAGCAGGACGTACTGTACGTACAAATAATATCAATTCTACAGGTGAGTATTTCACAGAATTGTATTTTTTACCCCTATTCTCCAAAATCAGCACTGGCATGAAAGGGGAGGGGGCTGTTTTGAATCTTTTTTTTTTTTTTTTTCCTGGGTGTCAGAAAGCCCAGCTACGCCTCTGGGCCTAACTTCTATATAGACTCAGAAACCGATCAGTGCTAGGGTGGGCAGTTCACTAACCTGTGCCTAAGCTTAACCTCCTGCAGTAGGGAGGCAGGGGTGGATTTGGAATAATGGTACTGAAGGGGCAAATGTGGGTATGAACCCCACAGTCATGATGCTAAGGCTATAGAATTGTAGGGGAAGGACATGGGTGTCATTAATGGGGGGGGGGGGGGGGTACAATGGGGCCAGGTATGAGAAGAGGGATGGGAAGCAGTGAGTTGGAGGGGGGTGTTGGAGAATGCAATGTATAGATTCTGGGTCAGGTGGGCTGAAGGATTCACCCAGCCCAAGTGACCCTAAAGCAGTGCAGCTCACCAGGAATTTCCCTGTGGCCAGTCTGCCCCTGCTGCAATACTTAAGACTAAAGCCTGTTTAATTACGTCAATACATTCTATTTATTTTAACAAGGGTGGAGGCTAATCCATGTCCCGTTTTGCTGACATTATGGGGAAGATTGTCCCACCAAATGCAGGATGTATAGTCCATTACAATTTCTCTGACTGAAGATTCTTGAAACACATGACCAGGGTGGGGCTACACTCACTGACACACGGGGGTATAGAATTCTGTGGATAAATGTTCTACAAAAGTTTATAAATAAGCCACACCTCACCACACAATCTCCTACAAACTAACCTAAAGGGTAATTCCACTTTCTATGGCATTTTTAAAATGTTCCACTCTAGTGTGCCAATATGATGTGGTCAATGTGCTGAGTTTATCTATTCTTTTCTATGTTTTTGCAACTCCATGTTTAAATAAAACAGTTCTCAATAGAAACAATGTGTTTACCTTAGAAACGAACATCAAAGTGGTCTTCAGATGTACATTTCAGAAGCGCCTTGCTCTGGCTTGCTAATGGCTGAGGCAGACATGGCAAATTTAACCCCATCTGTATTTTTTTTCAATCTCTTCAGATTCTGCTGCTTTCTTCAGCCAAAGCTGCTAATAAACCCACCTGTTACAGTTGAAGGATTCTAGGTTTTGTAGTGAGATAAAGATACTAAGAGCTTTACTGAGGAGCAAGAAAGCCATACCTACCACCTTTTCAGGGTGGGAAAGAGGGACATTTGTTAATTTAGACCACGCGCTCTCATTGGGGGATGGATAGGAGATAGGATGTAACAATATAAACAAATAGGTCAATGAATCATTTATTGATGCAGATCTGCAGGTTACACCTCAAAGAGGGACAGAGGAGAACAACGAGGGACAGGGGGACATGGGCTCAAAAGAGGTAAACCTCCAAATCAGGGACACTTGGGAGGTATGAGAAAGCCTCTCCTACTTTACCAAGATAGACATACAGGATTGTGCCCCCAAACCTGTGATTTACTTATCAGCTTGCTGTTCCTTATATTCCTGACACATGTTTATTTTACATCCCAGAAGAGAAAAACTATAAGGCACCAAAAACTTGACAAAAAATGAGTTTTCCTTTAAAGCAGAACAAAACCTGTTCCATTTCCCCCGCTGTGTGAAACCCCCCAGAGCGCTAATTTTCACTCACCTCTTCCAGGGTCCAATGGCACATTCCCGGGCTCTAGTCCAATGAGGGCCATCAACCATGACTATGTTATTGGTTAAACGGGTCTCATTGACTAGTATGGGGAGGGTGTATTGCCTCATCCCAGACAGCATGCACACTCCCAGCCTATCTGAATGGCTGAGATGGAATCGCGCCTACGCTGGCTGAGATGCAGGCAATGCGGAAGCGCGCTCCCCAGTGACTACAATGAGAGCTGTTTGCTGAACAGCATAATCACGGCAGAGAGCCCACACATTTCCTATTGGAGTGGGGGAAAGGTGAGTGTTTAGGGGCACCCTGAAGGGGTTTACACTGCGGGGTATCCCGAATCAAGACCAGGCTGTCCCACTGCGAGGTCCCCCAAAATAGTTTAGGTATTACCCCTCAGGATTTAAAGTGCTGACACATCAGTGTAGGTTAAAGGAGCACTATTGCGAAAAAATGGGCCAATAATAAAAATCCATATAAATATGCTGGATGGCAGGAGGAGAGGTTATACACCCGGCATCAAGAAATATCCAGCCAGGCATGTTTTTTATCTTTATTAATGTAAGGAAGAGGAAATCGAGTGACAGGTTCTGTCACCCCTGGATTTTGTTCCTACCATGAAAGAATAAACCACAAACTTGGGGGGAGTTTTATTCAGTTCAGGTGTATAAAGGACCCCTCCTCTCATTAGCCAACGTGTTTATGGGTTTTTAATATTACACATTTTTGCAATAGTGCTCCTTTAAAATGAGTGTCCTAGATATAAGATACTTTTACATTTGTCCCTTAAATGACAATCCAATCTTTCTCTATGGAGTGCCCAGGGTTTCTGTTCTCCAGCACGCTCCTGTACACGCCTCTCACAGATATTTAGCAACTCCGTGATGTGTGTCTGAATCAAAACTGGTAGAACACGCTATGTCTGGGGTTGTCCAGGACAAAGCTTTCTTACTCGGCCTACTCATGTGTTTTATCATGTGTGTCATGGCATTTATGCACTACACTACAATACTGTATTTATCTTGTAGGAGGCAGCTTGATAAGTAAGTTAGTTACATACAGTGACTTGCTTATAATGATAGTGATCATTTGTGTCCTAAATGTTGAAATAAGGGCCGTGGAAAGTCCAAGAGGTTACAACTGTACATACCTATGCTTTTCTATTCAGCAGGAAATGACCAAGCCCTTAAAGTGGACCAAACATACAGTTACCTTCTTTTCCGGTCCAAAGGCGCATGTGCGAGCCATGGCCACATCCCTGGTGTCCCTATAACAGGGAGCGTCCCTGCACCAGGCATTTGTGAATGGCCAGCACGGGCACGCTCCCTGTTAGAGGGTAGCGGGGGATGCGCCACCAGCGTGCGCGGAGCTGCTTGCCTTAGAGGAAAAGACATCAGCAGATCCAAGTGCGTTGATTGGACGAGCGGCCGCGCATGCGCCGTAGGATGAGAAGAGGTGAGTTTGTTTCGGCGACCTGGGGGGTTTCACACCTCCAATCGGGGGCAAGGACCATAACCCAGAATAGTCAAAATCCTGGGTTTTGGTCCACTTTAAACTGAAGTGACTATAAGCAGTTAGTGTCTATTTCTGCAGGACATAGGTGATTTGTCTTTCAGATGGAAACCCATATTTGGGTCCACTGCTCATCCATCCCCCCCCCCCCCCCCCAGCTTTAACAGGCAGGCGCTGCTGTTGGCATGGCAAAACCCACGTTTTAGACTAATAACCCATACATCCCTTACCCCACAAGCAGTACCTTTTAGATCATTTCAAAGTTTCGTCATCCTCTCTTCTCTCTCATTGGAGAACTTCCACTCACCTCAGGTACCCAATCAGGCGCTCAGTGTTTTGCACCTTATTGTGTGTTGAGGTGGTGAACCTGACAAACATTAGTGGCCAACTGATGCTGGTGAGATTGCTATATACAGTAAAAGCTCTCCTACATCTTCTACCTTGTTCTGGAGAACAACTCCCATAAGCATTCCTCCCAACTGTCCCTGATTTGGAGGGACTGTCTCTCTTGTGAGTCCATGTCCCCCTGTCCCTCATTGTTCTCCTCTGTCCCTCTTTGAGGTGTAACATGCAAATCAGCATCAATAAATGATTGTTGTAACGATTACACCCTGTCTCCCATCCATTCCTCAATGAGGAGGAGTGTCTTAATTTAAAAATGCTCCCCTTTCCCACCCTGAAAAGTTGGAAGGTATACATAAGTAACCGAAGATTTAGGGGGTTATATAAGAAGGGATAGCACCAGGTAGCGCCTCGTAGCGGCAGGTAGCGTCTGGTGAACACTGGACGTTGTAGGGAAACCACATTTAAGAAAGTGAATCTGGTGAGCTACTCTAACAGCGCCATGTAGCATCACATGTATTAATCCAGGCGGCTCAGCATATAGCGCCGGCGCTCTAGGCTCATGAGGGCCATGTAGTACCTGTCGCTCTGTAGCGCTCTCCCACACATTTCAATGTGGCTTCATTAGCTGTGTATAAATAGCGTGTTTGGCAATTTACCTTTTTTTTTTGCTCAAATAATTGTGTGACCTCTCCTGGCTGCAAACAAACACTTTTATTATTTTTTTGGACTTTTAATATTTTTATGCAGAATTTTATTTACAGGTCTGGCACTAAAGTGTTATTGTCACAGTGTTAAAACAATGTCATTTCATGTGTTTTCGCTTTGTTACTGGTGTATATGTGGTGCTCTGCGCCACAGCTCTGTGCTACAGCGCCAAGCTTTAGAGCACGACGCTGTGTGTGTAGTTTTTTGCTAAATATGGTGTGGAGCGGCGAGTGCCGGACGCACTGAGCTGGCACTACCTCTCACTCGCTGCAGCGTTATACTGTTGTTAAAGCACCCAACACACATCATATTCATCAATGCCGCCCAGGTTACTACAGTGACCGCAACGTTGCTCTTGCTCCTCTGACAATAGGTGGCGCTAGTAGTGAATCAGGCTCTTAAAATGGAATGCTTAAAGTGGACCAACACCCAGGATTTTGACTATCCTGGGTTTTGGTCCACTTCAGGGGGGCACCCCGATTAGGGGTGCCCCACTGTGTAAAACCCCCCAGAAACACCCCAATACTCACCTCACAACGCTCCCTCGTGGCCGGGTGACAGCGACGGACAAGCCAGCGCGTCCGCCGCCGCCTCCCGCACGTCCCTCTGACAGCGCGCGCGCGCGCGCCGGCCATTCACAAACGGCCGGCGCGCGCACGACTAGAGGGGCGCGCGGGAGGCGGCGGCGGCCGCAGCCGCCGCCAAGGAGGTGAGTTTTTGGGGGGTTTTCGGGGGGGTTCCTCACCGCGGGACATCCCGATTTCGGATGTCCCGCGGTGAGGGGGGTGATCGGCCGATCACCCCAGGGTGTTGGTCCACTTTAAAGAGAACCTGTACTTGAAACATGGTTAAAACGTTTGGAAAAAGCAGGGCTTACCACACTGATATTTACCTTCCTTCCACCTAGTGCAGTTACCCTGCCCTTATCCCTCTATTGGGTTCAGTGGCTTCACATAAACAGTCAGTGCAGTTAGCCTGCCCCTATCCCTCTATTGGGGTCAGTGGCTTCACATAAACAGTCAGTGGAGTTACCCTGCCCCTATCCCTCTATTGGGGTCAGTGGCTTCACATAAACAGTAAGTGGAGTTACCCTGCCCCTATCCCTCTATTGGGGTCAGTGGCTTCACATAAACAGAAAGTGGAGTTACCCTGCCCCTATCCCTCTATTGGGGTCAGTGGCTTCACATAAACAGTAAGTGGAGTTACCCTGCCCTTATCCCTCTATTGGGTTCAGTGGCTTCACATAAACAGTAAGTGGAGTTACCCTGCCCTTATCCCTCTATTGGGTTCAGTGGCTTCACATAAACAGTCAGTGCAGTTAGCCTGCCCCTATCCCTCTATTGGGGTCAGTGGCTTCACATAAACAGTCAGTGGAGTTACCCTGCCCCTATCCCTCTATTGGGGTCAGTGGCTTCACATAAACAGTAAGTGGAGTTACCCTGCCCCTATCCCTCTATTGGGGTCAGTGGCTTCACATAAACAGAAAGTGGAGTTACCCTGCCCCTATCCCTCTATTGGGGTCAGTGGCTTCACATAAACAGAAAGTGGAGTTACCCTGCCCCTATCCCTCTATTGGGGTCAGTGGCTTCACATAAACAGTAAGTGGAGTTACCCTGCCCTTATCCCTCTATTGGGTTCAGTGGCTTCACATAAACAGTAAGTGGAGTTACCCTGCCCCTATCCCTCTATTGGGGTCAGTGGCTTCACATAAACAGTAAGTGGAGTTACCCTGCCCCTATCCCTCTATTGGGGTCAGTGGCTTCACATAAACAGTAAGTGGAGTTACCCTGCCCCTATCCCTCTATTGGGGTCAGTGGCTTCACATAAACAGTAAGTGCAGTTACCCTGCCCCTATCCCTCTATTGGGTTCAGTGGCTTCACATAAACAGTAAGTGGAGGTACCCTGCCCCTATCCCTCTATTGGGGTTAGTGGCTTCACATAAACAGTAAGTGGAGTTACCCTGCCCTTATCCCTCTATTGGGTTCAGTGGCTTCACATAAACAGTAAGTGCAGTTACCCTGCCCCTATCCCTCTATTGGGGTCAGTGGCTTCACATAAACAGTAAGTGGAGGTACCCTGCCCTTATCCCTCTATTGGGGTCAGTGGCTTCACATAAACAGTAAGTGGAGGTACCCTGCCCTTATCCCTCTATTGGGGTCAGTGGCTTCACATAAACAGTAAGTGGAGGTACCCTGCCCTTATCCCTCTATTGGGGTCAGTGGCTTCACATAAACAGTAAGTGGAGTTACCCTGCCCCTATCCCTCTATTGGGTTCAGTGGCTTCACATAAACAGTAAGTGGAGTTACCCTGCCCCTATCCCTCTATTGGGGTCAGTGGCTTCACATAAACAGTAAGTGGAGTTACCCTGCCCCTATCCCTCTATTGGGGTCAGTGGCTTCACATAAACAGAAAGTGGAGTTACCCTGCCCCTATCCCTCTATTGGGGTCAGTGGCTTCACATAAACAGTAAGTGGAGGTACCCTGCCCCTATCCCTCTATTGGGGTCAGTGGCTTCACATAAACAGTAAGTGGAGTTACCCTGCCCCTATCCCTCTATTGGGGTCAGTGGCTTCACATAAACAGTAAGTGGAGTTACCCTGCCCCTATCCCTCTATTGGGGTCAGTGGCTTCACATAAACAGTAAGTGGAGTTACCCTGCCCCTATCCCTCTATTGGGGTCAGTGGCTTCACATAAACAGTAAGTGGAGGTACCCTGCCCCTATCCCTCTATTGGGGTCAGTGGCTTCACATAAACAGAAAGTGGAGTTACCCTGCCCCTATCCCTCTATTGGGGTCAGTGGCTTCACATAAACAGAAAGTGGAGTTACCCTGCCCCTATCCCTCTATTGGGGTCAGTGGCTTCACATAAACAGTAAGTGGAGTTACCCTGCCCCTATCCCTGTATTGGGGTCAGTGGCTTCACATAAACAGTAAGTGGAGTTACCCTGCCCCTATCCCTCTATTGGGTTCAGTGGCTTCACATAAACAGTAAGTGCAGTTACCCTGCCCCTATCCCTCTATTGGGGTCAGTGGCTTCACATAAACAGTAAGTGGAGGTACCCTGCCCCTATCCCTCTTTTGGGTTCAGTGGCTTCACATAAACAGTCAGTGGAGGTACCCTGCCCCTATCCCTGTATTAGGGTCAGTGGCTTCACATAAACAGTAAGTGGAGGTACCCTGCCCCTATCCCTCTTTTGGGTTCAGTGGCTTCACATAAACAGTCAGTGGAGGTACCCTGCCCCTATCCCTGTATTAGGGTCAGTGGCTTCACATAAACAGTAAGTGGAGTTACCCTGCCGCTATCCCTCTATTGGGGTCAGTGGCTTCACATAAACAGTAAGTGGAGTTACCCTGCCCCTATCCCTCTATTGGGTTCAGTGGCTTCACATAAACAGTCAGTGGAGTTACCCTGCCCCTATCCCTCTATTGGGGTTAGTGGCTTCACATAAACAGTAAGTGGAGTTACCCTGCCCCTATCCCTCTATTGGGGTCAGTGGCTTCACATAAACAGTAAGTGGAGTTACCCTGCCCCTATCCCTCTATTGGGGTCAGTGGCTTCACATAAACAGTAAGTGGAGTTACCCTGCCCCTATCCCTCTATTGGGGTCAGTGGCTTCACATAAACAGTAAGTGGAGGTACCCTGCCCCTATCCCTCTATTGGGGTCAGTGGCTTCACATAAACAGTAAGTGGAGTTACCCTGCCCCTATCCCTCTATTGGGGTCAGTGGCTTCACATAAACAGTAAGTGGAGTTACCCTGCCCCTATCCCTCTATTGGGGTCAGTGGCTTCACATAAACAGTAAGTGGAGTTACCCTGCCCCTATCCCTCTATTGGGGTCAGTGGCTTCACATAAACAGTAAGTGGAGGTACCCTGCCCCTATCCCTCTATTGGGGTCAGTGGCTTCACATAAACAGAAAGTGGAGTTACCCTGCCCCTATCCCTCTATTGGGGTCAGTGGCTTCACATAAACAGAAAGTGGAGTTACCCTGCCCCTATCCCTCTATTGGGGTCAGTGGCTTCACATAAACAGTAAGTGGAGTTACCCTGCCCCTATCCCTGTATTGGGGTCAGTGGCTTCACATAAACAGTAAGTGGAGTTACCCTGCCCCTATCCCTCTATTGGGTTCAGTGGCTTCACATAAACAGTAAGTGCAGTTACCCTGCCCCTATCCCTCTATTGGGGTCAGTGGCTTCACATAAACAGTAAGTGGAGGTACCCTGCCCCTATCCCTCTTTTGGGTTCAGTGGCTTCACATAAACAGTCAGTGGAGGTACCCTGCCCCTATCCCTGTATTAGGGTCAGTGGCTTCACATAAACAGTAAGTGGAGGTACCCTGCCCCTATCCCTCTTTTGGGTTCAGTGGCTTCACATAAACAGTCAGTGGAGGTACCCTGCCCCTATCCCTGTATTAGGGTCAGTGGCTTCACATAAACAGTAAGTGGAGTTACCCTGCCGCTATCCCTCTATTGGGGTCAGTGGCTTCACATAAACAGTAAGTGGAGTTACCCTGCCCCTATCCCTCTATTGGGTTCAGTGGCTTCACATAAACAGTCAGTGGAGTTACCCTGCCCCTATCCCTCTATTGGGGTTAGTGGCTTCACATAAACAGTAAGTGGAGTTACCCTGCCCCTATCCCTCTATTGGGGTCAGTGGCTTCACATAAACAGTAAGTGGAGTTACCCTGCCCCTATCCCTCTTTTGGGTTCAGTGGCTTCACATAAACAGTCAGTGGAGGTACCCTGCCCCTATCCCTGTATTGGGTTCAGTGGCTTCACATAAACAGTCAGTGGAGGTACCCTGCCCCTATCCTTGTATTGGGTTCAGTGGCTTCACATAAACAGTAAGTGGAGGTCCCTGTAGTCTCTAGGAGTGACCATGACACTGGTCTTTAGAGCAGAGATGTAATTGTGCAGAGCTGGATGGAATAAAGTAATGCTGCAGGCACCTCTTGATGCTTGATTATTACTCTCGCTGTTCTGAGGTTTATATAATATAATATATTTGAATACATCTTGCCTCTCTATTCCATTCTTGCTGATTATCCAAGTCAGACTGCCTCTCAGATTTTTTGCTGTTCAGCAGACGACAAATATCACATGGCTAGAAAGGGTCAGCCTGACATTTTTACAGGCTACAAATCATCACCAGCAGTGTGCAACTGACTTTCTGTTTGAGAAACCATTATCCGTGTTGAAGGCAATAAATTAACCCTAGGCTAGTCTAAAAATAACAGTATATATATATATAGGAAAATAAGCGATCGTTGATTACGCTTTTGGGGTTTATATATAGACTATTATTATTTATTTATAAAGTGCTGCCATCTTCTGTAGTGCTGTACAAAGTAAAACATACAGTACATAAACGAACAAGTTGTCACAGGGTTCAAGGTGAAAATTATAAATACAAGATACATAGGAGATAGGCCTTACAGTCTAAAGACAAGGGGTGGCGACAAACAGAACAGATCAGCAAAGGTCAATATGGAGTTTTGTGCCATGTGGCCTTTGTAAAATGACCTAAAGGGGAACAAAATTTGCACTATGCTGGGTTTTGTTCTTCTCCACGGGGCACTCTGATTTGGGATGCCCCGCTGTTTGAGATAACCCAGACTGCCAGTATATACACCTTTCCGGAGATCTCATGCCACATGTTTGAGCCATCAACCAATCACTGGCTTTACTGGTGATCTCATCACAAAAGTTAATGTTCAATATATACAACAAAACACTTGAGATAAGAAGGTGCTGTGGGCTAAAGTTCCTTAGCGGCAACATTTTTGTTACATGGAACAGTAGGTTTGCCAATCATGTGTAATCTTATTGTTTGTTCACCAAAAGATCACAGCCTCAGAAGACCTTGGAGTCAGGCTGTGGATCTTCTACTAAATGCCTATGACACAATATGTGGGCACTGGTCATGCCTTTATGGTTCTTCAGTCTTGAAGCATCGATGAAGCAACCACTAGCGCCGGCTGGGAGCGCTAGAAAATAAGCATTTCAGGCATTCAATTCTAGGGATTTTAAGCGTTCAGCGCTCAGCAATCCCCGCATTTTTGGGGGGTGATGGCAGCACATTAAAATAAAAAAATACTGGGAATTGCATTGGGTGGACTTGAAAGACATGACACAGGGTTTGCATGGCCCAAATCACAAGTTTGCATCCCAACCCAGTGGTGCAAAAGAAAATGCATACAAAAACAATTCCAAGGGGTCCCAAGACAAATGCACCAGACTAAAAAATGATAACCATCCCTGGCTATTGAAATGTATGGGATAAGGTGAGCGACTGGTCCTATGTGGCGCTGTAGGGAACTCACCCCTGGCACTCATCCCATCGCTGGTGCTGATAATAGATGGGACACTACCTGGCACTGGCGCTATGGATTTTTGACTTAATAACTGACATTCACCTGACGTTCATGTGGCACTACCTGGCACTAGCGCTTCTTAAATAAACCCCTAAGTGTCGGAGCATGTAACACTGCAAGGTATCATTGTGTTATTTGATCAGCTTTATTTTGTCATAAAAGAAATGTATTTGAATTTATCTCTGTGACCTCTTTTGGAGAGTGAACATTACATTATGTGACCATACAGGAAGTTCAAGTTCATCTAGCACAAAAGACAAGGGGTGAAAGAGACCAGATGGATGTCACTGTCACAGGCGCCTCTTCTTCTGGTGACACACAGAGGATTTTTGTTGAAACAACTAAGGGGGTTATTTAAGAAGAGATAGCGCCAGGTAGCGCCTCGTAGCGGCAGGCAGCGTCTGGTGAACGGCGGGCGCTGTACGGGAAACCACATTTAAGAAAGAGAATCTGGTGAGCGCCTCTAACAGCGCCATGTAGCGTCACATGTATTACTGGGGTGGGCTCAGCATATAGCGTCGGCGCTATAGGTTTAGGAGCACTATGTAGTACCTTTCGCTCAGTGTCGCTCTCCAATACATTTCAATGGGGTTTCATTCGTTGTGTTAAAATAACATGTTTGGCAATTTCTTTTTGTTCAAATTTATTATTATTGTTTATTTATATAGCGCCATCATCTTCCATAGCGCTTTACAAAGTAGAATCATCGTGTGACCTCTCCTGGCTGCAAACAAACACTTTTAGACATTTTTTTGACTTTTTATATTTTTATGCAGAATTGTATTTACAGGTCTGGCACTAAAGTGTTATTGTCCCAGTGTTAAAACAATGTCATTTCATGTGTTTCTGCTTTGTTACTGGTGGATATGTGTTCAAAAACAGACTTTGATCACACAGCATCTGGCACGCTATGCTATAGCGACCAGATTTAGAGCGCCGACGCTGTGTGTGTGTATTTTTTTCTTAAGTATGGTGTGGAGCTCCGAGTGCCGGACACACTGAGCTGGCGCTACCTTTCGCTTGCTGCAGCACTGTACTGTTGTTAAAGCGCCCAACACACATCATATTCATCAATGCCGGCCAGATTACTACAGCGACCAATACCCGCTTACATCGACTACTAGCGGTAGCTCTAAGCACCGCTATACAAGCGCTCACATGCCGATACGTGGCGCTAGTAGTAAATCAGCCTCCAACTCTGGCTGCTAAACCGGAAGAGGGCTTGGTCTTCCCAAGGATTGCAGACAGATTAAAGGACCTCTATCGCAAACTGGTCTAAAAATTCTGATAATCACGTTAGATGGTAAAAGGAGGGGTTTATTATACACTCATGAAAAAAAAAACACTTAAAGGAGCACCGTCGCGAAAAATGGCCCAAAGATAAAAATCTATATAAATATGCTGGATGGTGGGAGCAGGGGTCACTTATAGATCCGTCATCAAGAAATATCCAGCCAAGGTTGTTTTTTTATTTTCATGTAAAATTACTTTTTATTTTTTTTATTTATTTTTTATCAAAGCATTGTGTGACCTCTTCTGGCCTATTAAAAGTCATTTTTAAAAACTTTTTAGATTTTTTAGATTTTTATGCAGAATTGTCTTTACAGGTCTGGTATTAAAGTGTTAATGTCACAATGTAATAATAATGTAATTCCATATGTTTTTGCTTTGTTACTAGTGGATATGTGTTCAAAAACGGACTTTAATCACACAGCTTCTGGCGCTCTGGGCTACAGCGACCCAATTTTGAGCGCCGGTGCTGTGTGAGGCTGTTTTTTTGATGAATATGGTTTAAGTCGCTCACACTGGCCAGTCGCTACCGTTCGCTCCCATATAGCTCTGTACTGTAAAACTGCATTTGAAATAGTATATGTACCGTATGTTTCTACCCTGTCTGTAATTACTACTTTGTAAAGCGCTATGGAAAATGATGGCGCTATATAAATAAACAATAATAATAATAATACTGGTGTTAAAGCGACTCACACATCAAATTCATCAGTGCTGGCAATGTTACTACAGCGACTGAGGCGCTCTGTAATGGCGTCTCACGGCCGATCAGAGCGACCACTAGCGATACAGACGCTCATCTGCCGTTACCTGGCACTAGTAATGAATCAGCCTGCCCACCTGTCACCCCTGGATTTTATTACTACCAGGAGAGAATAAACCACAAGCTTGGTGGGAGTTTTATTCAGTTTGGGTGTATAAGTGACCCCTCCTCTCATTGTTTATATGGATTTTTAATATTACACAATTTTGCAATACTGCTCCTTTAAGCTTGTTATTTTCCTTTTCTGGAAGGAAGAAGAATCAGGAGCGACAGGTTTCTGAATGTGCCATTCGACTTCTTATGAGCTGAGCTAAACTGTATGAAAATGTTAGCAATAACCATTCTAATATCTGACCAAAGCAGTGCTTGGTGGGTAAAATCATCTGCATGCATCAATAATACATTTTGCCAGGTCAGACTGGCACATTGGAATGGCCTCCCCTGTAAAAGCAAAATGGTACCTTCACAAACCTGTTACTCCTGTTTCTTATTTCCTCTAGTAAAAGAAAGAAAGAAAAATCAAGGTTTGTATGGATTCAGGGCAAATAACTGACCCCTCCTTATGCTATCTAGCAGGATTTCTATTACTAGAAAGTTTTCTGCTATAGAGCTGCTTTAAAGTGATCTAATAGTAGTTGTTGACTCTTCTGATTTTATTTTACTGTAAGTTAGCGTGGACCAGAAAGCCAACAGATAACTGAAATGGCCCTGAAGCACACACATAGGTTATTCAGAGGTGCTGGATGCTGCTTGGCACTCAAACACCCCCTCCTACTACCCCACAGTCCTCACATGCTTCACTGGAGGGTCTGCTGGAGGCTGTGGCACACATCAGAGAAGATGTTGCTGGTGGTTTGTGTGTTGATCTTTTTGTAGCTCCTGCCATGGCTGATTTTCCCCCACCAATGACATCCTGTGGAGCTGCCAGTAGCCTGGTTTGCCTGCCACTAAGCACTGTGGGTTGTTTCTGTTAAATCAAAAAAGGTTTCAAAAATGTATTTAAATAGGCCAGGAGAGGTCACACAATGATTTGATACAAAACAAAAAAAAATGTTTAAAAGAAAACCCTGATTAAAGAGAAGAAAAGTTATGTCCATTGAAATGTACGGGAGAGCGACAGATAATGCCAGGCGCTCTCAAAGCCAGAGCGCAGCCGGGATCAGCTGAGCCGTCTGTGATGATGAATCGGTTGCTACGTGTCCCTGTAAGAGGCGCTCACCAGAATCGCCTTCATAAATGTGGTATTGCGTGCCGCGGCCGGCGTTCACCTGGCGCTACCTGTCGCTTACAAGGCACTACCTGTCACTATCCCTTGATGAATAAAGCCCTTAGTATCATGTATGAAGATGGGTTAAGTGAGTTTTGTTTTTTTTAGCTGCGCAAGGCTATTGGTCCAGTTTAAGGTTAGTGTGATGAACATGGGGTTGTTAGATGCTGTTTGGGCTGCTTAAAGGAAGTTTGTCCCTGACCTTGTAGTTCCACTTAAAGAGGAACATCAGACTTAAAGTGCACCTATACTCAGAGGGAAATATATGGAGTCTCCTTCTATCCCAGTGCACAGTACCCCAAAACAGTGGACAGAACTGTGTTTCTTTTTTTCCTCAGCCATTGCCCAATATTCATAACAACATGAACTGGATGCAGTCGGCCATATTGCTTCCTGGCTGAGCAGCCCCACCCCCAGTCATGATGCGATAAGTTAGAGTACAGCAATGGGGAGCACTTCAACCTAACTGCCATTATGTGACTTTGGTTGTAACTGAATAATTTAGCATATGGCTTCCATTCACCATAATACTTTCCTGGTGTTTTTATGTATATTGGGCTGAGGTAAAAAAGAAACACAGGATATTTTGGGGCACGGGGCTGGGGATGGAAGGTAATCATATAAATTTCCTTTCTGAGTATAGGTGCACTTTAACTTTTGGTAGTGGTCCCCTAGTTGGCTGCAACCAGATGTAGTTAGGTACCATTTATGTAGCAAGGTATGCGTTAGGTTGATACCAGTAATATTTAAACTGGACCAACATCCTAGCACGGTTGGAGCTGCTTCCTCTCCCAGCATCTCAGCCATGCTGCTGCCTGCATTCAACTGAAAATGCACAGTAACAGGAAGCCCGGCAGCACTTCCTGTTTGCAGGCGGCCTGCAAATACATGAGCTGCCATCTTGTTTCTAAAATGCACTACAGCAGGAGTTAGAAAAGGTAAATGAATTTTTATGTGCAGCTAAATTGTTGTGTTGGTCTGGTTTAAGTCATTTTTGACTTTTGGTCCGCTTTAAAACAAACATTGGGCGCTGCTTAACTTTTGAATGTCACCACCGCCTCATGCTGCGACATTTAGCTGCTTCAGGGCCCGACCCTCTGCCCTCGACCTATCGCCGCTACATGACAGCTCGGCTTTAGCAGTGGTTGTCAAAGTTTAGCGCCGCTCTGCGTAGTCTTGCGGCTTTTTGGGAGGCTCTTATTGTATTCGATTCGAGATCGCGGGCCATGCACAGTGCCTGATGGGATACAATATGGCGTTGCCCATCGGGAGGTAGCCCGCAATCTAAGGGACCGGGAAGATGGATGCCTCGGCGAGGGGAGTACAAACTGCCCAAAGCTGAAACTGGAGGGGGGGGCAGTAGTCCAGTGGGGTTTGAGGAGGTTTTAACCTCCCCCAATGTTCCTCTTTAAATCTTTCCCGCTTCCAGCCCTGACGACAGCAGCTCACTGTCATGTAAACAACAACCTCACAAATACTGAATATTAAAAGCAGCTGGTTTTTATTCATAGTCAGCTGTGTACTAAACTAGATTATGCTGTAACATTTCCACGCTTACACATGTCTGACTGTCAAGACATGGAAAGAATAGTCTAGAAAGAAAGCTCTAAAATGGTTCCCAGTAGCAGTGCAATAGTCATCTCTGAAGGACTTTGTTCAAGGTAATCAGGTTACATGGGTAAACTTCTCAAAGGCTATGACTACGTGCGGCCAGGGCTGTCACCATCTTTACCACGAGGGGGGCTGCTAATGTTTACAGGACACTTGGCTTAAGACTGTTTACTCAGAGAGTCCCAGCCCCTTGCCCTGAGGTGACCATTTAGCCTGGAATGTCAGAATACAATGTATCGCCTGTATATGTTTCATATAGAAAATCTGTATTGTGAATACATACACAGTTATTGAGAAAGAATGCGATCTTCCTTTAAATATCAGAATGATCTTCCAGCAATAATGTGGGATAACATCAAATCAATAGACTGTTTATTGTGATTGCTAACTGGAATTCCTTCAGGTCTCACCTTGAAGTAATAAACAAAGAACTTAGTTCCACCCATGTGAGGAAAATTCCAGGAAAAATCTCCTTTCTAGCATCATTATGGTGCCATACGTCATCTCAATCTGTTTAATGTTTTTTTTGGAAATGCAATGTTGTATATTTGCTTTGGTCTGAGGCCTGGTTATTGTTTATAAGCCTACATAAGTCCCTCGCTGTCTCACTTTTTTTAGGTTTTATGTATAGCTTAATTTTTTATGTTGTGGCGAAGCGCTAGAGTACATTAACAGAGCAGAAACTGGATTTGAGGGGCTAGCTCAAATAGTAAAAACAAAGGTTAAAGAAAGTTGACAAAGTAGATGGAAAAAACTTTGAACTTCAGTCGCGCTGCTGAAGTTCAAAGTTTTTTCCATCTACTTTGTCAACTTTCTTTTACGTATAGCTTAGCAGACCAAAGCTGTTCCGAATTTATAATTATTATATTTGTTACATTTGAATTTAATTAGATTATAGATAGATTTATTTGCCACGGTACATTCATATTCTCATACACATACACATGGGATGCTAGAGGAAAGATAATAATTTTATAGTACCTTTCCGGGTTAAAATAAAAAGAAAATACCATACTTACCTTTTTTCCTTGGCAGTTATTTTACGCTGTATAAAATGTACTGGGCCACAAGATTCCCTGTGTCCACAAACATTTCCATAGCCCTCCTACATTCCAATAATGGGAGTTGGGCACGCTCCAGTCATTGTGACTGTCACAGGGGAGAGGCCATGTTCCCTTGTTGCTGGTGAAGGACAAGCATATAGGCCATTGGACTTGATCTCGGGATCACATGAGTTTTACACAGCCAGAGTGGAATGGCTGCAAGGGACAATAGGTGAATTTGCTTTATTTAAACATTATCTATGATGACTGAAATGATGGGTGTAGATAGATATAGGGTGTCTGATCTGTTACTTTTTATTTAAAAACATCATCATCTTCAGTTGCGTTGTACAAGGTAGTTTTATCTCAGAAATAGATGGTCACATGGTGCCTCTCTGCTTCCAATGAGTGAGGGAATCTGCTCCCTCATGACTGGAAGTATCGGTGCTCACAAAAGCTTCCCAAGAAACACAATGTCAGTATGTGGGGCAGTTATGGTCTAGAGTGGAAGGTGGCAGGTTCGATTCCCAAGGCACCTAACCCCCAATTGCTCCCCGGCGCTGAGTTTAGGGCAGCCCACCGCTCCAGGCACATGTGCACTTCACTGCCCCTTAGTTCGTAATTCACTTGTGTATAGTCACTTACATGATGTTTATTCACTGGTGTGTACACGGAGTTGTGTTGTTCACAGTGCACGAATGGGTTAAATCCGGAGAAGCAATTCCATGTATGAGTTGGCACACAATGGCCACTATTACACTATTATTATTATTATCACTATTATGTGAGCTTATACACAGAGTGAGGGCTTAGTCCTCGAGGAGCATGCGCTGCTTTGGTCCATTGCATCCCATAACAGTAGTTTTTTTGGTGGCTAACAGCTGATGGGTCCCTCTGAGCGCATACTAGAGATAAGGGTGGGGATGGTAGCCATGCGGTTGAGGTATCCACCTTGTACACCGAGCCAAGTTGGCATTTGGCATGGACACTATGCTGCTAATATTGTAGTTCCTATATTCCCAGGATTCTCTCTTTTAAGCTGCCTTCTCCCACTGTCAGCATGCAGAGCAGGTCTTGGAATTCTACCTTAAATCTTACTTGGCCTGTCACCAAGTCTCTCTCATCTTCAACTACTGACCTGCATGCCACAAGCCCATCTGTCTCTTCCCTGACTGCCAACCCAGCTTTCTGCTTCCTCTTGTTCCTTCCCAGCCACTTTCCTACTGATGTTTCTCTTCACATCTGTATTAAGTATAAGGAGGAGCAACACCCCCATAGTATCTATAGAACTTTTGGGGGGTGGTCTGCTTTTTTGAAACCCCATTAATCACCTGATCTACTCACCTTTTCCACCAGCCCTTGCCGCATCTCCATGCTGCAGCCACATGCCCAGCATACCTCTAGTTAGGCCGGGCCTTTCTGATTGGCTGCACACCCACAGCTAGGGCCTGGGGTGGGGATACAGCCGGCAATGCCTGCTTCATTCAGATTTCCTTGCTGCACTGACATCATTGTGGCACAGGAAATCTGAATAGAACGGGCACCACCAAAAGGTAGGATTAAGGGGTGAGGTAACCCCGAAACGCGTTACCTTTGAATGGGGAGCCCAGGATATTCACTCCACACAGGTCATGCTATATTTTAAAATGTTACATTAAATGTTATGTTTTATCACACTTGGTGAGCTGGACCTGCAGCACATTACTACAATTGTCCGTGCTCCCAGGTGAAATATCTCAGGGGATTTCTGAGCTGTCTATCTTCTTGGGACTACCACCAATTGGCTAACCAGCCTGTGTATGTGTCAGCTCTCACTCACCGTGTCCCCGTTCCCGCGTCGTCCCCGGGCGGCTGGCGGCGCGGCTCCCGGCCCGGGGTCCTGGCCGTGCAGCATCTGCTCGGGCGGAGGCGGCTCGAGCGGTGCCCAGCTCGGCCACGCCCCCCCGCTCTCTGCTCCGGTCAACGTGCTCGCGCGCGGGCGCGAGCACGTGTGTCTTATTCCCTCCGGCGGCGCTGTGCGTGCCCGCCGGAGGACTCGTTTAAAGGGCCAATCAGCCCTAGTCTTTAGTAGGGCTTACGCCCCCTTCCTTGTCTGGGCCAATGAGCCCATAGATGGGATTGGGCTATCTCCCAATTGATTTCTAGTTCCCAGTTGCACCAATCACACACTCTATTCCCCAGTCTCAATCATTCTAGCTTCCTATAAAGGGTTCATGCCGTCAGATGCTCAGTGCCTGTGATAGCGCCTTGTACCCTGCATAGTCTTGTGATAAACCTTGCTTGATCTTCGTTGCCGACCCCTGCCTGAACCGACTATTCTCAATCTGATCTCCGTTGCCGACCTCTGCCTTGTACCTTGACCTCGAGCTGCCTCTTCCCTCTGTACCGCTGCGATCTCTGACTTCCCGTGTCAACCTCTGGCCTGTCTCTGGACTTCCGCTACATTCGCTCTTAGCCATTGGTTCTTCAGACCTCTAAACCAGTAAGCTCTCATCCTTTGAGCCATTGAATTCCTGGGGGCAACCGATCCCGGGCAGGCGTATTTTGCGTCCTGGCAAGCGGGGGCTCCTACAGGTGAAGCTGGCTGCGGAGATTGGGGGTTGAGGGCTTACCTAGAGGGCTGGAGTTACCAGAGCGTGACAGTATGTGCTGTGAGAACAAGATGAGTTTACAGGCAATCTCAGGGCATACACACAGCCAGAGAGGAATAAAATCCAAGAAAGTAAATTGCTTGGGTGTTGTTCCTCTTTAAATAAGTGAGGCCAAAGGAGTCTTCCCATATGACACAACCTGCCACTTTGGCTTTATTAAAGATAATAGATAAGCGCAATCTACACCTCTGGCTTTGTCATGTGACAATGACATAACCAGAGGCGTAACTAGTCTTCAATGTGCTAAGCTTATCTGTTATTTTTTTAATGTTCTATTTGTTTGCAACTCAGTGTTATAAAAGTTTTCCATAGCAACATAGACTCACTCTAGCTTGCTAATCAGCTGACTAAGGCATGGGTGACTGGCTTAACCCATACCTCCCAACTTCCAAAGATATGAAAGAGGGACAAGCCACGCCCCTGGCCACACACCCGGTCACGCCCCCTGCCACGCCCCCCACCACGCCATATTTCCCACCCATTTAAAAAAAAAAAAAAATATTAAGCAATGTCTTACCTTATCCTCCGGGGTCCTCGGGCCTCTGTAGTCACGTGTCTTCAGCGGGTGGGAGGAGCCTAACGGCCCACTCTCATGTCCCGCGCTGGTACTGCTCAATGGCCGGGGCGGGGCAAACCAGGGCGAGGTGGCCAATCAAGAGGCCCTGCTTACAGAGGAGCCGAAGTGGCTGATAACTGGGCGGCGGAGGTGATCGGTGGGGAGGGGGTCGGGTGGGCGGTGGAACAGCTGATCGGGGGTGCGGGCGGCGGAACAGCTGATCAGGGGTGCGGGCGGGCGGCGGAACAGCTGATCGGGGGTGCGGGCGGCAGAAAAGCTGATCGGGGTGCGGGCGGGCGGCGGAACAGCTGATCGGGGGTGCGGGCGGGCGGCGGAACAGCTGATCGGGGGTGCGGGCGGGCGGCGGAACAGCTGATCGGGGGTGCGGGCGGGCGGCGGAACAGCTGATCGGTGGGACGGGGAGGATAATGCGCCTCCCGGGACAATTAGTAATCATCCGGGACCGCGGGATAATGTGGGAAAATCGGGACAGTCCCGGGAAAATCGGGACGGTTGGGAGGTATGGGCTTAACCCATTCTGCTGAATTTCAAGTTCTTCAGTTTGGAACGATCACAGTCTTGTGTTCCAGTAGCAAAGGTTAATGGCCGGGTTCTCAGATGGATAGGTCATTAGGCTGCTTACTACATTGGAAGAATTGTGGGACTTGTACTCCATGTTTTTTACTCAAGGCCATGAAAACCAATCTCACTGTAGCAAATATGGATATGAGAATCATGGAAACAGCTGATGTAAATCACAGGTCTGGGGGCACAATCCTAACACACATGATTATTTTACATTCCAGTGGAGGAAAACACCAAAAACATGCAAAAAGGGAGTTTTCCTTTAAATAGAGGGGATAAGTGACCTGACCTTCCAGAGAGAGCAGAAACCATGAGGTTTTGTCTACTTCTGGGTACAAATAGAATTTGAAGAATCATTCTCCTCCCCTGCCTACCTGGCATGATGCCTTCTTACCATCTACCTCACCCATCAAGCAGCTTACCTTATTTCTTTTCCCCACATCTCCCCCACAAGTCTGCACACATGCAAGGGGGCAACTGCAGGAAGTGGTAACATGTGGAAGAGGTGGTTGATTTTGGATTTGCTCTTTCCTAACCTCCCTCAGGATCTAGACCTGCAAATTATTAAAAATGCAGCGACAACACTATTTTATAAACAATTTTTTCTGTGTCATCCTCATCCAGCCACTGGCTTATTCTGACTATGCTCTAGGAATTTGCAGGCATTTTTGTCATGCGTTAATTTTTCTTCGATCAAACTAAATTCACTAAATACTTTTTGTTCAGAAGTGCAGCTCTATAAGCAAAGAGAAACATTACTCTAAATCAGGTACATGCTAGAATCAGAACCACAGCGCCACCAGCTGGTCAGTTATATACATAACGTGTTCAGTAGAATAACGTATGCTATAGCAGGAAAATTGTAAAACATTGAAAAACGTATTCACATTTTTATTTGGCAGCATACTTCTAATTAGCATTATATAACACTTTGCAATGTGTAACTTAGAAGAAAGTGACCTCTAGATCCAGTTCCACCTTGAGCCATATTATATGCATGCAGCTTGAATGTTCTCCCATATTTGAATGGCTTTGCTCTGGGTATTTTGAGTTATGTCCAAGACATGCAAAAATACAGGTTAATTGGCATCTGATTGGTGATTGTAAATAGTGTATTTGTGTGTGTGTACGCTGCAAGTGATATAAAAAGTTCCATGTAATAGATTGCAGAAACATCATTGAAATGTGGGAGAACAGACAAAAATGGTTTACTCACCTACATCTGTGCCTTCAGCTGTAACTCAGGAGACATCTTCATGCCCTGACAAAGTCATTTTCGACTCACAACACCCACGTGACTGGGACGGCCAATTGCATTTCTGGATTTTACCGGAGGAATGAGGAAAATGTAAAGTTTCTCCCATTTGTCTCCAGTAATATGTAAGGGGCACCTGCAATCGGGATGGGTGTTGTTTAGGTAGTAGATCTTTAATTGAGTCTTCAAACAGGAATCACTCTCATTACAGAAAATAACAACGTATAGTATAAAAGGAAGGAACAAGAGTGTGAGTAACCCTTAAAGCCAGTTCCTGGATTTAGTATTACCACAGCCTCTCTCCTTTAAATGTACTGACAGATCAGGGCTGGTTTCAGACAAAGTGTGGCCCTGGGAAAAATAAAAAGGGGGGCACCAAGTTCAATAAATATACCATAGATTGCACTATAATGCGCACCTAGGTTTTAGCAGACAAAAATAAGAAAAACGTGTGCAGAATCCCTTCTCCTATCTCCCTATAACAAGTAGTGTGCAGATTCTTTCCCAACCCTCCTATGACTAGCAGTGGGGCAGAATACCCCCAACCCCCCTATAACAGCGAGCAGATTCTTCCCCATCCCCCTATCACAAGCAATGTGCAAAATACTCCCACCCCCAAAAGCAAGCAGTGTGCAGAATCACCTCATAACAGGCAGTGTGCAGAATCCCCACAACCCCCTATAACAAGCAGTGTATAGGGCCCCCAAATCCCCCTATACCAACTGTGTGCAGAATCACCCTCCATCACAAGCAGTGTGCAGAATCCCCTCATAACAGGCAGTGTGCAGAATCCCCACAACCCCCTATAACAAGCAGTGTGCAGAATCACCTCATAACAGGCAGTGTGCAGAATCCCCACAACCCCCAATAACAAGCAGTGTATAGGGCCCCCAAATCCCCCTATACCAACTGTGTGCAGAATCACCCTCCATCACAAGCAGTGTGCAGAATCCCCTCATAACAGGCAGTGTGCAGAATCCCCACAACCCCCTATAACAAGCAGTGTGCAGAATCACCTCATAACAGGCAGTGTGCAGAATCCCCACAACCCCCTATAACAAGCAGTGTATAGAGCCCCCAAATCCCCCCCAACCGTGTGCAGAATAACCCTCCTCCCATCTCCCTATCACAAGCAGTGTGCAGAATCCCCTCAACCCCCTATAACAAGCAATGTAGCAGTGTATAGAGCCCCCAAATCCCCCCCAACCGTGTGCAGAATCCCCCCCCCCCATCACATGATAACACGCAGTGTGCAAAATTCCCCTAAATCCCCCTTATAGCAAGCAATGTGTGGAATTCCCCCCAATCCCCCTATAACAGGCAGTGTTCAGATTTCCTTCAACCCCCTGTAACAGGCAGTCTGCAGAATCCCTCTTTCCGTCTATAACAAGCAGTGTGCAGCATTCCTCCCAATTCCCCTATAATGTGCATAGCCCCCCTCCCCACTTCTTTATAACAAGCAGTGTGCAGCATTCCTCCCAATTCCCCTATAATGTGCATAGCCCCCCTCCCCACTTCTTTATAACAAGCAGTGTGCAGAACCCCCCCATCTTCCTAAAATAAGCATTGAGCAATCCACTATAACAAGCAGTGTGCAGAACCCCCCCCCCCCCCAGTCCCCCTATAACAACTGTATAAAAGGAATGCACTAGGGTGTTGGGAACCCTTCAGACCAGCTCCTGGATTTAGTATTACCCCAGTATCTCTCCTTTAAAAGTACTTTGTTTGTGATCTGCAGTGGCAGGCTGTTCTAACAATTGATGACTACCATACTACCTTTCCTGGCACTTGGCCTAAAACAAAAAACAGCCCAACACCGGGTGCCTGATCCCAAGGTGGCAAAGGGAAACTTACCTCTTAGTCAGCCAGTCACTGCACAGCAGTCACACTGATTGATTGCCTAAGCCAGTGGTCCCCAACCTGTAGCTCAGGAGCCATGTGTGGCTTGCAGTGCTCTGTTGTGTGGCTCGCCAGTTGCCTGCTATATCAGAATATCTGTGGATGTCTAGCACATTGTTGAGTATGTGGAGGTACATATTGTCCAGGGCTGGGCATTGTCAGAGCTGTGCTTGAGGTTAAAGTGGACCAACACCCACGGGTGATCGGCCCTGGAATCTATAAGATTCCCGGGCTGATCACCTTCCTCCCCGCGGGACATCCGAGATTGGGATGTCCCGCGGGGTGAAACCCCCCCAAACACCCCAAACTCCTTACCTTATCTTCGGCGGCGGCCGGCCGCCGCCGCCTCCCTCGCGCCCCTCTAGGCGTGCGCGTGCCGGCCATCTGCGAATGGCCGTCACGGGCGCGCGCGCGTCAAGAGGGACGCGCGGGAGGCGGCGGCGGGAGGCGGGAGGCGGCGGCGGAGGAGCCGCTTGTCCGCGGCTTGTCCGTCGGCGCTGGGAGCGGGGAGAGGTGAGTTTTTCGGGGGGTTCGGGGGGGTTTCACACAGCGATCGGGGGTGCCCCACCGAAGTGGACCAAGACCCAGGATAGTCAAAATCCTGGGTGTTGGTCCACTTTAAGGCAGAGTTGGGCAGGAGAAGCATGCTAGCTTACCTATCTTGGCAGCTGCTAGAAGTCAAGTGAAGTGGACCAAGTATTTGAATGAACAAGGGATATGCATGTAAACTGAACTATCATGTTTGATGCTTTCAGGGACCTCACTGCATTGTTATTTGGAACCAGTTGTGTCCTGTTCAATAGGGGTTTTGATGGCATCAAGTGTGGCTCCTAACCATCTCTCAGCGCTGATTGTGGCTCTTGTGTTTTGAAACGTTGAGAACCCCTGGTCTATACAATCAGGGTGCCCAGTGCTCAGTAAGGGAGCCTTCTTTTTACTTTAACTAGCCAAATTGGGTCCAACATTTGGTAATAGTTGGACTAATAAAAGTTGGATCACCACTGTTAAAAGTCCAGTTATAAGTATGTGTAAATATCCCTGCTAAAATCAATCTGGAGAAAGGTCCTTTACCTCCTGATTTGGGGTGCCCTACTGTGTGCAACCCCCAGACCACCCACACAACTCACCTGTCCGCTCGTTCCCACTGGACATGTACAGGCCCTCATCCAATCAACACATACGCTGTGCATATTAATTCACAGCATAAATCGCTGGCCTGGGAGTGCCGGAAAGGTGAGTGTGGGTGATCGGTGGGGTTCACACAGGGGGCACCCCAAATTGGGATGCCCCAGGGTCACTTAGTTGACCGGCCCTGGAGTCTTTTAAACTCCATGGCCAGTGTAGACCACTTTAAAGAAACCAGAACCCAGTTTTTGAAATACCCCTCTAAATGACTTACCTGGATCCTCACCTGTATCCAGATGTATACTCACCTTGAAGGCAATTCTATGGCGCATGCAAGGGCTGTGGCATCGCTGGCTTTCCTCTGGCTGAGGAGAGCTCCTGTGGCCCGACCCTGTCCCCCCTTACCAAATGCTTTGTGAGTAGACAGGCTGCTTCCAGAGATGTGGCCTAGCAGCCCCCTCTCACTGCCCCAGGTGCTGAGCTAATGCAGTTATAGCAGCTCCCCACCTCTCCCCAACCTTTCACTGAGGGACGTAGATAAATAAGGTCACATCCCACACATTAATCAGCGGAGCTATGTTTAACACCAGATGCCCCTACTTGAAATCTCTAAGGGCTTGCCCTTGCCCTATCACTGCCATCTTTGCCACCTGTGGTCAGGCCTCTTTTTGTCACCACCCTGATCCGCTGCACCCTGGACACATGCTCCCCCTGCCCCCCTAGCAACGCCCCTGGCATGACACCTCTGAAATAGTAGGCTTCTGTCACTGAAATCAGGGGCCCCCTTGGTGATTGTGGCCCTTGGCATTTGTCCAGTTTGCTACCCCCTAATCTCCCATCATCAATACAAGGTCTTGGGGAAAATTATTGCAGCTCTGGGCAGAAGTAAATGTTGTGACATTGCCATAACCAATGCTAAAGGCAGTCCAACAAAATGTTATAATCAGGCAGAGTTTGATAAAGCTGCAACCTATAACACACGAACTAGAGCACCATCTAGTGACTAAAAGACCTAACTACACTACGCTAAGTTTTGAGCCACCATCTGAAAAGGAACTTCTTTCGCAGAACCCTGCCCAACACGGGGAAACGGGGGAAAGACGTACAGAAGCTGAAAACCCTGCCAGGGCATTGTCAGAGAATCCATGGCTAAGGCCAGAGGGTCCTGGGACAGAGACACAAAGACTGGAAGCTTGTGATTGTGACGGGATGCAAACAGATCCACATCTGGCTGACCCCAACGGTGACACAGAGAGCAAAACACCCTGACACTGAGGGACCATTCCCCCAAGCGAGAAGTCCCCCTGCTCAGAGAGTCTGCCTTCAGATTCTCCACCCCCCCCCCCCCCCGAGGGAACATTGTCCTCTGCCCAGGACAGGATCAGAGACACTTCCTTGAGGGTCCCCTTGCTCCGGGTCCCTCCCTGATGATTGATGTAGGCAACCGCCGCCTGGTTGTCCGAACGTACCTGAACAGCCCGACCCCGAAGGTGCGGGGCCAAGCGAGCTAGAACTAACCTGATTGCCCTCAGTTCCAGAACGTTGATAGGGGTGTGGGCCTCCTGGGGGGCCCCACTGCCCCTGGAATGATAGGGATCTCCAGAAGCCCCCCCAACCTGTCAGACTGGCATCCATGGTGACTGTCTCCCAGCAAGGGGCCAGAAAGGATCTGCCCACCAACAGGTTCCTTGAGTCCAGCCACCACAAGGCCTGGCTAGGGGGGACAGAACCAACGCCTGATCCAGGGACACAGGGTCCCTGTCCCATACAGACAAAAGGTGGAGTTGAAGAGGCCTCATGTGAAACTGAGCATAAGGAACCGCCTCGAAGCAGGACACCATCAGGCCCACCAGCTGCATTCCCTGCCTGATGGAAGGATGAGGGCAGGACAGAAGAAGCTGAGCTAGCTCTTGCAGACTGTCCACCTTCTGCTGAGGAAGAAAGATCCTGGCCCGAACTGTATCCAGATTCATGCCCAGAAAAGGCTTCACCAAAGAGGGAGACAGGGAAGATTTGGAGTGGTTTATCACCCAGCCGAATGACTCCAGTGTGGTCACCACCGGCTGAGTATCCAGCTCTGCCTGTTGGAAGGACGGAGAAGTGATAAGAATGTCGTCCAAATAGGGAAGAATGCGAATGTCCTGAGCTCTCAGCAGAGCCATAACGCCCGCCAGCACCTTGGTGAATACCCTGGAAGCCGAAGTAAGACCGAAGGGCAATGCCACGAACTGGTAATGCTGATCCCCCAAGGCGAACCTGAGGAATCTCTGATGGCCTGGAAAGACTGGAACATGGAGGTAAGCATCCTTGATGTCCACAGAGGTCATGAAGTCCCCTGGGCGTAGTGAGCTTACAGCTGAGCGCAGAGTCTCCATGCGAAAAAGGCCTGGATCTGACAAACTTGTTTAAGTCCAGGATGGGTCTGACAGACCCATCTCTTTTGGGAACAGTGAAAAGGTTGGAATAATAGCCCTTGCCCCTTTCCCTTAAAGGCACTTGGCACTTCTCCAGCTCCAGTAGATTCTGCACAGCAAGCAACAGGCCCTGAGCTGGCAGGGGGTCTTGAGGCATCCAGGATCTGTTGAATCTTGGGGGCGGCCAGGCTGCCAACTCTATCTTGCAACCGGAGGACACTACCTCCTGAATCCACCGGTCTGAGACATGACGCCTCCAGACGTGAGCAAAGAGCCGAAGCTGTCCCCCCACCCGGATGGGTGAGGGCGCCCCTTCATGCCTGAGGGGGCTTGGGGGAAGACTTGGGACCCCAGGAGGGGCCAGTGCGGCCACGTCCTCTGCCCCTGCCCCAGAAATCACCCCGGGCCCCTGCAAATGAAGCTCCCCTTCCCATTCTGGACCCACGCTAGGAGGGAAGAAATGAGCCTGAACCCCGAAAGGACCGAGACTGTCTCCTGCCCTGGGGTAACCTGCCTCCCTTAGCAAACAGGTCCAGGCGATCCCCAAATAGATGCAATCCTTTAAAGGGGAACCCAGTGAGGGCCTTCTTGGCAGCATTGTCAGCTGCCCACTGGCGCAGCCAAACCGAGCAGCGTATAGCCACCACCAAGGCAGAAGCCCTGCCACACATTCTTATGGTATCATCCAAGGCAGAGAGGACATATGCAACAAATTCCTCACAATGCAGAAGGGCTCTATACTCCTCACTAGCCGCATCATCAGGAGCCCCATCTAAAATACTCTTGAGCAGAGTCCTAATAGCCACAGCTGTAATGGCAGAGGCACAAACCGGATGCAGCGTGGACCCCACACAGGCAAAAGCATGGGAAGCCAGCTGATCAATGCATCGGTCCTCACCATCCCTCAGTGTAGTAGAGTCAGGGGAATGCATGACAGAAGTGTTGGACAACCCCAGAATTGGTGCATCCACTTCAGGAGGGGACGACCAAATCTCTGTCTTTCCACATAGCTAGACATGTTTGGTGCTTAATACTTGGATGATGAGAGGGTTAAACTGGGCGGTAAATTGGTTCCCAGGCCCTGAATAATAATGATGATAATTTTGTATAAATAATAGTGATGGAGCTACTCCCACCCCCTTTGCTCAGTTTGAATTGCCATGAACACACACAGGGAGGGATTCAGCCACCATGGATCTCTCCCTATGGAGTGTTCTAAAGGGAGGCTGGCAGCTTCCCAGGTGAGTAGCTCTGGCTGCATTGCATGTCCCAACTTTGGGGACTCAAAAATAAGAGTAGGGACCACACTAAACACAGAGTGCCTTGCTGGGGCAGTGTGGCTTCCACATGTATCTTCAGATATGTGCAACCAAATCTCTGTCTTTCCACATAGCTAGACATGTTTGGTGCTTAATACTTGGATGATGAGAGAGTTAAACTGGGCGGTAAATTGGTTCCCAGGCCCTGAATAATAATGATGATAATTTTGTATAAATAATAGTGATGGAGCTACTCCCACCCCCTTTGCTCAGCTTAACCACTTCAGCAGGAAAAGGGTACTTCTTATCCCAACTCTTAGGCACCCCAGGGAGCCTGCTCGGACACTCCCACTCTTTGAGCACAAGATTTTTAAAGTGAGTTTGCTCAGGAAACTCCAAACGTGGCTTAGCAGTGTGAAACAACTCCCCCTGCTGTCGAGGAGCCGCGGCAGGAGGAGAAATGGAAAGTACTTCAAAAATGTGAGCCAAAAGCGCCGTAGAGCCAGCAATCAGCTTCTCAATGCTAGCCACCCTGGTGGACAAATCAGGCTGAGACTCCCCACTGGTATGCACCTCACTGGGAGTCAAGTGGGGGAGTGGGCGAAGCCACACGGGGCGCAGGCCCAGCCACAGGTAACCCAGATTGCAGCGCAAGCGCCCGCTGGGCACAGGGTACACAAACCCGCACATGTCATCATTTGTAGGGGACATCCCACACGCTACACACAGCCGGGCTTGTCCCGAAGGAACCCCAAGCACATTATCCTGAGAAGCCTCCATATGGTGATTATCGCGGCCACTGGCCAATAGGGATTTACACAATAAGCCACCCGGGATGCCCCAATAGCCCACTAGGGAAGTGTTAGGTAAAGGCAGAATAGGCCTCTAATAGCAAAACTAAATAGAGGGGATAGGCCGGGAGAAACCACAATTAAGTTTGACCCGCCTACAAGACATAAACAGCCAAAGCTGGGAGGCAGAATAAAGAGGAACGGGTGGGAATAGTCCTACAGGGCTGCAGGCTAATAGCCCCGCTCACCTGCGAGTAGAGACATCGTCTTGCCATCGCAGCGCCGACTGCAGTGAAGAACTGGGGATTTTGTGGGAGGTCCCTGGAATATAAGGGGCCGGGAGGAGCCACTTTTTTGCTGTCTCTGCAGTCCAGCGCCATCTTGTGGATGTATAACCCAAACGTAAGGAATTATCTCTGGAGCAGGACGTGCTGTATACTTAGAATAAAAAATCACCTTAACCCAGGAGTGCGTTCAAAGGGGGGATGCCTCTCTGGTAAAGCCTCGCCAAGATGGCTGTACCCAGAGCCATGCTGGTGGAATGTCACTGCAGGGGTAACGGAGATGCGTGCAGCGCGGGGAGCAGGTGGCTGGTGGATCCAGCGGGAACAAGTCAGCGGTGGACTGAGGTGCGCAATGGAGAAGGATTCTACGTACTTGTCTGCATACTGGCCCAGCTACCTACTTTCCCACCTACCTGCTGACCTTCCTAACTACTGACCCAGCTACATACCTGCCAATGTGTGTCTGGGTTTGTGTGCTATGGGTTCCGCCCCCCCCCCCCACAATGCCCGTAAATCTTACCTTTCCCTCAATCTCCAATCAGGAATCCGGCACCGCGATTGGCCACCAGACGCCCACATGGGTCCAAGCAGCGCCACTGTTCCGGATAATGGAATGTGCTGCCATGTGGGCGCCAGCGGCCAGTCGCTGTGCTGGTTTCCTGGCAGGGGACAGAGGGAAAGGTAGTAAGATTTACAGGTGTTCGGGGGTTGCGGGGGGGGAGCTCCAGCAGTCTGAATGCCCCCCCCCCCCCAAGCCTGTTATATAGCAGCAAAGACCACCAACTGTACAATGGGGGTGTTGGTCTGCTTTAAGCTGCATTACAAGTCACGCCCACATGCTTCAGAACAGAAGTCATGAGGTAAAACTGTAAACCTTAATATCTTGTACATTTCTTCTTTAATTTAACAACCGGAAAACTATTTAGGACATTGCCAATTGTAGCCCGGCACAATGGTGTAACAGTTGGCTATGTCTGTGTATCAGGATGGTGTTGATGGTGATTAAAGCGGAACAAAACCCACAAGTGGCTGGTCTGGAATCTAAAAGACTTCAGGGCCAGCTGCTGGCTTTCCCCCGGGGCATCCTGAATCGGAGTGCCCTGCTGTGTGGCGCTGGTAATAACTTACCTTTCCCCGATCCAACGGTGCATTTGCGGCTCCCGTCCAATTAGAGCCATTTTCCTTTCCTCAACAGCTGATTGTTTACAATGGGGAGCATGCGTTGCCGCATCCCCTGCACCTCTGGCACGTGTGCATGCTCCTGTCCCAGGCATTCAGACAGGCTAGGCCAGGTAGTGCCCACACAGCTGGGGATGAGGGGGGTGCGGCAGCACGCGCTCCCCAGTGAAGGCAATCAGAGCCCTTTGCTGAAGGATGTTAACACAGCAAAGGGCTCTGACTGGACGAAAGTCTGTGCTGTTGGATCGAGGAGAGACGAGTTTTACTGGGCGAACTGCAGGGTTTCACACAGCAGGGCATCTCGATTCGTGATGCCCCAGGGGCACAGAACAAAACCCGGGAATGTCAAACCTTTTCACAGATTGCTTAGATCTTTATAAGGTAGACCCAGGGAGTGCTTGGAGGAGAACGTGATGAGATTTTTAACTGGGTCTGTGAAGGCTGGAGAGGATGTGGACTAATGCCTGGGAGAGAAGCATTGGCTGGTTCCCTCTGTGAAGGGGGTGTTGAAAATCAACCCAAAGCATTTTCTAGCTGTGGAGCCTTGGAGGTACCCCTCATAACAGGCCACTGTGGTTGGCGGTAACCAGAGGGAGAGCCACCTAGTTGGATGGCAACTCCTGGAGGCCGGACTGAGTAAAGGCCAAGCAGTGAAGGCAGGCAATATAAAAGGGGGCACCATGTTAACTCTTCATTTGGTGTCATTTTCTTATTTCTCTGCTCAACAGGACCTAAAGCCGCTCTACAATTCAACTCTGAACTCTGCCGGTGATAACTACCCTTACATTACTCAGGATCATCAGCAGGCAGGATGGGTGCCCCAACTTATCTAACAGTGTGGAGCAGTCATTCCCAACCTGATCACAGTTCATGGGAAAGTATAAATATGCCAGAAATCTGGTTATTATGCATGAAAATGCATCGGTGTAAAATAAGAAAGCACTACAAGACACCGATGTATGTACATGTATCAAAGTGAGGAATTAAAGCGGACCAAAGGTGAGAGATGGAATGGAAGGAAACTAGAACTACAATCCCAACAAGGTAATTCTAGGGGTCTATAGCAGGGTCTGAGCTCCATCATGAAGAACAAAGCCCCATCCTTCAGATTGGAAAATAAGGACAGGCACTTGGCTGAAGAATTAAACATTTTCTATGCTCATTTTTAACACTATAAAAGTGCTCCTAATAAAAACTCAGCAAGTAACACCAGGCATTAGACAGAGGGAAAAAGTGCTTTCAAAATCATAGAAGGAAGAAAGAAGTGAGAAAGGCAGCAGGACTATCTGGGTCAGAGCATGCGCCAGCTCAGTTTTCTCCTGTCTTTACAAAGATATTCACTCTTTCCATGAGTCTTGCCCAAACATACTTTAATGTCTCTGTATGGGCAAAAATAAGAACAAATACCTACCTTCAGCTCCCGCATGGCTGAATCGCACAATGCTGTTGTAAAACTTACTAGTATCGGCAATCTCGTTCCCACCATCCTGGTGGACCGGAGCCTTGCACTTATCTCCTTACATCAGTCACGATGATTGCCCCCTTCCACTCCATTCACTTCAATGGAGGGGGCATGTCTGACATTGGCACTCTATTGAAGTGGATGGGGTAGGTGTGGCCAGTCGCCCTAATTGATGCCAGAACGGCAGCCAGCCAGAGGCAGCAATGGGACCATGGACCTGTGTGGTCTGGAGTTTCAATGTACAGGCCTATAGGTGAATATGTATGGTTTATTGTTTTTGCCTGGATAGTCCCTTTAAAAACTCCATAAATGTGAAAACGAAGTCCAGCTCACTCTCCCCTGACCAACAATAAAAACTTGGCATTCAATATCACATCTCATAGGTCATTAAAAATCTGGAACCTTGACGCTTTGTGATGCACTTTATTTTTAAGGCAAATATTCGTTTCAATCGTTGGTTGGGGGAGCGCAAGCTGGATTTCTTGGATACTCAAGGATCAGCAGCAATTTTTCATGGCTAGCCGACCCCTAGTCTATTGGGAAAGCTATGCCATAACCTCTACTACAAAAATGTGCCTGTCCCCAACATAAGACTCGATTCAGATAGAGATTATCTTGGTTCCGTGTGAGAGGAACATGCTGTGTTTTTAAGTGGTAAGAGGACCAAAAGAAAAAAAAAAACATTGCTAGTTTAAAGCAGTGTAAAAAGATTTTTATTAATCTGCATGAGTTAATACTTACCTTTTTCCGACTTATGTACAGCATTGCATCAGTTTAAATTAAGCCACCAAAGTGTCCATTAGGTGTCTCAGCAGGAGTGAAGAAAAAAAAAAGTACAAAGGTTGACCCTTCCTTGGCTTCCAACTGAGGGTAGTGTCAGTCAGGCCAGCAAGAATGCTTCTATACTAGAGAAGTGGGTTCTCTTCCATGTGACTAATATGCCACTGCATAGGCCCAGCCTGCAACTCATTACCCCCAGTTGGGATAGAAGGCATGGAGGATCACGTGCCTGTGATCCTGTTGGCAACAAGGACATCATCTTTTGAGGGCGATGCCTAAAGACGACAGCGGGGAGCTCCAAAGATGCAGCGGAGACCTTGTGAACATCCCACCAGACCAGGACAATGACAGGAAAAAGATGCAGACTGGTACGTAGTCAAATTTAGAGTATTAACTTTGTTTGGGTGTGTGGTGTAATTGTTTTAACATTACTTGAGGTCAACTGGTAAGGGGATCTCCTATGAAAGTGGTGCTAGTCACCATGGAACATGGTGGAGCCTACTGTTGGGGCCAGCCTCCACCATCATTCTGCTAAGTACCCATCCATCTTTTTTTTTTCTTGCACTAGTGCGCTTTAGCATTCTATAGGGGCTGGGCTCCTTGTATGCTAATTACTACATAAACGTGAGACTGGGTCTATTATATGCTCTATTTGTAGTTGCATTAGGTGTTCTTTTTTAATGTAACTTTTTCTATTTACTGGGGTTATTAGCTATGGAGCAATTCCTTTATTTATTCTATAATAGAAGTTACCTATTCATGAACTAGGAAGTCTTTGGTATTTATTATTGCATTGCACAGGCACTTGAGAACGGTTTGAGAATACTGTAGTTTTGCACTATACTTGCACTCACATTTTTCTGAAGATGTTTGGGTACATCACCTCTTTTTGGAATACCTGTGATTTTGTTATGATGTCAGTACCATTTTTAAAGGTGTATATTATTACTGTGTAAATGTACTAAATTATTATATTACATTAACTACTAATCAGTGGTTGTTGCAACATAAGTGTTGTGTACTTGGACATTTTTTTGTGTCCAGGTATCAAAGTCTGTATTTGGGTCCTGGAAGAGCATAGGGGCTGGATTGCTGGCAGGGCCAGGGCACAAGGATGCCAGGCTGTGCCCTGGGGTACCAACACCAAGTGCATGAGCTAGTGAGTTGGGGGGCACATTTGTTTTCCGTCAATTGAGCCTGCTTAAAACAAAGTATTCATATGGTATTGGTTTGGTATATTTGAAATGAAATCACTCCCACTGGGTCAGAAATTTACTTTTTGGGAATTGCTCCACTTTAAATTGACTGACCACCCAAAAAAAGTCCAGAGATCAGCAACTCACCTGATCACTGGACCCAAGTCAGTGCTTTCTGCATCCCAAACAGCAGTTAGCGACACCTCTGTCCAGCTTGCGCCCCCTCCCCTTCAGTCAGACAAAGGAAAGGGCCCAGCACACAGTTTCAATGAAAGAAAAGGGCATAGTAGCGATCATGTGACTAATAGCAGGTCACTAGCCCGATACGCCTTCAATCCTGCCTCCACATTCAGGCCCCGGTTGCAGTGATCAGGCGAGTTGCTGATCACCAAATTGGGACCAAACTGCCTGGGTCAAAAGGGGGGCACTCGTTTTTTTTGGGTGGATAATCACTTTAAATAATAGGACAACTATTTGTCAGATTTAAGCATTGAACTGTAGTAAACAACAAGCAGGAGTTTTTGTAAACTTTTATTTATATTTAAAAAAAATGCAGCAACTGTACTGCTTCTGCTGTAGATCACATTTGTGTTACAATACCTTTACAGATACTCACTTATCTGCTTGAATGGACATTCTAACCTTTATTTCACGAAAACGTGAAGATACGGTGTGTGTGCAATAATTAATGCCAATCCAGGCAGACTGGTTTCTGGTATGCAACACACAAAGCAGAGTATGCCCACACAATCTGCCAGTGGCCTTTTCCTTTACAAGACTACAAAGGGGGGGCAGGGGTTCAAAAACGTGAGCAGCATCGCTCACCTCCAGGTCAACATTATTGGCAAAGCCCCCTTCTGATTTATGTGCAAGGGAGGAACACACAAAGGTGTACTGGCTTTACAGGACTATCTTATTGCCACACACATAGCTGCTGTTCTGTAGCATTCAAAGCATGTTAGGTCATCTCCATCTCCCTAAGGAAAGCACAGCAATGTAAGCCTATGACTATTTCTCCTTGCAGCAAAAAAAATCCGAATCAGTCTTCCAGCTTTTGATTTTTTTAAATTAAAGATCAACCAATTTTATACATTAAAAAGGTAGCGAATACTTAACACAAACAGCTTTTACCATAAGACCTATTCTGACTAAATGTATCTACATTGCATACAGATTTGTTCCATGTTGAAGTGACAGTCCACTGAATCCGTAGCTCGCCAATGGCTGAGCGGCCTTTATTGCTGTTATGCATATGGTGCTCTTTGAAGGCACTGTGGCATGAATTAGAAAACATGGAATGACTTTGGTGAACCGATATGGAATGGCTTAGATGACCGCTGTACAAGTTCTGGAACAGACAGGTGGGAAATCCATTGGCTTGGTTTTTTTTTTTGATCAGATACAAAAACAAATTGAGAGTTCGCGTCATACTTCACAGGTGAAAAGAAACCTTGGCGGGCAAATGTCTTACATGCCCATCCTGATGCTCTGGATGATCTGGAAAATGGCTGCAGAATCAAAGAAAGAAATCAAGTTTATTCATAGCAACGAGGAGGAGGGAAGAAAAAAAACACTGCAAAAGGCAATTCCTGAATTAAAGTAGATTTGTGGATAATTTTTAGCTACATACATACCTGCCCTCCTGCCTCTCTATCGTAGTCCAGGGACCCAAGAGCTCACCTACTTTTGTTAAAAACTGGGTGTTGATCTGGTTTAAAGAGGAAGTTCAAGCTTTTTGTAACCTCCCCAGCTACCCATATCACTTAAAACGGAACTTCACCCTGAATAAGAGCCTATCTTATATGTTTCCCACACCCTGTACATACAGATTGCTCACATTAAAAATCATCCTACCTGCATCTACTGCATGTTATGAGCCTTTAAACATCCAAGATTGCAGCTCATGGAGCATCAGGCAGCCTGCAAACAGGAAGTGCCTTCTGGGATTGCGGTCCTTTTCCTGACCCCAACTCTGCTCTGCTATTATAACCCAGCCCCCTGTAATTTATCCCGCTCTCCTCTCAGCATGTGTAATGCTTCTAAGTCAAGATGGCGGTCCCCATATATTAGAGTACTGAACAAAGTTTCAGACCGGTGAGGAAAAGAAAATTAAGTGACTAAAAACGTAATACTATTTCTCAGCATCTAAAATGTATATATTTTAAGGGTTTGGGCTTTTCATTTTCAAGTCATGCTGAAGGTCCGGTTTAAGGTCTACATGCCAATCCACACAGTATCCCGATTTGGAGTGTCCCTCCAGCCATCACTAGCGGCAATGAGGCTATAACCACTTTCTTAATTCCCGAGTTGTCACAGCTGGACGCTTCCTAGGCAACATTTGCAAGAGGACATCCCAAATCGGGAGATCCAGTGGCAAGTGCATTAAAAGTCCAATTCAGGGTGTCCACTATTTAAATTTGCAAAGTTCAGCTAGAAAGCATGGCAGCGTCTTGGTTTCCAGCACTGGAATAACCAGTCTTTGGGAGACCGGAGGCATACTGCGCCAAATGCTGGGAAGGAAATCTGGTCTACAGTATCGGACTAGTGCAAGATTTCAACCCCTACATTTCTATCCACCTCCAAGGCCATTTGTGGTGTATTTATATCTGGAAAGAATATCTGGTTATGAAATATAGTGAAGCTGTGTTCTAGACGGGATTAGGTAAATATATGTAGACTTGGATTAAAACAGCTTGCTTGTAAACTATTGGGGATGGGGTGATGGCAAACACAAAACAGGATAAGATGAAGAGCACTAGAGAGTAAAGATTAGCTTGGTAAGTATGTGACAAAGCAGTTATACCAGCCCTACAAATTGTATGAAGGTGTCTGCAGAAAAAAAGCAAGCTATTCAGGAAACACGTGACCGTGTTCTATAGGGAAATGCATGCTGTTAGTAGTCGGGCTCTCTAACATATGTTAGGTGTCGCATGCTGCACACGGTAGCCACTGCTGTTACATAAAATGTCAGCTCTGGTGCCATACATATACCTACAAATATTACCCTTTAAGAATCCCTAAACAGTGGTTGGGGACTCATTAGGAGAGATCCAGCCAAAAAGTACCCTGCCGGGCAAATACTAGAATTCAGCACGCAGAAGAAATCAGAAGTACGAGCATGCCTGGGTTCATGCACAAATGCAGCATTTAGTAGTGTTAAAAGTGTTTAAAACCCCTCTTACACAAGCCCTGCTTTTCAGTAACATGAATAAATGAAGGTCAAGAATAGAGAGAAATTGCAAATACTGGATAAACTTTAAGGGAATCGGTCTGGTCTAAGGCATATACAGTGTGGAGAAATGAATATATAGAGGTGTGTGGCCAGCATAATGCTATAAACAGCACGTGCATATCCTATAATGGGGAAAGATTGGCAGCCGATCACATGACCATCATAGGAAATATGCCAGGTACAAGCACACGTGTGCACTGAGAAGGGGGGCCCCAGAGCATGTGTATACCCTATAATGGGGAAAGATTGGCAGCTCATCACATGACCATCATGGAAAATATGCCAGGTACAAGCACACGTGTGCACTGAGAAGGGGGGCCCCAGAGCATGTGTATACCCTATAATGGGGAAAGATTGGCAGCTCATCACATGACCATCATGGAAAATATGCCAGGTACAAGCACACGTGTGCACTGAGAAGGGGGGCCCCAGAGCATGTGTATACCCTATAATGGGGAAAGATTGGCAGCTCATCACATGACCATCATGGAAAATATGCCAGGTACAAGCACACGTGTGCACTGAGAAGGGGGGCCCCAGAGCATGTGTATACCCTATAATGGGGAAAGATTGGCAGCTCATCACATGACCATCATGGAAAATATGCCAGGTACAAGCACACGTGTGCACTGAGAAGGGGGGCCCCAGAGCATGTGTATACCCTATAATGGGGAAAGATTGGCAGCTCATCACATGACCATCATGGAAAATATGCCAGGTACAAGCACACGTGTGCACTGAGAAGGGGGGCCCCAGAGCATGTGTATACCCTATAATGGGGAAAGATTGGCAGCTCATCACATGACCATCATGGAAAATATGCCAGGTACAAGCACACGTGTGCACTGAGAAGGGGGGCCCCAGAGCATGTGTATACCCTATAATGGGGAAAGATTGGCAGCTCATCACATGACCATCATGGAAAATATGCCAGGTACAAGCACACGTGTGCAATACTGAGAAGGGGGTCACAGAGCATGTGTATACCCTATAAAGGGGAAAGAATGGCAGCTCATCACACGACCATCATGGGAAATATGCCAGGTACAAGCACACGTGTGCAATACTGAGAAGGGGGTCACAGAGCATGTGTATACCCTATAATGGGGAAAGAATGGCAGCTGATCCCATGATCATCATGGGAAACATGCCAAGTACAAGCACACATGTGCACTACTGAGGAGGTTGCCAGCTGAGCTCTCCCTACCGTATGGCATGTGAAGGGAAATTAAACAAGACCTCCGCTCAAGAGGGTCTCTGGGTAGACATGCTAGTCAGGTGACCCACATGGGGAAAGGATAGACTGGGCATAAAAAACAGCTGGAGGTATTACTGGCACTTGGCCATCGACAGCTGTGACTATAACACGGAATCGAAAAAGACCTTCCTCTAAAAATTATGGTTTGGGGGGGGGGGGGGGGGGGGTAGAAGTATGACAAGGTATGACATCCACAGCTCATCCAATAATGGGACATCAATTGAACAGCTATTTCCTATCCCTCATCATAAAGGGCTTGAAGCCCTACATTTAAGATACCTATAGATCTTAAACTGCAGGGGCATCCCGAATGGGGGGGGCAAGAGTCATTTTTGACATTTGGTCCATTATTAAAGCAAGGGTACTGAAGCTTTAGTACCACAGGGGGAGATAATGTCACAGTGTGGTATGCCCCCGTCCGCCATGATACAGAGGGCAACAGTATTACTGGGCCAGAATACAGGCTCGAGGGAGGAGATGTGGCAGCAGTGAACGATCAGGAGAAGGTGAATTCTGACACAGGCTACAGACAAGTTGGGCTGCATGCTGAGGGCAAACACCCAGGCCAGCCAGCACCTAAGCTGTGCAGCCTACTGGGAATTCTTCAGATTCTCCTTATGGCCAGTCTGCCTATTACACTCAATTAGACTAACAATGGCTTTCATCTTCATTAAAAGTAAAGCGGCTCCCTAGTTTAAGGGGCTGTTTATACATAATTAGGGGTACATATGGTGGCCTAATTAAGGAGGGGAAACCAACTAAACCTGTTTAACTTGTACCCGACACTGGCGTGTAACAGCAGGGGATCCTTGTAACGCATGCATACAACCATAGAGCCCAACTATGCCAAGAAAGGTGGAGACTCTGCCCATGAGCACATATTCAGGCGATACTGGTCACTTTATCACAGAGCTCTGTAAGATGAGAGACTGGAATCTGCTGCACACTGCAGAACACCGTTTGGGATGGTCTTACTGAGTGTGCAGCTGCTTGTGTGTATAAAGGGTGACACTCACTCTCTGCCATGCAGGACTCGCTTATTGAGTGAGGGGTAGGTTAGCATAAGAGTCACTGTGTAGCAGAGCACAGAGCTGCAAGGAAGGGTTTAGGTCTTTTTAAAGTTGACAGGAAGGCCACAACAGAGCACCAGCTGGGAACTACATATTAGACACATCAACTCTTAGAGCCTAGGACCCCACAACCCAACTGAAGAGGACCTAAACCAAAGGAAAAGCCAAAGGTCTGGCTTAAGCTCTTTTCACAGCATGAAACTCACCCAGGACCCCAGGATGGACATATTCAGCAATAAGTGTTTTGCTAAATTGCCTGGCCTGATAATCTGCTGCCAGGTGCCGAGAAGCAGGGGTGTGGCAGCTCGCTTTTTGCCACCTCCGGAGATTTGGGATACCCCTCGGGAAGGGTTAGCCTTTAGGCCCTCTTTAAAAACATACCATTTACAGCAATGACAGAAGCTGCATTGAGCAATCACTGGTCTTATCTCAAGCTGCGCAGCACGATGGCCTTCGTGGCGGAAAACTATTTAAGCAGATGGTTCAGGTCCACTCTCAAACGGCAAAGTTCTCTGGTGTCAGCCTAGCAATCGCTCAATCGGAGAATATCCCATGTCAGCAATGTAAGTCTGCTATGGGATTAAAGCGGAACTCTTGACTTTTTTTCTCAGTATCAATTTGAATGGACTTAGATGCAGCAATCCTCCTCTGATCACTGCAGCGACCCTTAACATTTACGCGGCAACTGAAGGATCTATGGTGACTGCAATTGGCTGGCTCAGGGGGGGTCACAGCAGATCAGAGTGCTATCAAAAGGGATTTAAAGCGGAACAAACCCAACGCAGCTGGCCCTGGAATCTAAAAGATTACAGGACGAGCCACTGGCCTTCCCCCGGGGAAGTTTGATTTTGTGAATCCCCACAGTGGCACTGTAAAACTCATTGTTTCTGGCTCCTTCGCTAATGGAAGTATTGGGCGGCGGCATCGCCAACATCTTTGGAGTGTGCATTCAGATAGGTTGGGGATGTGCCAGCTTTCGCTCCGAATTGCAATAAACAGTCATTTGCTCAACATTACATATGCACGGCAAATGGCTCTGATTGGACAAAAGCCCAAGCAAGCACTGAAAGATCAGGGAAAGGTGAGTTTTTCTACGCGATCTGGGGGCATCAATTAGCAGGACATCCCAAGTCGGAAAACAGAACCTAGGATAGATCCACTTTAAAGTGGACCAACAACCAGGATTTAGACTATCCTGGGTTTTGGTCCACTTCCCCACTTCCTCTGGGTTTTGGTCCACGGCCGCTCGTCCAATCAGCGCGCTCGGAGCCGCTGAGCTATGCGCGTCAAAGCTCAGCGGCTCCGAGCACGCTGACGGCCGCATCTCGCCGGCCATTCACAAATGGCTCGTGCGGGCACACGCCCTGCTAGAGAAGCACGATATGTGCCCGCGGCCTGCGCATGCGCCATTGGACTGGGAATCAGGTAAGACTTGCAGGAGTCCTGGGGGGTTTCACACAGCAGGGCATCCCGATTTTGGATGCCCCATGGGGAGAGATTTGATCGGCCCGAGAATCTTATAGATTCCCAGGCTGATCAGGCTGGGTGTTGGTCCACTTTAAAACCGTTTACACGGGCCTAGCAGGCATAAAGGTGGGGGGAGGCAGTTCTGATAGGCACACATATAAGAGGGGGCTGCAGGTGAAGGATCTGGTGGGACAGGGTACACAGGGCTGGTCTTAGGATGGAAGGTGCATGTTGTAAGACTACCAGATGCCCCCCCCCCCCCCCCCCAAACAGTTCTGTGCTTCCTCACTACTGCCCCACATGGCTGCCAACAGCCATCAGGAGAAAGCCTGCATATGTGCCATAGGGTTGCAATGCAACGATCCCAGGGGGTTTCACACAGTGACAGAACAGAGATGAGCATGGCGCCCCCTCCTTCTGACCCAACCAAGCATACACCCCCAGCAGCTCCAGCTGAAGTTGAGCTCACAGGTTAGGGCATCAAGAGGATGGGTACAGCTGCACGGCACCCAGCCCCCCCACCATGGCACACATCAAAAGCTGGCAATGGGGGGTACAGGCAGGTCAGGTGACAGGCTGGCTATACAGTGTCACCCCACCCAATTATCGGGGACTGGGCAAGCTATAGAATGCCCATCAGGCCACATAGCACATGTATAGAGCACACTGGCCTATAACAGGAGCCCCAAGGCAATGCCCACCCAAGAGGGCTGCATACTCACCAGATCCACAGACCACGAAGATAAAAAGGGCCAATAACCAGGGGCCCACCGAGGACTTCTCCTCCGTGGCATTCCTCTGCAGGGAAAGAAGAGACAAGAGATGGTCACCATGCCGGCCCAGCTGGCAGCAGCCCCCTCCCTCCCTTCCTCTGCCCGAGCACTTACCGTGCTCTTGGCCACGTTGCCCCGCTGTGTGATGTTCTTGCTATGCTTCTCATTAGCCATTCGGATTCTCTGCTTGGCCACCATGGCTGCTCTGCTGCAGGGCGGATGGATACCGGGGGACGGAGGAGAGCACTGTGCTGCGGTCACCTGTCCGGCAGGGTGTGTGAGTAGTAAATAGCGATTCGCCGAGCTGCCAGCGTATGCAATTCCACAGTACACGCCCACAACCGGAACTACGTACGGCCTTGAAACGTGTACACGTCACCACACTTGTCAAATAGTCCCTCCCACGGCGCTGAGTGGAGCGTGTACAGTTGTCTGCTCGGACTTTCTTTGCCTGAGGAGAATCATTGTGTGACGTATGAACTGACTGAGAGGAACTGCTGGCAGGCGTCTCATTTTACTTCCTGTCATTATACTGGGCTGGAAAGAGAAAGGATGGGACTAGATTGGAAACACAAACACACCTACCTACCTTCTGGTTACTGCACATATGAGGCAGATGAAGCCATGATTAAAGAGCACCTTCCCCCAGCATTGCCTACCCACTACACCTGACTTGCTGCCAGATGGAGTAAAACCTTTTCCTCCTTTTTCCACATCCCCCTTTCATATAACCTCCTTTTTTCTCCCTCCTTCACTTTTCATTTTACTATCTGTTCATTTTTATTCATATCCCCTACGTCTTCCTCTTTTTCTACATTCCTTCTCTTTTACATCTCTCTTTTTTCACATTCCCTCCTCCTCAACATTTGACACTCTTTTCCACTTACCCTCCATCATTCTCCGTTCTTGATATTCCCTTCATATCTTTCCCCTTTTTTATTTCCACATTCCCTCCATCTCTTTTCATAATTTGCCCCTTTTCACATTCACTCAGCCTCTATTCATCATTCTTTCCATCCTTCTCTCTTGTCTATATTACATCTTAATTTTGCTCTTCTCTCTTTTTCCCACTCACTTTTTTTGTTTCACACTTCCTCCATAATTCTCTTTTTTATAATCCCTTAAATTGGCTTCAAAACCCTGGAATCTTAAAGACTCCAGTGCTGGCCACTAGCCATCCTATACCAGGATGCCCCACTGTGTGAAACCCCAGGGGTCACCAAGTAAACTTATGGCAGGGTGGGGGATCCTGGGTGTTGGTCCACTTTAACAGTAGGTTAATCCCAAATCAGGATACAATGGGGCACAAACCTGTCTGTGCTCTGAATTAGCCACAAATCATTTCACAGTACGATGATCACACTCGGATTTTCATAAAATATCTAATATTTTTATACCTTGTCCAAGGCAAGGCAATATTTGACCCTTTTTCTTTCCCATATTGCTTGAAACCTGTGGCCTGATTAATAATGTGGAATGTCTTTCTTAAAGCAGTACAAAAGCCACCTAGGTCAGCCCTGGAACCTAAAAGATCGGGATGCCCTGCTGTGTGAACCCCCCCCAGGGCACATGTAAACACTCACCTGTCCCCGCTCTGAAGGTGCATGCACAGGCTCTCGTCCAATGAGAGACGTCTGCTTGCACTAGGATCCCCTAGGGACAATGGTTTTAGTAGACATAAGGCCCGCTTTAATGTGTAAGTGTGGGCCCTGCCATTGTCACGATTGCTAAATTTAGACCTAAGGTTGAAGAGGAACTCCTCCCTGCCTGAAGTCCAAAAGCCTCCAGAGAGGCCAATGACATCATCCTTGGGGCATCCTGTATCTGGCCATACAATGGGGCATGCGCAGGCTGCATCTCCTCTCACCTGTATCACAGATGTGTACCCACACCACGCGTTTTGAATGAGTATTAAGGGTAGCCGGAGGCACGGCCAGTGACATACACTTCAATCAGCCTTCAGGGCCGGGGGCCAGCCGCTCTGGTCTACCAGCCCCCATAGCTGGTGCCCAGGCTGGTTTTGCTGGTGAGGGGGACCCCACTGAGTTGTCTAAAAAAATGTCTAGGGTTTAACCCTTGATGCACAAAGTAGTTGTGTTTTATCTGAAAATGTCATATAACGCTCTTTTCAGTTAGTGGAGTCTCCTGGGTAGGAACGAGTGTCTACCGATACATATGTGGTACCATTAGAGGAGTAGCTAGGCTTTCTGGCACCCAGAGCAAAGATTTGAAATTGCGCCCCCCACCTGTTTTCAGGCCCCCCTTTGGAGCCCCTGACCAGTTGCACCCGGGGCAAGTGCCTTCCTGCTTCACCTTAGCTACGCCCCTGGGTACCATTGTAATCAGGAGGAATGGGACTTATACAAGCAATATGGTTTTCTTGAAAATCTTACATATTTTATTTTTAGAAAACTGCTACAAAAATGTTAAAAATATATTTTTAATTATTTTTTAACATATTTCACCCAGAAATATTGAGAAAGCACTGAAAATATTACTAAAATCAAACAAGACACTCAATGTGAAAGCCCAAACTGCTGAAAATAACAATATGTAATTTTCCAGGAAACCCATGCAAAAAAAAAAAACACAGTTAAACATATATAGTGTAAAATGCTTAAAAATGGCCTGGCAACAGAGGGTGACAAAATCTCTGGGTAGGCTGGCACTGAAAGTGTTAAGTCTTTATTTGCACAAACCTGTCTGTGCTCTGAATTAGCCACAAATAATGTCACAGATCAATGATCACGCTCAGATTTTCATAAAATATCTAATATTTTCATACCTTTTCCAAGGCAAGGCAATATTTGACCTTTTTTATTTCTCATATTGCTTCAAACCTTCTTAAAGCAGAACAAAAGTCACCTAGGTCGGCCCTAGCATCTAAAAGATGACCAAATCGCAATGCCCTGCTGTGTGAACCCCCCAGGGCACCTATAAACACTCACCTTTCCTCGCTCAGAAGACGCATGCACAGGCTCTCGTCCAATGAGAGATGTCTGCTTGCACTATATGGTTCGGAAACGGCTTTCATTGTTGTCCTTAGGGAGCATGCACTGCCGCATCACCTGCTTCCCCAGCAGCGTGGGTGCAGTCCTGCTCCCAAACATTCAGCTAGGCTGGCCCTGGAGCGCGCATATCGCAGTGGATTCAAGCAGCTGGCGCTTTCCATTGAAGTTAATGAGAGCCATTTGACCAATGACATAGTAATGGCAGATGGCTCTCATTGGACGACACATGTGCCATTGGACAGAGGAGAGGTGAGTTTTACTGGGAGAACTGGGGAGTTTCACACAGTGGGGCATCCCAATTTGGGAGCCGGGTTGCCCCCCTGTTATAGTGATTAGCGAGCCAATACACACTGGTGCCCAGTTGCTCCCTGTTATAGTGATTAGCGAGCGTGTACACACTGGTGCCCGCTTGCTCCCTGTTATAGTGATTAGTGAGCGTGTACACACTGGTGCCCAGTTGCTCCCTGTTATAGTGATTAGTGAGCGTGTACACACTGGTCCCCAGTTGGTCCCTGTTATAGTGATTAGTGAGCCTGTACACATTGGTGCCCGGTTGCTCCGTTATAGTGATTAGTGAGCCTGTACACACCGGTGCCCAGTTGCTCCCTGTTATAGTGATTAGTGAGCCAGTACACACTGGTGGCCAGTTGCTCCCTGTTATAGTGATTAGTGAGTCTGTACACACTGGTGCCCGCTTGCTCCCTGTTATAGTGATTAGTGAGCCTGTACACACTGGTGGCCGGTTGCCTCCTGTTATAGTGATTAGTGAGTATGTACACACTGGTGCCCGATTGCTCCCTGTTATAGTGATTAGTGAGCCTGTACACACTGGTGCCCAGTTGCTCCCTGTTATAGTGATTAGTGAGCCTGTACACACTGGTGCCCGGTTGCTCCTTGTTATAGTGATTAGTGAGCCTGTACACACTGGTGCCCGATTGCCTCCTGTTATAGTGATTAGTGAGCCTGTACACACTTGTGCCCTCCTGTTATAGTGATTGGTGAGCCTGTACACACTGATGCCCTCCTGTTATAGTGATTAGTGAGCCTGTACACACTGGTGCCCGCTTGCTCCCTGTTATAGTGATTAGTGAGCGTGTACACACTGGTGCCCAGTTGCTCCCTGTTATAGCGATTAGTGAGCCTGTACACACTGGTGCCCAGTTGCTCCCCGTTATAGTGATTAGTGAGCCTGTACACACTGGTGCCCGCTTGCTCCGTTATAGTGATTAGTGAACCTGTACACACTGGTGCCCGCTTGCTCCATTATATTGATTAGTGAGCGTGTACACACTGGTGCCCGCTTGCTCCCTGTTATAGTGATTAGTGAGCCTGTACACACTGATGCCCGCTTGCTCCCTGTTATATTGATTAGTGAGCCTGTACACACTGGTGCCCGCTTGCTCCCTGTTATAATGATTAGTGAGCCTGTACACACTGGTGGCCGGTTGCCTCCTGTTATAGTGATTAGTGAGCCTGTACACACTTGTGGCCGGTTGCCTCCGTTATAGTGATTAGTGAGCCTGTACACACTGGTGCCCACTTGCCCCCGTTATAGTGATTAGTGAGGGTGTACACACTGGTGCCCACTTGCCTCCTGTTATAGTGATTGGTGAGCCTGTACACACTGATGCCCTGTTATAGTGACTGGTGAGCATTTTACACACTGGTGCACTCCTGTTATAGTGATTAGTGAGCCTGTACACACTAGTGCCTGATTGCCTCCTTTTATAGTGATTAGTGAACCTGTACACACTTATGCCCTCCTGTAATAGTGATTGGTGAGCCTGTACACACTTATACCCTCCTGTTATAGTGACTGGTGAGCCTTTTACATGCTGGTGCACTCCTGTTATAGTGATTAGTGAGCCTGTACACACTAGTGCCTGATTGCCTCCTGTTATAGTGATTAGTTAACCTGTACACACTTATGCCCTCCTGTTATAGTGATTGGTGAGCCTGTACACACTGGTGCACTCCTGTTATAGTGATTAGTGAGCCTGTACACACTAGTGCCTGATTGCCTCCTTTTATAATGATTAGTGAACCTGTACACACTTATGCCCTCCTGTTATAGTGATTGGTGAGCCTGTACACACTGATACCCTCCTGTTATAGTGACTGGTGAGCCTTTTACACACTGGTGCACTCCTGTTATAGTGATTAGTGAGCCTGTACACACTAGTGCCTGATTGCCTCCTGTTATAGTGATTGGTGAGCCTGTACACACTAGTGCCCGATTGCCTCCTGTTATAGTGATTAGTAAAGCTGTACACACTTATGCCCTCCTGTTATAGTGATTGGTGACCCTGTACACACTAGTGCCTGATTGCCTCCTGTTATAGTGATTGGTGAGCCTGTAAACACTGATGCCCTCCTGTTATAGTGATTAGTGAGCCTGTACACACTTGTGCCCTCCTGTTATAGTGATTGGTGAGCCTGTACACACTGATGCCCTCCTGTTATAGTGATTAGTGAGCCTGTACACACTGGTGCCCGCTTGCTCCCTGTTATAGTGATTAGTGAGCGTGTACACACTGGTGCCCAGTTGCTCGCTGTTATAGCGATTAGTGAGTCTGTACACACTGGTGCCCAGTTGCTCCCCGTTATAGTGATTAGTGAGCCTGAACACACTGGTGCCCGCTTGCTCCGTTATAGTGATTAGTGAACCTGTACACACTGGTGCCTGCTTGCTCCATTATATTGATTAGTGAGCCTGTACACACTGGTGCCCACTTGCTCCCTGTTATAGTGATTAGTGAGCCTGTACACACTGGTGGCTGGTTGCCTCCTGTTATAGTGATTGGTGAGCCTGTACACACTGATGCCCTCCTGTTATAGTGATTAGTGAGCCTGTACACACTGGTGCCCAGTTGCTCCCTGTTATAGTGATTAGTGAGCGTGTACACACTGGTGCCCAGTTGCTCGCTGTTATAGCGATTAGTGAGTCTGTACACACTGGTGCCCAGTTGCTCCCTGTTATAGTGATTAGTGAGCCTGTACACACTGGTGCCCAGTTGCTCCCCGTTATAGTGATTAGTGAGCCTGAACACACTGGTGCCCGCTTGCTCCGTTATAGTGATTAGTGAACCTGTACACACTGGTGCCTGCTTGCTCCATTATATTGATTAGTGAGCCTGTACACACTGGTGCCCGCTTGCTCCCTGTTATAGTGATTAGTGAGCCTGTACACACTGGTGGCTGGTTGCCTCCTGTTATAGTGATTAGTGAGCCTGTACACACTTGTGGCCGGTTGCCTCCGTTATAGTGATTAGTGAGCCTGTACACACTGGTGCCCACTTGCCCCCGTTATAGTGATTAGTGAGGGTGTGCACACTGGTGCCCACTTGCCTCCTGTTATAGTGATTAGTGAGCCTGTACACACTGATGCCCTCCTGTTATAGTGACTGGTGAACCTTTTACACGCTGGCGCACTCCTGTTATAGTGATTGGTGAGCCTGTACACACTGATGCCCTGTTTTAGTGACTGGTGAGCCTTTTACACACTGGTGCACTCCTGTTATAGTGATTAGTGAGCCTGTACACACTAGTGCCTGATTGCCTCCTGTTATAGTGATTAGTGAACCTGTACACACTTATGCCCTCCTGTTATAGTGATTGGTGAGCCTGTACACACTGATACCCTCCTGTTATAGTGACTGGTGAGCATTTTACACGCTGGTGCACTCCTGTTATAGAGATTGGTGAGCCTGTACACACTAGTGCCTGATTGCCTCCTGTTATAGTGATTGGTGAGCCTGTAAACACTGATGCCCTCCTGTTATAGTGATTAGTGAGCCTGTACACACTTGTGCCCTCCTGTTATAGTGATTGGTGAGCCTGTACACACTGATGCCCTCCTGTTATAGTGATTAGTGAGCCTGTACACACTGGTGCCCGCTTTCTCCCTGTTATAGTGATTAGTGAGCGTGTACACACTGGTGCCCAGTTGCTCCCTGTTATAGCGATTAGTGAGCCTGTACACACTGGTGCCCAGTTGCTCCCCGGTATAGTGATTAGTGAGCCTGAACACACTGGTGCCCGCTTGCTCCGTTATAGTGATTAGTGAACCTGTACACACTGGTGCCCAGTTGCTCCGTTATAGCGATTAGTGAACCTGTACACACTGGTGCCTGCTTGCTCCATTATATTGATTAGTGAGCGTGTACACACTGGTGCCCGCTTGCTCCCTGTTATAGTGATTAGTGAGCCTGTACACACTGGTGGCCGGTTGCCTCCTGTTATAGTGATTAGTGAGCCTGTACACACTTGTGGCCGGTTGCCTCCGTTATAGTGATTAGTGAGCCTGTACACACTTGTGGCCGGTTGCCTCCGTTATAGTGATTAGTGAGCCTGTACACACTGGTGCCCACTTGCCCCCGTTATAGTGATTAGTGAGGGTGTACACACTGGTGCCCACTTGCCTCCTGTTATAGTGATTAGTGAGCCTGTACACACTGATGCCCTCCTGTTATAGTGACTGGTGAGCCTTTTACACGCTGGCGCACTCCTGTTATAGTGATTGGTGAGCCTGTACACACTGATGCCCTGTTTTAGTGACTGGTGAGCCTTTTACACACTGGTACACTCCTGTTATAGTGATTAGTGAGCCTGTACACACTAGTGCCTGATTGCCTCCTTTTATAGTGATTAGTGAACCTGTACACACTTATGCTCTCCTGTTATAGTGATTGGTGAGCCTGTACACACTTATGCTCTCCTGTTATAGTGATTGGTGAGCCTGTACACACTTATACCCTCCTGTTATAGTGACTGGTGAGCCTTTTACACGCTGGTGCACTCCTGTTATAGTGATTAGTGAGCCTGTACACACTAGTGCCTGATTGCCTCCTGTTATAGTGATTAGTTAACCTGTACACACTTATGCCCTCCTGTTATAGTGATTGGTGAGCCTGTACACACTGGTGCACTCTTGTTATAGTGATTAGTGAGCCTGTATACACTAGTGCCTGATTGCCTCCTTTTATAATGATTAGTGAACCTGTACACACTTATGCCCTCCTGTTATAGTGATTAGTTAACCTGTACACACTTATGCCCTCCTGTTATAGTGATTGGTGAGCCTGTACACACTGGTGCACTCTTGTTATAGTGATTAGTGAGCCTGTACACACTAGTGCCCGATTGCCTCCTGTTATAGTGATTAGTAAAGCTGTACACACTTATGCCCTCCTGTTATAGTGATTGGTGACCCTGTACACACTAGTGCCTGATTGCCTCCTGTTATAGTGATTGGTGAGCCTGTACACACTGATGCCCTCCTGTGATAGTGATTAGTGAGCCTGTACACACCGATGCCCTCCTGTTATAGTGATTGGTGAGCATGTACACACTGATGCCCTCCTTTTATAGTGATTGGTGAGCCTGTACACAGTAGTGCCTGATTGCCTCCTGTTATAGTGATTAGTGAACCTGTACACACTTATGCCCTCCTGTTATAGTGATTGGTGAGCCTGTACACACTGATGCCCTCCTGTTATAGTGATTGGTGAGCCTGTACACACTGATGCCCTCCTGTTATAGTGATTAGTGAGCCTGTACACACTGGTGCCCGCTTGCTCCCTGTTATAGTGATTAGTGAGCCTTTCACACACTGGTGCCCTCCTGTTATAGTGATTGGTGAGCCTGTACACACTTATGCCCTCTTGTTATAGTGATTGGTGAGCCTGTACACACTTATGCCCTCCTGATATAGTGATTAGTGAACCTGTATACACTTATGCCCTCCTGTTATAGTGATTGGTGAGCCTGTACACACTGGTGCCCTCCTGTTATAGTGATTGGTGAGCCTGTACACACTTATGCCCTCCTGTTATAGTGATTAGTGAGCCTGTACACACTGATGCCCTCCTGTTATAGTGATTAGTGAGCCTGTACACACTGATGCCCTCCTGTTATAGTGATTAGTGAGCCTGTACACACTGGTGCCCGCTTTCTCCCCGTTATAGTGATTAGTGAGCCTTTTACACGCTGGTGCCCAGGGCTGTCAGACGCACCTCACTGCACCCAGCCGCTGCAGGCTAGCGGTCCACGTGTGTTCTGTAATGCGCGCTGGCCCCGCCCCCTCCGGCGGAAGGATCTCAGCCAGCACCAGCGGAGGCGGCCAGTCTGTCAGCCTTACTACTGATGTGGCCGCTAAAGACTACGTGTATCAAGCCGAGGCTCCTCCCTCTCCGCTCCTGACGTCATCAGTCCTTTCCGGCTGAAGATGGCGCCTCCCATACCGCTTCTGGCAGGTCTGTTTTGAATGTGTTAGCCAGGCTCCTAGCTGTGGCAGCGGCCATAGGCAATGGCGGCTGTTTCCATGGCTGGCCCTTGGCTGCAGAGAAGAAGGGCGCCTGCGTGCATGCTGGCAGCGCTGTCACAGCCCACGTGGCTGCCCCCTCTTGCTGTGCTGCCATAGCTGGTCATAGAGGCGGCTTCCCTGCCCTGTCAGTCAGTACTGGCTCATGAGCTCCTGACAATGGAAACTCCAGGGTCCAGTGTGGGAGGCCCCTGATTATCTGTGGTGCACATTAACTGGCGGGTCCCAGTACGTATCACGTGATTCAAAGATGCTCACACCATAAAGTGTACCCACAGTTAAATTACTAAAGGCGGAGCATCCTGAATTGTAATGCCCCTGTCGTTAAAGTGGATCAAGACTGGAGAATAGTCATCAAGTGGACCAAAACCCAGGATTTTGTCTATCCTGGGTTTTGGTTTTTGCCCCCGTGGTGCCCCACTGCATTAAACCCCCCAGATTGCCTGACTGAACTCACCTCTTGCGAGCCTGCTCATCCAATCAGCGTGCTCTGAGCCACTGACGTTACGTCATCTAAGCCTCCATCTAAGGCCAGGCTCCGAGCGTGCTGGCGGCCGCATCCCCCGTTTCCCTCTTAACAGGGAGCGTGCCCGCGCCGGCCATTCACAATTCATGCCTGGTGCGGGCATGCACACTGCTAGAGGGATAGCAGGGATGCAGCTCGTACATGTGCCTTTTGACCAGGAAGCAAGGTAAATGTATAGGGCAACCTGGGGGGTTTCACACAGCAGGGCATCCCAATTTTGGATGCCCCGGTGGGAGGGACTCAATTGGCTCGGGAATCTTGAGTTTATAGATTCCTGGGCCAATCGCAGAAGGTTTTGCTCCACTTTTACAAATTTAGGACATTAAAGCTTCTAGGTTCAGCTAAAATCCTCCCCATATTATCCTGATCCTGGGATCTCACACTATCACCAGGAACATGTGGGAAGCAGATGGTGGCCATGTCCAGGTCCCAGTAGGAGGTGACGTATTTGGCTTAGGGCACAGGGTTGATTAGTGGTGTGGCATCCCAATTAGGAAAAGTAGTCTTTGACATTTGGCCCCCTTTAAAGCAGAACAAAACCCAAAAGGGCTAGTGGCCCAAATTAGCATGCCCCAGGCCAGCCACTAGCCCTTTAGGGTTTTGGGACGCCGTAAAACTCGCCTTATTTCTGGCTCCCTCGCTGATGTAAACAAAGGCGGCCGCATCCCTATCATCTTTGGGCTGTGCAGGTGCTCCAGATTGCCATAAACATAGCCAGGGCCGCCCAAGTTCCAATCCTTGTGGCATCCCAAATTAGGATGCCCTGCTGTGTGAAACCCCCTGGATCAGCTATTCCGCTTACCTTCTCCTGGCGCCCTCAGCCCTTTCTGAATGGGCATTGCCGGTACTCCACAGCTAGAATCTGAGCGGGAGGATGCAGCTGGAGGCGCACTTGGCCCCCTTTGGCGCTGCTTGGCGGCGTAGCCACTGACAGAGGCGAAGACTGCCAAGTGAAATGGAGTGAGTTGATTGGCAGAGCATTAGTGTCACACGATCATTGAACATCATGAGATCAGTGGTACGTATGGCTGTATGCCCCCACTTTTTTTTCACTGTGTAGTTACCCCTTAAAGTGAACCAAAACTCACTCCCCGACAGCCCTGGAATCTATAAGACTCCAGGGCCGCTAGATTCCCTCCCCTCAGGGATCCCCAGAATCGGGATGCCTCCCAGGTCGCCCTGAAAGTAACCTTATTCCTGGTCCAACGGCGCATGTACGAGCAGTGGACGCATCCCCGCTATCCCTTTAGTGGTTAGTGTGCCTGAGCCAGGCATGCTCCTCGTTAGAGGGTAGCGGGGGATGCAACCACCAGCATGCTTGGATCTGCTCGCCTTAGACGAGCTCTTACACTAAGGGGCGGGAGCGTATTCCTAGCCTGCTGATTGGACGAGAGATCGTGCTTGCACCATAAGACCGGGGAAGGGTAAGTCAGATCTGGCAACCTGGGGGGTCTCACACAGCGGAACATCAACCAAAACCCAGGATAGTGAAAGTCCTGGGTTTTGGTCCACTTTAACAGCTCCCGGAACAGGCCTGCGAGTGAGATGGGACAAGGCTGGCATGATTTGGGATTTTAGGGTATTTTAATGGAAAAGTACATGATTGGAGATGTAAACAAAATACTTTCCTGCTTTTGGCATTGTGTCCAATTCTATGACAGAAGTGAGTGTCAAGTTTGACCTTTAAACTGACCTGGCATCACATTTCTCTAGGTTTGGATGCATGTATATGAGTAGAAGGGGTGGGGCTGAGCATTTTCATGAGCGGGATGGCAGTGATGACCACCATTCTTACTATTTCAAATACACTAATGTTTCCCATATTTCTTAAAAATAGGATTGCACACCTATAATACTGCAAGGTGCTAACTCACCATCTACCGCAGTGGGGATGTATACAAAAGAAAAGAGCAGGGGCTCAAGGAAAAGCCAGACTCCCCTCAAAAAGAGTGGTTGCACTCAAAATATAAAGCAAATGAATTTATTGCAATACAAGGACAACATATATACTGAAAAGCACCTGGAGAAAGCCTAATAACACTGATACTAACAAGTATAAGCCCTATATTGGCTTTAGAAGGCCCCTTTACATCAGGGTGATCAGGGCTTATCCAAACAGAGCCCCTAAAACAAAGTGCATACATTACCACTAAGATGAATATACAAATGTATAGTTCACAAATTAGTATATCGGAATATATGCCCCCAAACTAAACAAAGTCAATTTTAACCAGTTTAAAATCCCCAAAAATATGAATACACATCAAATATCCAGTACAAACTTGCATAAAGTGCTAGCAAGTGCAAAGAAGGGGCAAGATTAACCTAGCCGTAGTACAGAAGGTGTACATGTGTGCCTCCAGACTGGACCACTGCCTCAGGGATATACGGTATATAGCAAATACAGGGCTCATACTTGTTATCAGTATTATTGGACTTGCATTCTCCAGGAGGTTTTTAGTATATATTTTGGTCTCTTTGTATGTTGTCTTTGTATTTCAATAATGTAATTTGCTTTATATTTTGTGTGCAGCTTAGCTTTTCTCATCTTGCTTAAAATGATTAATATTTCATTCATCCTTTTTTGTGTCTTCTTGCAGTCAGAGGATCTGATGGCATCCATTTAATCCAGGGGCCTCCAAAGCTTACCAATCACGACTCATTTCAACAGTAGGTCTTTTTTTTCCCCCTTAATAGCAATTATACCTCTTTTTAGAAGATTACTTATTTGTTGCATTGTTACCATAGCACTGTTTGTATGTACTTAGTTGCTTAAAGTGGACCAACACCCAGGGGGGATCGGCCCGGAAAGCTATAAGATTCCCGGACCGATCAGATCCCTCCCCGCGGGGCATCCGAAATCAGGATGTCCCGCGGGGAGGAACCCCCCAGGAGGCCCACAATCCTTACCTCAGCCCCGTTCCATCGGCGCATGCGCGAGCCGCGTCTCGCGCTTCCCTCTAGCAGGGCGCGCAACCGCGCCGGCCGTTTGTGAATGGCCCGGTGCAGGCGCGCTCCCTGTTAGAGGGAAGCGCGAGACGCGGCCTCCAGCGCTCAGAGCCAGCTGAGCTGGTATGCGCGTCCAGGCGGCCTTGGACGCGCATACCACAGCGGCTCTGAGCGCTGTGATTGGCTGGTGCGGTCACGTGGGAGCGGATCGGGGTGCCCCACCGAAGTGGACCAAAACCCAGGATAGTCAAAATCCTGGGTGTTGGTCCACTTTAAAGCGGTCCTTCACTCTGAATAAGAGTCTATCTTATATGTTTCTCACACCCTGCACATACAGATTGTCCACATTAAAAATCATCCTACCTGCATCTACTGCATGTTATGAGCCTTTAAACATCCAAGATGGCGGCTCATGGAACATCAGGCAGCCTGTAAACAGAAAGTGCCTTCTAACTGTGCTGCTCTGCATTCTGGGATTGCTGACCTTTTCCTGACCCCAGCTCTGCTATGTCTGAGTAAAGCACAGCTATAACTTGCCCCCCGTACTTTATCCCACTCTCCTTTCCTCAATAAGTGTGATGCCATGAGTCAAGATGGCGGCGCCCATATCCTAAAGTCCTGAACAGAGTTGCAGCCCAGTGGGGGAAATAATAATAAGTGACTAAACACTTAATATATATTAATTTTGGATGCTGGGGAATTGTTTTATAAGGGTTTTGGATTTTCAATAAATCACGGTGAAGGTCCGGTTTAAGTGGTTTAGTTTTTAATTCATGTCTAGTGACCTTGGGTAACAAAGTTTTGCTGAAAAGTTGGTGTTACATAGTCTATCACAGACCAAGCTCTAAGCAAAGATGACTGAAGGCTCACTTGTAGTTCATAAAGCTTATCAGAACTTGTACAAAATACTGACCCTTTTACCCCAACCCCATGGGTGGCCAAGCCTGCTCCACACTGCTGTCTGCCAGGTGTACATACATGGCTGCCAGGTGTACATACATGGCTGCCAGGTGTACATACATGGCTGCCTGGTGTACATACATGGCTGCCCGGTGTACATACATGGCTGCCAGGTGTACATACATGGCTGCCCGGTGTACATACATGGCTGCCAGGTGTACATACATGGCTGCCAGGTGTACATACATGGCTGCCAGGTGTACATACATGGCTGCCAGGTGTACATACATGGCTGCCAGGTGTACATACATGGCTGCCAGGTGTACATACATGGCTGCCAGGTGTACATACATGGCCGCCGGGTGTACATACATGGCTGCCGGGTGTACATACATGGCCGCCGGGTGTACATACATGGCTGCCGGGTGTACATACATGGCCGCCAGGTGTACATACATGGCTGCCGGGTGTACATACATGGCTGCCGGGTGTACATACATGGCTGCCAGGTGTACATACATGGCTGCCAGGTGTACATACATGGCTGCCAGGTGTACATACATGGCTGCCAGGTGTACATACATGGCTGCCAGGTGTACATACATGGCCGCCAGGTGTACATACATGGCTGCCAGGTGTACATACATGGCTGCCACACGCACTTTCTCAGAGAAACTTCATTGCCTGTCAGCAGTCAAGTGGATTTTACTGATTCAGTGACTTGACTGATCTTGGGCTTTCTTTAAATTTAATCCTGATTTGGGATGCCTAGGGGTATGGCTTTAAAGCATGCAAGGTTTACACACAAAACAAGGTCTATATTAAAGCGGGAAAAAAAAACTTTTTGGGCCCCCCATCGAGTACTTTGAGCTATGCTGATGGTTTGCAAAAAAAAAATGTGGGGTTTCCACTGCAGTGGGGAATCTCAAGGGTGCCGGGTGCCATTCACTGGCCACATCCCGGCTTTCTTCCTGAACGCTCGCGCTCATTCTCCCAGTCTATCTAAATGGCTGAGTTTCACATAGTGGGGCATCCCGATTGAGAATGCTCATTGTGCGGGCCAGCGCCTGGACCTGGGGTCTTTTAGATTCCAGAGCCGTGCTGCATGGGTTTTGTGCCGCTTTAAGATATGAGATGTCTACAGTTTTAGATGAGGTCAATTCTAACAGTGGATTTAAGCAGAACTCCACCCATTTTTTAATTAACTGGATGTTGACTACTGCTGGAGTTCAGGGGGGGGGGGGTGCTATTGCTGTTAAACAATGCTTTCTGCACAACTTTGAGTCCATATTTGTTTTTTGTTTTTTTCACGTATCTGTTTATTAAGTTAGAGTTGAGGGGGCATCTATGGGCATTAAAGGACAAGTATAATTAGCCAGCTCTTCTGGAGTCGGCTGAATATATTTTTATCACACAGTTTTCTGCCTCTGGCTGATAAATTTGTTACATTCACCTACAGCATAGGAAACATAGCTGACTAGCCATTAATTTGTGATACACTGTAATTATTTTTTTATCACACAGTATCCGCTATGTTTATCCTGCACTAGGAGAACGTAACAAATCTATCAGCTGAGAGGCAGAGAAATGTCTGTGCGAAAAATACTTTCAGCCCATCGTCAGACCTGGCAAATTATACTTTAAAATGGACCAAGTATCGGGGTGTTGGGGCAGCAACCAGATATCCACCTGGGTTCCTTTCTTTTAACCAGAATGTCATTGGTTGCAGTATGCTTCAGTTTTGATTTAGCTTGACTAAACTTGATGATTCTGAGCCATCATGGCCTTGATTTACTAAGAGGTGAAAACATTCTCATGGTAGTAAAAAAGTTCATGAGAAAAAAAAAACATTGATTGTAATGCTTCTGACTTTTCAGCAAAATTCCCCAAAGTAGCATATTTAGAATTGCATATATATTGAAGTCCCTGCATTTATCCAACAAATAGTTAATATAAAGATGGTCTCCAGTCAGTACATTATGTTTTTTGTATAGTATGGATGTAAGGATGCTGTGATGTTGCTGCTTCCTGTCCATGGTGACTAAACAAAGGTTAATCCAATGGAATTGTATTTAAGTGCCTCTCTATCCAAAGTGAAATACATTTTTTTATAAATTCTTTGTTTATTGAGCATTTCAGAAGAAAGGAAAAACAAATCTTAACACAATTCCACTATGTGATATACAATAAGGGATACAATGTAAATTGGTTCAATCTCAATGTATATTAATAAAAGATAAACATTTTAATCCCGACGCTCATGCCTCACTGTAAGGTCTTCTGATCAGGAGCAGGAGCTCCGTACTATTGGCTATCTCCACAAGGAGCGGTCATAGGCATTGACGTTAAGAAGGAAAGTAAACATGGAATTGAAAACCAGGGGGAGGACTGGGGCAGAACATGAAGGGAAGAAGGAGGGGGTGGGTGAGGAGTGGCCCTCACAAGCTGGACCAAGGGGTCGGGGTTCTCCAGTAGGCCGCTGATAGCCGAACAACTGAAGCAGTCCACCACAGACCGGGTCAACACCCCCTGTGGTGGCTCAGACCGCAGTGGGAGGGGGCTGGCGGGGCGAGGGCAACGGCCCCGGACAGAAGAGTTTCCTACCCTCCGGGGACTCCGCATAGGCCATCCAGCCATAACAGGTCGTGGCAAATTTCTCATGGGTGCCGTCACGCGACGACAAGAGGCTTTCGTACCTCATAGTATCATTCACTCTTCGGCACCACATACTAATAGAGGGCGGGTCCTTGCTCTTCCACATCTGCGGGATGCAGGCTTTTGCCGCGTTCAACAGATGGCATGCTATAGAGTACCTGTAGCGCTTCAAGGGGATGTCCGAGACGTGGAGGAGACAGAAGGCGGGGTCATTTGGTATCTTTACTCCTGAGACTTTCTCCGTGACCCCCCTGACCTGGTCCCAGTACTCCCCAAGCATAGGACAGGACCAAAAGATATGTAAAAGATCCCCTTTCTCTCCATTGCATCTCCAGCAGTTAGGGGAACAGTCAGGGAACCATCTATTGAGGTCCGTTGGGACTCTGTACCATCTGGAGAGCAGTTTGTACCCGCACTTTTGTGTCCGGGTACAAATTGAGGATCTGTGCGGCAGCGCTAATATTTTCTGGCGCTGCTCAGGGGACCATGACAAGTTAAGGTCCTTTTCCCACTTTCCCAAGTATGGGGGATCCTCAAGGTCAGGCGGGGCCACCAGAAGCTTATATATCCTCGAGAGGACGTGTCTCTCCGCTTCAGTGCTGCGACACATCTCCTCAAAGCATGTAAAGGACTGTCTACCCTCCCTATGGGTCCCCAGGGAGGCCAGGAAATGCCTCAACTGCATACCTTGCCACCAGGAGAACTCTGGAATCCCAGCCCCCAAAGTGAAATAAATTTATTATTAAATAAACACCCTGGGATATTGATATGTTTTTCTGTTATTTATTTTTTCAGGGACAGCAGCAGGAACTGCAAAGTGTCCACATTTAGCAAAGATGGGAAGCTGTTTGGTTGGTGCAATGGAGAAGTGTAAGTATGTTTTGTAAAAGTATCACGTGTAACATCTGCTTTTCTGGGGCCTGTAAAACTACTGTATTTTGCTCTCTATAAGATGCAAAATAGTAAACTCACATATATATCGCTCTTGTGCAGCTGGCCGGGCAGCAAGCACACAGAGCAAACACCTGGGTCTGTGCAGCAGGTGGGCATGGCTGACACTCGGCGCACGGCCACCATGCCCACCCGCTACACAGAGCCGGATGCTGCTGGAGAAGAAGCAGTGGTGGGGACATCGGGCAGGCCTGCTGCTCCTCCATCTTCTGCTCTCCCGTGGCCGTTGCCCCGGCCAGCTGCATGAGAGCAATGTATATGTGAGTTTACTTTTTTTGTTTTTTTCTTTGGCCTATTGGAATGGGAGGGGGGATGTCACACTGCCTATGGGGAATGTGAGGGGGGGATGTCACACTGCCTATAGGAGATGGACACCTTACCATTATTTGGTTCTTGGGGTGGGGGGATGTTTGAGCACAACATTAGGTTCAGCATTCATTTCCTCTTATCCCCCCCCCCCCCCCCCCCCCACATCCATCTTTTATGGCATAAAATACAGTACTCTGCTGATTTTGGTTGGATATAAAACCCATTAAACGTTGTCCCTTTTTGCTGCAGCATGTCATAAGGGCCTAGCCAAGGCCCAGTCTGAAAATGAATGTCATGTCTGTGAACATAAGCAAATATCCCTGGCTAAATTATGATATACAACAAGTTGTAGGGTCTCGGACTTTTTCATTTCATTGCATCACTTGCCAAAGGCTGATTTATTTACAAAAAAATAAAAAAAAAGTAGCAGTCACAAAATGTCATTTTACTATTCTTTCTGATAATCTCGGCGAGTGCTTCCTTAGTGGCCAAAATCGGGATAGTTTTTTTATGAATAATTACATTTCATTGCCTTTATAGAGAAACAAAAGAATGACAAAAAAACACATACATGTGTTTTAAGAATACATACAGCCCAATGGGAAAGTCCACATTCAATGGCATTTTTTAAAATGTGTTTTTTTTGTGCCAAAAGGATGTCCTTGAGGTGCTGAGCTGACAGTATTTTTTTCTTATGTTAGCAAATGTTTTATGGAAGCACCTTTTACTACTTCTAATCTGTTGCTATTGGCAACTGTACACCAAGCCCGACAACAAGAGGAGAAAAGAGAGTCCTATTTGCCATAGCTCGGAGGCCTCCGGCCATGCCTGAGTGCCAGCCCCTGTGTCTTTCAGCTCAAATCCAATGCTCTCCCATGAACACAGGCCCCCTGGGGGAGCACATGGGGAAATAAGAGCAGACGGAGCTGATGCAGCTGAAGGTAAGCTTTCACTACCTGGCTGAACAATAGCAGGGATGCGCTCCCTGGCGTGTTTGGCTCTATTCGGCTATACTCAGCCCTTAGCTGAGCCTTAGCCGATATTAACAAGTGCAGCTGCCCTCGCTGATTGGGCGAGAGCCTGCGCATGCACTGTGGGACTGTGGAAAGTTTTATTTTACTGGGCGACCTGGCGAGTTTCACACAGTGAGGCATCCCGAATTAGGGTGCCCCTGTAGGCAAAGACCAAAATCCGGGATAGCTAAAATCCCCAGTTTTGGTCCAATTTAAGGGACCTCGGCAGGGTAGTTATGCTAAACACCTTGGAGTGCTAACCACAGCTCTTTTGTGGATGTAGGGTGTATCTCAAACTGACTCAAGGATGAGATCAGAACTGGGGCCAAATTATCACATGGACTCCTCTTCTTTAAAGTCGACCAACACCCTCCCCTGATCTGCCCGGGAATCTATAAGATTCCCGGACCGATCAGCTCCCTGACTGCGGGGCACCCCGAGATCCCCGAAAATCCTACCTGATCCTCGTTCCAGCGGCGCATGCGCGGGCCGGCGCGCTCCCTGTAAGAGGGACGCGCGGGAGGCGGCGGCGGCCCGCGCTCAGCTTGTCCGTCGCTGCCTGCGAGTCACATGGGAGCGGGGTCAGGTGAGTTTTCAGGGCTTTCTGGGGGGTTTCACACAGCGGGGCACCCGATCATGGACCAATACCCAGGATAGTCAAAATCCTGGGTGTTGGTCCACTTTAAGATATATCTTAATGACACTGGCTGTCTGGGGTTGTCCTGCTGCAGAATACATTTGGAATCGCATGCCTCCCTGATGCTAGCGGCCTCTGTTTCTCAGCAGCGAGGACACCATTAATGCTGACAGAATCCCTGACATCAACTTTGCTGAAATACAAAAGCAAGCTTACAAGTAACCTCCACCATGCTTCATTGTATTTTTGCAGATAGTGATTATTGTAGTGCTTCTCAGCCCCACAAGGATTCAGGGTCCTACTTGAGCCGTCATACAGACCAGAATCCTTTTTCCGTAACCCCCCCCTATCACTATAGCACTTAGTATGGAGGTTGTCTCTAAATAGATCCAGTCTGAGCTGTGATCAGGAATGTAACCTACTATCTATAGAACCTACTGAGAAGCCTTTTTTAGGACTTGGAATTGAGACATGACATTATCTAGCATGTCCCTCTTTTGTGGAGGTTTCCATTTCATGGGGATGCCTTCTCCATGCTCCTAGTTCAGAAGCACTCACATGCTATATCTAACAAACACTTTATTTTCCATTGTATTGATACAGTGTAAATACAGGGAATAAGCACCATATTTTCGCTCCGTAAGACACACCTGACCATAAGATACACCCAAGGTTTAGAGAAGGGAAATAAGATAAAAAATATTCCTGTGCTAAAATCCCTCTCTCAATCACCTCATTATAGGCAGTGTGCGTCCTCCCTCATTGCAGGCGGTGTGCGGCCTCCCTCATTGCAGGCGGTGTGCGTCCTCCCTCATTGCAGGCGGTGTGCGTCCTCCCTCATTGCAGGCGGTGTGCGTCCTCCCTCATTGCAGGCGGCGTGCGGCCTCCCTCATTGCAGGCGGCGTGCGGCCTCCCTCATTGCAGGCGGTGTGCGGCCTCCCTCATTGCAGGCGGCGTGCGGCCTCCCTCATTGCAGGCGGCGTGCGGCCTCCCTCATTGCAGGCGGCGTGCGGCCTCCCTCATTGCAGGCGGCGTGCGGCCTCCCTCATTGCAGGCGGCGTGCGGCCTCCCTCATTGCAGGCGGCGTGCGGCCTCCCTCATTGCAGGCGGCGTGCGTCCTCCCTCATTGCAGGCGGCGTGCGTCCTCCCTCATTGCAGGCGGCGTGCGTCCTCCCTCATTGCAGGCGGCGTGCGGCCTCCCTCATTGCAGGCGGCGTGCGGCCTCCCTCATTGCAGGCGGCGTGCGGCCTCCCTCATTGCAGGCGGCGTGCGGCCTCCCTCATTGCAGGCGGCGTGCGGCCTCCCTCATTGCAGGCGGCGTGCGGCCTCCCTCATTGCAGGCGGCGTGCGTCCTCCCTCATTGCAGGCGGCGTGCGTCCTCCCTCATTGCAGGCGGCGTGCGTCCTCCCTCATTGCAGGCGGCGTGCGTCCTCCCTCATTGCAGGCGGCGTGCGTCCTCCCTCATTGCAGGCGGCGTGCGTCCTCCCTCATTGCAGGCGGCGTGCGTCCTCCCTCATTGCAGGCGGCGTGCGTCCTCCCTCATTGCAGGCGGCGTGCGTCCTCCCTCATTGCAGGCGGCGTGCGTCCTCCCTCATTGCAGGCGGCGTGCGTCCTCCCTCATTGCAGGCGGCGCGCGGCCTCCCTCATTGCAGGCGGCGCGCGGCCTCCCTCATTGCAGGCGGCGCGCGGCCTCCCTCATTGCAGGCGGCGCGCGGCCTCCCTCATTGCAGGCGGCGCGCGGCCTCCCTCATTGCAGGCGGCGCGCGGCCTCCCTCATTGCAGGCGGCGCGCGGCCTCCCTCATTGCAGGCGGCGCGCGGCCTCCCTCATTGCAGGCGGCGCGCGGCCTCCCTCATTGCAGGCGGCGCGCGGCCTCCCTCATTGCAGGCGGCGCGCGGCCTCCGCCGCCCGCCGCCTGCAAAAACAACCTTTACATTTGAAATACCCCCAACAAACTATATATTCTCTGGAAGTACACACCTCAGGCTTTCTAGGCGTACCAGGCTTGTTGATGTGGCCACAGTTTTCTAGAAGTAATCCCTCAGTGTATTCTTTGGTTGCAAAGAGTTTCCCTAAAAAAAGAATAAAAAGCAGAATCAAAGCCACATTTTCCTAAAAAAAACTATATACAAACAAGAAAAAAGTATAATCTGAAAAAGCAACATTCCCCGAACAGAACAACACCCAACATGCATAGTTACTGTCAAGGGAAGATTTGCCAAACACCCCAAAGTAAAGCATGAGCATAACGGTAATTTTACTTGAAAATTTCAGCTCTGCAGACAAAGTGCGCACCTTGCGATTTTTCAACCAAAACAACCCTTTACATTTGGAATATCGCCCATAAACCATATATTCCCTGAAAGTACACATGTTAAGCTTTCTAAGCGTACCCAGCTTGTTGTAGTGGGCTCATCTTTCTGGAATTAATCCCTCAAAGAACTCTTTGGTTGCGCAGAGTTTCCCTAAAAAATGTATAAAAAAGCAGAATAAAAAACACCTTATCCTAAAATATAAATATGCAAACAAGAAAAAACAAGCTAATTCTGAAAGCGCAAGGTCTCCCGAACAGAACAATACCCAACATGCAGAGGTACTATTAACCCTTTTAATTGCCAGCCTACTTGAGATTTTGTCACCCTGTGTTGACACGTCATTTTTCCCCATTTTGCGCCATGTTTTGCGACATTTTTGCTGGAATTTTCAGGAAAATTATATATATATTTTTTGCAGCAGAGTTTAGGCTTTAACATGAAATGTCTTGTTTGTAAATTTTATTTATTATTAATTTTATTTATTATTAAGTAAAAAAAAAAAAAATAATTATTTTTTTTTTTTAGAAAATTGCCTCCTTTATTTTAAATAAAAAATGTATTTGATTAGGGAAAAGCATATTGCATGTGAAAGCCCCATTTCTACCGATTAGAACGGTACCACTTATTTATCGGTAGCCCCCCGTTCCTGCCCAGGAGACCCCTCTAACTGAAACAAGTACTTTATAACATTTACAAATACAACTACCATCCACACTACAAAAGGTTAAATCGAGAAAAAAAAATGACATAGGTTCCCCCTCCCGGGGGGGGGGGGCATTTTTGGGGGGATTTTTAAGGGTTGAAACCCCTTAAAAATCCCCCAAAAAATGACATGGGCCCCCCCTTACCCAAAGTAACCAGCCCGGGACCAGTTATGCAGGGCTTGTAGGAACAGGGCGCAGGGGCCAGCTTTTGTGGCCCCTGGCCCTGCAGGCTACAAGCCCGCATAGCCCGTGGGCCCGGGCTCTTCTGCCCCCCCCCCCTGGGCTTTGGGGAGGCAGGAGGTAATGGGGGTGCCAGGGGTTAATGGCAAGTCACCGGCTAGCACAGGTGACTTGCCATACCCCCAGCCTTGAGAACTGGTATAGGGGGTCTCATGGACCCCTTACCAGTTCACAAGGGGTTAAATGTAAAAAAACACACCACACAGAGAAAAAATATTTTATTATTATTTATTTTTTTTTTTTTTTAATACCTCCCATCCATACTGGAGCACTTTGTCCCTCGGCGATCACTGGCTTCTGCTCACTTGCTAGAAGCCTTTTATAGCTGCTGGATGACAGAACACAAAAGGGTTAATTAAAAAAAAATGACAGGGTTCCCCCTCCCAGGGTGGGGGGACCCCATTTTTTTTTGGAATTTTAAGGGTTAAAAACCCTTAAAAATCCCCCCAAAAAATGACGTAGGGTCCCCCCTACCCAGCATTACCGACCTGGGCCAGCTATGGGGGCTTGTAGAACAGGGCGCAGGGGCCAGCGTTGGTGGCCTCTGGCCCTGCAGGCTACTAGCCCACATAGCCACTAAGTGGCCCGGGCCCTTCTGCCCCCCCTGGCCGTTGGGGAGGCAGGTAATGGGGGGGCTGGGGGTTAATGGCAAGTCACCCGCTAGCCGCAGGTGACTTGCCAGACCCAGAGCCTTGTGAGCTGGTATAAGGGGTCTCATGGACCCCTTACCAGTTCACAAAGGGTTAACTGTGACAAAAAAAAGACACCACACAATAAAAGTATTTTATTACAAAAAAAAAACCATTTTTTTTACTGTACTTACTTCCGATTGCAAGCTCTTGTCCCTCGCCGCTCTGCTGACAGATGCCGGTGATCGGCATCCAGAGAAGGGGGAGGCAGGAGATCAGAGGATCTCCTGTCACCTCCTTCCCCGGCACCGATCACCGGCATCTGACAGCTGAGAACTCTGAAGCCGGTGATCGGGGCTGGGGGCGGGGCTTAGCGGCAAGATGGCGGCCGCCATTAAGGAGGAGAGAGGAGAGAGCCTCCCGGGCTCTCTCCTGAAGATCGGTAAGTCCTGGGGGGGGATCGGAGGCCCCCCAGGTGAAGAGGAGGTACAGCGGGAGCCAGCGCACATACAGGTAAGTGAATGTCATTTTTTTTTTTTTTTTTACAGTTAGCAGCTGCTGCTGCAGAAGCGGGGGGGGGCGGCCTATTCCTGGGGCTCTCCTGGAGCCATCCGACCCCCCAATTTTTTTTTTTTTTTTTGCCCACTAGCAGGGGTAAATGCCAGGCACGTAAATTTTACGTGGCTGCCACTTAAGTGACGGAGAGGCAACCACGTAAATTTTACGTAGCTGGCATTTAAAGGGTTAAAGTGGACCAACACCCAGGATTTTGACTATCCTGGGTCTTGGTCCACTTCGGTGGGGCACCCCCTGTGTGAAACCCCCCCCGATCACCCGAAAAACTCACCTCTCCCCGCGACGACGGACAAGAGATTTGACAGCCGCGGACAAGCGGCTCCTCCGCCGCCGCCTCCCGCGTGTCACTCTTGACGCGCGCGCGCCGGCCATTCACAGACGGCCGTTGCGGGCGCGCGCACATCTAGAGGGGCGCGAGGGAGAAGACAAGGTAAGGGGATTTGGGGTGTTTGGGGGGTTTCACCCTGCGGGACATCCCGATCTCGGATGTCCCGCGGGGAGGGAGGTGATCGGCCTGGGAATCTTATAGATTCCCGGGCCGATCACAGGAGGGTGATGGTCCACCTATCTGTAGGCTTAATTTTAGTATACAGCCCCTTATTTATAAACCCTACAGGCTCCCCTTTTCAAAAGTGGCTGCATCTGGCACAACTCTGTTGTCTAATGGCTGCTCCCTCATAGTGGGATCTGTGGTGGTTGTATAATGCCCTGGAAAAAAAAATACCATCCAGGCTTTACCAATAATCCCCTCAATGATGTGTTAACGCTATAGTATAGCAGCACACCCCCGAGCTTTCAAGTGGAGACAGCTCACATTATGCATTATAATACATTGCTATCTACCTAATTGATTTGTTAGAATGTACATTTCACTCTGCCCATTGATTTTCACAGTATGTGAAATTCTACGGCTGTACCCATTAATTAAATGGTGTCTTCACTAACCTGGTTAACATTTTAACATCATCGAGTCCTCTTCATCAGTGTTGCCCAACCCCGCCCTTAAAGCGGACCTTCACCCTGAATAAGAGTCTATCTTATATGTTTCCCACACCTTGTTCATACAGATTGCTCACATTAAAAATCATCATACCTGCATCTACTGCACCTTTTAAACATCCAAGATGGCGGCTCACGGGACATCAGGCAGCCTGCAAACAGGAAGTGCCTTCTAACTGTGCTGCTCTGCATTCTGGGATTGCTGACCGTTACCTGACCCCAGCTCTGCTCTGTCTGAGCAAAGCACAGCTATAACCTGCCCCCCTGTACTTTATCCCGCTCTCCTCTCCTCAGTAAGTGTGATGCTACTGAGTAAAGATGGCGGCGCCCGTATCCTAAAGTCCTGAACAGAGTTGCTGCCCAGTGGGGGAAAGAATAATAAGTAAGTGACTAATTTTAGATGCTGGGGAATCATTTTATAAGGGTTTGGGCTTTTCAATAAATCATGGTGAAGGTCCGGTTTTAGGCCCACCAACAGGTCAGGAGAAGTAATCTGTGTGTGGAGATCCTCAAAACCTGACCCATTGGTGGAGCTTGAGCAGGAAGTTTGGGGAACATTGAAATTGTAGGTGTTGTCCTGAGCAATCCATTTGTTTTTCTTCTTCTTTTTTAATCCAGGGTGCAAAGTCCACTATGCCCACCCTACCCCATTAAACCCTTGAGTTGCTGCACTGATTGGAGGACTAAGCAGCCACTTAAAGTGGACCTTCAGCATCATTTAATGAAAAGCCCAAACCCTTAGAAAACTATTCCCCAGCATCTAAAATTAATATATTTATAGTTTTTAGTAACTTGCTTTTTATTCTTTCCCTCACTGGCCTGCAAATCTCAGGGTTCTAGGATACGGACGCCACCATCTTGGCTCAGTAGCATCACATACTGAGGAGAGGAGAGGGGTCAAAAGTGCATGGAAGCGGAGTTAGAGCTGTGCTTTGCACAAACAGCAGAGCTGGGGTCAGGAAAAGGTCAGCAATCCCAGAATGCAGAGCAGCACAATCAGATTACACTTCCTGTTTGCAGGCAGCCTGCACCTCCATGGGCCGCCATCTTGGATGTTTAAAGTCTCAGAAAGTGCAATAGGTACAGGTAGATTGATTTTTAATGTGAGCAATGTGTATGTACAGGGCGGGGGAAACATATTAGTTAGACTCTTATTTAGGGTGAAGGTCCGGTTTAAGCTCCATGCAACAGCAGCATCACTGCTGCAGTGTTTGGACACCTAACAGGGACTAATGCTGCCTATGGCAACCTAGGGAGTAGTGTACTACTACTTCACATGAGTCTGGTGTTACGTGGGGATGAAAGGGTCTGCTGAAGAGCTTCAAGCTTTAAGCCCCCCCCCCCGTCCCCCGGGTTGGTTCTGCATAAAGCCTTGATTGTTCTTGATTTTGTTTAGAGGACTTGAATAATCTGTGTTTCACAGACAAATAGCAGCACATGTATATTGGGATTTATAGTATGTTCCTTGTCTACATGTAAATCGTGAATTACATATAAATGGAAGCTTTGCATGTGTGAAGAGTGGCTGGAATAGGTCTCTGACCTTACCCAGCAGTCAGGGGTCATATATGACAGAAAATGTACAGTTTCCTGGAAGTTCCCTACCCGCAGTTATTATTTGCAATCCAAGCTTTCCATGTTTAATTGGGATGTGCACACTGTTTGTCTTGTAACAGTAATAGAGTAGCTGAGGCAAATAATAAAAAAGATGGGTGTTAGACCAGGGTGCTTTGTTTAATTATTAAGCTGTAAAAACAATGACTTTAAATGACCTTCTTGTGTTTTCAGAACAAATATAGTGAACTGTGCTGACGGCAAACTGCTGCACACCTTTGACCTGCCCAAAGTGGTTGGCCTTGAAATCTCTCCAAAGAATACAATCCTGTCAACATGGCAGACCTACACAAGTAAGTAAATACCTTCATAGTCAGTTCTAGCATATAGGGAGGCTGGAGCTGCTGGATTTTTCTAGGCTCATAAGGTATAAATTATTAAAGGGGACTAAATCACAGGATGTTCACCCTCTTAGGATTTGGCCTGCTCTACAGTGTTGGAATACTCCTGGTAACTCACCTTGATCCTTCCCCTCTGCCATGGCACATATTAATGCCCAGCAATGAATGCTGGCTGCAGGAATTTCTGGCACCTCCCCTGGGCCACTTTCAGCTGCTTGCACCCCCTGCCAAACATTTAAAGATACCTAACATGGGGGGCAGTTTCTGGGGATGCTGGTGGAAGCCCAAACATACACTGGAGGATCAAGAAATGAGGTAAATTTACATGCAACCTGGTTGGGGGGGGGGGGGGGGGGGTGTCTGCTTTAAATACAATCCAAAGGCAAGGCAAAGCGTTAAATTAAAGTCTAGGTGTCTGCTGGTAATCTGATTTCTCAGAAGAGACTTATTGGGATGGATTCTTGTGTACTTCAGCTGCCCTGCAGATCCAGTGAGGAACAGACAGGGAATGTTCCATTCAGCCTGTGAAAGCATTTGGAAGTTCCTTGTCTGTGTATCCCAGCATATGGATATATATTTTTTCTTTTCTTGCTGAAATTTGCACAGAAGAGACAGACAAAGCGTGCAGCAAATTCCTCCTGCAAATACTGGGGATGTGGAAGGCCATATAATATACAGTGTGACCCTGCCCACATTACAGAATGTTTCAGTGAGTGGAATCTACCACCCATGTTCATGAATGAGTTGTAGAATGTTGTGTTCCTTATAACGAGCTGTTCTCCTGTTCCATGTAATGAGCAGATAACCATACAAGTGGAATGACTGTGACCAGAATGTCATTGTCTATGTCTATAAAAAATAAAGTACTGTCGCCATGTGTATGTAAACCATTTAACCAGTAATCTGTTCTCTATTACTGCGGCAGCTGGGAAGGATGGTGCGGCAGGCGTACCCAACCTCCAGCTATACGATCTAAAAAGTGGAAAGTGTGTAAAATCCTTCATCCAAAAAAAGATGCAGAGCTGGTAAGTGTCTGGTTATTTCTTCATAGACAATAAACAATAAGCATATAACATGTGCAGAAGCTTAGAATTTGTTAGCTTTGAAAGCATCTTCCATTTAATAAAATCTGCAACACTTTCATGGACTTTCCCAGTGACCTAAGATCACTGGGAAGGGGTTCAAAGCTTCCTGTTTACCTGTCACCTGCTACCCTACTGGTGATCACAATTATATAATACTGGGAGCTGCAGTTCCAGGTTCCGACTGGCCTGTAGGATGGTTATGGCAGAGCAGTACCCAGTGCCATATAATGTACCTGCGCAAGAGCAGTCCCCACCGCAGAAACAGGCAAAGGTAAGCTGATCTGGGGTCTGGAGGAAAGTACACTTTTGTCTTTTGCTCTAAACAGAAAGCAGGCGATTTGCATTGGCTTTAAAATTGTTCTGTTACATGGCTACTTTAGAACTATAGTCAAGTCACCACTTGGTTTGATTTGCAAGCCAGCTCGGCAATCCTGATTCATCACTGGCAGTCACGCTTGGCAGACATACAATGAACGAGTTAGTGGTAAGCATATCGGTATAGAACCATTTTAAAGCAGATTCCCTCTCTGTGAAATCCCCCAGCCGCCCAATGTTCTTTCCTCCAACGAGGCCATGACACATGCGCATAATTCAAGTCTATTTAGTTGTGCACGGCCATGCCCGTCGCATCTGAATGTCTGTTGCCGCGGACACCCAAAGAATGTGAGTGATGTAGTGCGCCACTGGGATACCATTCAGCCCCTCCAGCGGCACATTAATATGCACGGCTGGAAAAGCTGATTGGAGGAGAACCGCACCTGCATGGTGGGCTTGTGGAAAGGTAAGAAATATGGGCAAGAGGTGGGGTATGACGTAGCATCCCAAATCATTGGAGCGGACCAAAACCCGGGATAATGAAAATCCCGGGTTTTGGTGACTTTAAAGTGGACCAACACCCAGGATTTTCACTATGCTGGGTGTTGGTCCACTTCCGCGGGGCACTCCGATTGGGGGTGCCCCTCTGTGTGAAACCCCCCAGAAAGCCCCCAAAAAACGTACCTTACCGCCGACGGATAAGAGACGGACAAGCTGGGGCCGCCGCCACCGCCTCTCGCGCGCCCCTCTTACAGGGAGCGCGCCCGCAACGGCCATTCACAAACGGCCAGCGCGGGTGCGCGCCCTGCTAGAGGGATGCACGAGAGGCGGCGGCGGAGAAGGTAAGGTTTGTGGGCGACTGGGGGGTTTCACACAGCGGGGCATCTTGATTTCGGATGCCCCGCGGGGAGGGAGCTAATCGGCCCGGGAATCTTATAGATTCCCGGGCCGATCAGCGGTGGGTGTTGGTCCCCTTTAAATTTCACAAAATTTACATTCAGTTAAACGCAGCTCGATAATGGGGTGAGCCTTATTAGTTATAATAACTGTCATTTTTGTGGCGTTTACCTTGGAGCTGAATACATTTACATATGGCAGTCATTCAACGTCATACTGCTTCCAGTGTTTTTATGAATATTGGGTAAAGGCTTTAGTAAAAAAAAAAAAAAAAACACAGGCTGTTTTGGGGCACTGGGCTGGGGATAGGAGGTGATGACATAAACTTCCTATCTGGGTATAGGTACACTCATAGTTCCTGTACGGATGCAGCAATATAGCAATAGGTTCTCGAGGCTAAAGTGTAAAATCAAAGCATTTTCTTGCCTTCAATGCAGCTGATCAATGGCACTATAGTCAAGTCATTTTTTTTATTGTTTGACTGCCAATGACCAATTGAGTTTGCCAAGTAGGCTTGCTCATCAATCCTGAATCGGTGGTCATATGATTGGCATGATTGGCAAACATGTAATTGAGATGACAGAGAAACCTGCTTTGTGCATGCATTAGCACTCATTCGCAGATGTTACATACTGCAGCTATATTTTTCGGGGGGGCATAATGAGGACTGACTATATAAACCTGGAAGGTCTTTTCTATATATTTTGTAGACACACTTTAAATTACTGACTAAACTTAGCATAACTTCTGCAGTGTCTGGCCTTCACATAAGTAACAAGCATTGTCATTCTGTTAAAGTGGACCGAAACCCAGGATATTCTAAGCATACAGCACGTCCTGCTCCAGATATAGTCATAACATGTGGGTAATCCTCCGCCTCCGGCGCCGTGCACTGCAGACATGTAGAAAACAAGCTCCTCCCGGCCCTACACATACCGAAGGACCTCCCACAAATCCCCAGATTTCTCTGCAGTGCTGGAACTGCGAAGACCTGAAGTATCACGCTCTCGCAGGCGAGCGAGTCTTTACAGCCCGAGGCCTTGCGGGACTATTTCCACCCATCCTCTTTGTAGAAGAATATGCCTCCCAGCATGGGCTGCGTTGGTCGGGTGAAGGTAGGCAGCACCTTGTGTGCTTAACGGAGCCATGCTCCACCGCAATCCCCCACCATAGGGTAGGCGGTTTAGGCTGATGGTGAGCCTCTAGTGGATGCCCCTCCCGCATTATTGCCCCGTACCCCGGGTAGTGCTGGATCCTGTGTAAAGTGTCGCCATCCTCCCTCATTTCCCCATCTAGTTAGGGGGAAAAGAAAGGGGGGGGGGGGGTATGTGTGTGGCGGTCCCAGTGTACCAGTATGTCACGCTTATGGCCTTATTTCTGCCCTTCATTAACATTGAAATGTCAGAGCCGCGCTGCTTGTTTGTTATTAGGTTTTCGGCTGCCTCCGTACGTCTTATACACAGTTTGCTGCGTTGTCTAGATGCTGTGGCGCCTTTTCCTTACTAGATGTAACGGTTTTCCTACGAATCCTTAAGCGTGTGATTGTATCCTTGCTTTGCCGTTACCTCAGAGCTTCGCGCTCTTCGGAGTGGGTGGGGACTTGAATTGGCGCGCTCCACGTCACGGTCGAGCATCGAGCCCGCCCTTCGAGGTTCGCTGGGCGCCATTTTTCTGATCTTCGCGCGCGTGGTGGCGGTTCCCTTCCTCCCTTGGTCTGTAAGTGCCCTCGCGGGTGACTCCTTTCATATGTTTTTCCAGCTGCGCATGGCTCTGACACCCATTCTTCTCCTTATGTCTTTAAGACGCTAAGATTCCGGTGGCATCCCCCGGCCTGATATATATCTTAAACGGGTTCACATTTAAATTCTCCCACATTCCTAGCAGGTCTTGGGGCATCCAGGGTTGCTTACAGCATAAATCCCTGCTGGCATATTGCTTTGATAATCACCATATGGAGGCATCTCAGAATTATGTGTCCGGGGTCCCGCGGGGACAAGACCGGCTGTGTACTGCGTGGGGACCCCATGCTGCTGATGCTGACAGAGCATGGGTCTGCGGACTGTGTGCTGAACTAGCACTGGCCCTGCAATCAGGTTTACCAGTGGCTGCACCTTGCTTCAATACACCTGTCTCCCCGTGTTTAAATCTCACTCCTGATGAGTCGCACTCGAGCGGGGATGACCAGCAGGTGGTGCCGCGCAGGCTACCTACGGCTGAGCAGGTGATGCCTGGTTTGGCGGAGCGTTTGGGCGCTGGAAAGAAGCTGTCCCTGACGCTTCCTGGTTCTATGTTTCCCACTGAAACTGAAGAGTCTGCTGCTATGCAGGTCCTTGATCCCTCTGATGAAGGTGAACTGTTCTCAGGTTGCAGTTCCTCAGACGAGATACCTTGGAGCCGTGATAATTCTGGCCCTGGTTCCTGGGGCCTGTGTGACACTGATGAATTACTTATAAAGATCTTTGAAGTACTATCCATCTCTCCTCCGGGAGAGTCTCCCAAGCCCAAGAGGGAGAGTTTCCACACGGCGACGCCGCGCTTGGAATTTCTGGAGCAGGATCATTCCAGGCTCTTATAGCTAAGGAATGGGAATCACCTTGTGAACTCTCAGGAGTTCCGGGGGTCTGGGAAGTACCCTTTTCCCCCTGATGTGGTTGGCTGCTAGTCAGTCCCTCCCGAGGTGGATGCACCTATTATTGGGGTTGCTAACCCTCCCTTCATGACAGCCTCTACTCATCGTACCCTTCGGGATGCTGAGGACCGGCGCATTGACAGACTGGCTTCCCACGCCTTTTCGTGTGCAGGGACGGCTCTGCGCCCGGTCTGTGCCGCGGCCGTCACTGCGGTGGCCGCCAGGACCCTTCTTAGGAAGATACTTGACCACCAGCCGGAGGATCTCCCTTGGGAGGTCTTTAATGCACTGTCTGATTGTGATGTTTTTGTGAGTTTACTCTCTCAGCGATGGATGACACCGTTAAAATGTGCGCTAGAACCTCGGTTCTTGTGGTGGCTATTCGCCGCCTGTTTGGCTGCGACAGTGGGGGGCTGACAATGATACTAAAAGGGCTCTTACTGGCCTTCCTTTTAGAGGACGACGCTTATTTGGGGCCCGGTTGGACCTTTTTGGAAAAAAGGGGTAAGGCACCCTCGAGCAGAAGGCCGTCTCGGCCTCCCAGGGGCAGGGACACCCCTCCCCCTCCCTACGTTAGTGTCAAGCGCGAACCAGAAGTGTGCTTCCAGGAGTAGAGACCTGCCCCAGGGGGGGCAGACAATGCCCTGGGACCTCCGGCAGGGCGAAGTCCGAATCTGCCGAAACCGCGCAAGCATGAAGGGACGCCCTCGCCTTGTTGGGCGAGGGGACTGCCGCAGCACCGGGCCCCTATCGCAGGGCGCCATGCTTCTTTCTGGTTGTTACAGGAGGTAGTCCCCCCGAATGCAGAATGGAGTCTGCTGGGTGGTCCTTTTTCTAAGGTTGTCAGGGTTCTTCTAGTCCCTGTTTTCCCTTCGGGAATTAAGGCAGGCCGAGTTTGGCGTGTAGGGTCTGGGCTCTCTTACAGGTTGGCCCTTGACTTGTGATTGCATCCATATTACCTTTCCCCTCCGGGATGAAACAGTCTGACCCGGGTTGGCATTCTGGGCCTAGCATTTATACCTTCACAGGCAGTTCCTACATGGTATCTACCTGTTGGGCCGCAGGCGCTCTTGTCCAGTGGACCTCTTGATGCATGTGAGGGTTTATAATCCCTTTTAGTCCCCTGTGCCTTCAGGACACCTAGGCCACTTCCAGCCAGTGTTGAAGGTCCAACTCTGTGCATTGAGGTATTGTTTTTGGTTCCTCTCCTGCTCCCAGACGACTCACTAAGGCGAGTATGGGAATGGTGTCTTGGACGTGCCCGTGTGGCGTCCCCGCTAGGTTCTACTTTATGGTCCTTCTTTGCTTCCTATTTTTGCATCATGCCGTGTTGGCTATTGACTTGTGGCTCCTTTGGGAGTCCTGTGGATTGGTGCTCAGGCACATCACTTGCTTAGTGTCCCCCGTTTCGGTATCTCCCTACGGGGTGGCATTTAGATTGGTTCATGTTAGAACCTCCCTTCTGCTATATGTGGACTTATTATGGAAAGGGTCTTGCCCTCTTTGATGTCACACTACCTTCACCTTGCAGCTGGTGGGCCTGTTGCTGGCGGCCCAGATGCTGTCCATTATTCTCAGAAGCCCTTGGGCCCTGCGTCACCTTAGGTTACTTATCCTGGACAGGGTTCCAGCACCCCTGGAACTAGGTTCAGTACGCTCCCCCTTGTTACGGGGATTCCTTTTGAGGTTGTAAATTCAAGGAAGATGTCTGGGACCATTCCTTCCTTCTCGCTTCTCCCTGTAGATGGTCAACATGGGTACCATGTCTTGCAGGTTGACTGGGGGGTCTTATTTCTTCTGATGTCCCCCGTGGCTCCATCTTCATATGGTTTTCGGTTGACACATTGAGCCTTTGGTGGGCTCTAATTTGCTGAACTACTCCTCTTCAGGACTTGTCCTTTTTGGGGACTCTCGGTCAGTCTGAGGACAGTGGCTCGTCCCTTTTTTATCTGTGAAAGTCTCGGAACAGGTTGAACCTTCATGAAGGTTCTGGTTCCGATCTAAGTGGGGGTTTACATTCCTTGCACTTTATTGGTATTAGCTTGCTGGCTGCCCTAACGTGGCAGGAGGTTCTATACTAGTGTCCCTTTGCTATTAGTGGGGCCCTTTGCTATTACAGGGACTCTGTCCTGGGTTATTGTCCCAGAACTCTCTGGCCTTGGTCATGAGGGCCTAGTATTGCTTCTGTCAGGACATTATATTCTATATGTCTTAACTTCTTCCACCCTGCTAGGCAGGGTTCTGCATGAGGTTGATGTAGACAGGGAGAACCATTATGCTGGGGGCCCTGGGTGGCCCAGCGGGGCGTGGTTCGCAGATTCTCTACTGAAGACAGTCGTACTGTATGCCCTATCAAGAAGGGCTGTTCTGCCTATTCAGGCTCCTTACCACGTCGCCCCTACCTACAGGCCTTTTAGGCGATTGGTCGGTTTGCTTTTCACCCTATTGGAGATGGGTATCCCTGGGTGTCTTTTCTCTATTGGAGGGCTAGGCCTAGCTCCCTCCTCTTCTTCTCCCTTTTCTGCCGGCTATGTTGGAGTATGTTGTTCTAGTCTGCTTTGCTTGGACTAGCTCTCTCTCCTGCGGGATGTTCCCTATCCCTGGGTCCTAGAATTATTATAGCATGGTTAACGTTGGCTCCCCAACTCAGTGCTCTGAAGGTTTCAGGGCTCGCCCTGTTCACCTACTGCAGAAGTCTAGTCAATCTTCTGTGTTGCGCATTCCTCAGGGGTTGCTCAGGTGCATTCCCCAGGGAATTCTATGCTCCCTTTTGGGGGGGTTACTTATCCGGATGCCCTGCTAAGGGTTCCCTTGGGTCCTATTCAGGTTCTTGTCTGAACTGTTCCTTCCCTCATATCGCTCTTCTGGGGCGGTTGCTTCAGTCAGAAGTGTGCCATAAAGGATGGCTCTGTTAGCGGTCCTAGTCATTATATATATATATATATATATATATATATATATATATATATATATATATATATATATATGTGTGTTATATATCTGTACACCATGAGGTGAGGGTGTTCCGCCTTACGCCGAATTGGGTCCAGGCGGTGTTTTTATTCTCCTTTAGTCCAGACCCTCCGGTCTCTGGGCTGTTGTCTTGATTACTCTGAGCGAAAGGGATCTGTATCCCTCATCAGGTGTTGGAGATTCCTGGTCTGTCTCTTGTCCCTGGCAGGGATTATGTCCCTTGGGGCTTATAGGTTTCTCTATCCTTATGTACCGGATCTGATTGCTACCACGGGTGTAGGTGCCCTTTGGCCTGGTCCTGCTCGGTTGGTTTTGTCCTTCTGAGCCTAAAGTAAACGTTTCGGCTCTTGCTGAGCCTTGTTAGCGTTGTTTTTCAGTATTCCTGCTGGTCTCGCCCGAGACCTGGGTTCATATTCCCCGATGGGGAGAGTTCTAAGGTTGCCATGGCTACCCTTTTTTTTCCAGTAGCATGGTTAGGCTGTTACTCTGGCCTACTCGTTTAAGGGAAGATTCTTCTTCTCTCTTGGTTTTTTGCTCTCTTACTACTTGTGCTTGGCTTGGGCCCTTCAGCACTAGGTTCTGTTGAGCAAGCTGGCTAGTCCGCTGCTTGTGTTCAGTTCTTCCTTTACAAGAACTCAAAGGCTGAGGTTAGAGCATTGCTCTCGTTGCTCTTGGTAGCATGGTTGAGGGGGACAGCGCTTTACTGTTGGCTGTGCCTTCTTCACGGGGATCCCACCCTACTTTATGGACACTGCTATTGGATTTCCCACATGTTATGACTATATCTGGAGCAGGACGTGCTGTATGCTTAGAATAATACAATTCTGTGAGATACTCACCTGTAGAATTGATATTATACGCATACAGCACGTCCTGCTCCACCCCACCCTGGTTTCACCTTGTTCTGGATCCCCTGTATGGTGATTGTTATCATTGATATTATTGCCATTTTCTGGGTGGTTGGTTCTCCCGGCTTCTCTTTCTCACTGCTTTTCAATGCTGGGGATTTGTGGGAGGTCCTTCGGTATATGTAGGGCCGGGAGGAGCTTGTTTTCTACATGTCTGCAGTGCACGGCGGCGGAGGATTACCCACATGTTATGACTATATCTGGAGCAGGACGTGCTGTATGCGTATAATATCAATTCTACAGGTGAGTATCTCACAGAATTGTATTTTTGACTATCCTGGGTTTTGGTCCTTTCCCCTGATCGGGGGTGCCCCGCTGTGTGAAACCCCCCAGATCACCAAGCGCAACTCGCCTCTTCCCGGTCCTACGCCGCATGCGCGGCCGCTCATCCAATCAGTGTGCTCGGAGCTTGCTGGCGGGCGCATCCCCAGCTTCCCTCTAACAGGGAGCGTGCCCGTGCCAGCCATTCACAAATGCCTGGCGCGGGCACGCACCCTGCGGGGATGCTTCTCGCACATGCGCCGTTGGACCGGGAAGCAAGGTAAGTGAATAGGGCGACCTGGGGGGTTTCACACAGCGGGGCATCCCGATTTTGGATGACCCGGGGGGATGGAATTGATCGGATTCCCGGGCCAATCGCAATGGGTTTTAGTCCACTTTAAACTTAATTGATTAAATGTTTTCTTCAGGTCTCCATGCTGGTCTGATGATGAGAAGATATGTGCCAGGAATGTAAATAACGAAGTGCATTTCTTTGAAGACAGCAATTTTGGTAGGTAGCTTAAAATACATTGACGCTCTTATTCAATTCCTTATAATGGTCAATCATTTGGGCTATATTTACTTAAACTTCAACTTCACAATAAGTGCCGCCACGCACCGCTGAAATGCTTATTAAAAGAAAAGTACGTTTTTTACTATATCCAATCCAGGTCGTCCCAGTAATGACATATGGGTATTCGCCGTACTCCGCGGGCCACTGTGCGGCACTGCTGTGACACGGGGGGGGGGGGGGGTGCCGCTAGCACGGCTCTGGCAGCAAGCGCAGGGACGGCTATGTCCCCGCGGCCATTTTGGCTGTGCTTGGGCAGCATTAAAGATGGGTGGACGTGATGTTCGCGCCGCTGGAGGGGGCGGAGCCGGGCGCTATTCGACACCGCCCGTCCCTCAACGAGCACGTCTTTTCTACAAGGCTCGTGTTCTGCTGCTGCGCTCTGCTGCTGCAGTTGCTTGCAGGCTGTGACGGAAGCCTGCGGACGCCGCAGTTTACCCCCCTGCTGCTGCTGCTGCTCCTGGAGGCTGCTTTCGCTGTGGACGTTGATGGGACCTAACACCACTGCTGCTGCTGGTGTTCTTCGGGACCGGAGGCTGTTGTCCCGCTGTCGAAAGTCGTGAGTCCCTCTTTTTATTGTGCCTGCTTACTTACTATTTCGGCTTGTGTGCTCTTTTTTCTGATCTGGGCCTTGTCTCCCCTTCTTGTGCAGGTCGTGGGCTTGAGGTTGAGGGTTGTGGTTCCTCCCGATCAAATTGCAGGTTGGGCCGTTAGTGCCTGTAACCCTTGCCATTTGTACAATTTTTTAATCACCATACTGGAGGCATCAGGGGAAAGTGAGCTGGGCCCCCCCCTTGGTCAAGACAGGCTCTGCCCCTTGTGCAGTAGAAATCCTCTGGGCGGATTCTGCACTGGTTGTACCACTTGCGCTAGAAACGTGCGGGCGTCCCTGCCCCGGCCCTGCGCTGCCATTGGCTTCTCTGGTCCCTCCGTTGCTGCACTCAGCCCGCAGTGAGGGGGGAACCAGCAAGGGGTCTCATGCGGACCTTGCTCATAGGGTGGCCAGCCTCGAGAGAGAAGGCTTCCAGTAAGAAGCGGCATCTGTAGCGTTTACTCAGATGATGATGACCTTTTTTGAGGGTGCATGCTCTGTGGAGGAGGTTACCAGAGGACTCACGCTCCTCGGGAGTGGTTACGTCAGCCTGACTGACGCTTCCTCGGATGAGGACACGTGGCTACCGGTTGATATAGAGAGATTGCTCTCTTCAGTCTTGAGACTTTGCACATCAGTCCTCCCAGTACGGCTAAAAGGAGCAAGGAGAACTGTTTAGGCCCGAGAAGCACAAGCTGGTCTTCCCGGAGCAGGGCCATTTCTCTAACATGATTCTTAAGGAATGGGAGAGGCCAACCAAGTTGCCACCGGTCCCTGAGGGCCAGGGTATGCGGCACCCCCTTTTCCTGATGGGCTGGTCTGACTATTGGCCCGTCCCCCAGAAGTGGATTCTCCCGTGTTGGGGTTGTTCAGCACCACAGTTATGCCTTCTCCTTACCATGCTATTTGCGCAGTGGCAGTATCATAGCCCATGAGATCCAACCGATCCTTACGTGACTCTGCTGACAAGCACATGGATCAGCTGGTCTGCCATGCGTTCACCTTCACTGGTGCCCTGTTTTCGCCCTGTCTGTGCCTCGATGTTTGTCTCTCTAGCTAACAGCAGGAAGGTGAGACGCCTTGTGGATAAAGCTAAAGCTCGCAAGCGGTATCATTGCGTTTGTTGTTACTGCCATACTGATTCATGTTACTGATGATGTGGTCCGGCTTGGTGCCAGGATCTCAGCCTTGCTGGTCACTTTGCACCGTTCTCTCTGGCTGCGACAATGGTCGGCTTATGCGGCTGCAAAGAAATCCCTCACTGGATTCCCTTTTGGGGAACAGACTGTTTGGGGAGCGCCTGGATATCTTGGTCAAGGCTGATAGATTTCCTCGGAAAAGGGTAAACCTACTCGGTCCTTCAGGAATCCCTTTTCCTTTGTTCCTTTCGTGGAGGAAGGGGTTCTTTATTTTCAGGTGGGCAGAGAATCCTGGAACAGAGGTAGGTCCCGTGGCAGACCCAACTCCGCCTGGGCGCTAAGTCCAGAATCCCCTAAAGGTCCAAGCCTTGCGCTTCGCTGTACAAAACCTCCTGCGGATAGGTGTGATTATTCTGTACCCCTGCAAGAACGGGGTCAGGGTTTCTATGCCAATTGTTCTCGGTTCCCAAGAAAGACGGAACACTGAGGCCAATCCTGGACCTGAAGGGCCTCTACAGGTTTGTAGGGGGCAGACATTCCGCCTGGAAATGTTGCGGTTGGCGGTGAGATCCCTTCGACCTGGCGACTTTATGACCACAGTAGACATCAGGGATGCTTATCTGCACATCCCGATTTTCCGGGGACATCAGAAGTTCCTGAGGTTTGCTATCAAGGATCAGCATTACCAGTTTGTAGCTCTTCCCTTCGGGATATCCTCAGCCCCCCGTGCGTTCTCCAAGGTGCTGACTGGCATTATGGCGATTCTGAGGAGTCGGGGCATTCGTGTGTTGCCCTATCTGGACGACTTACTGATTGCAGCTCAGCCCCTTCAGCAGGCTGAGAGCGATACTTGGATGGTATTGTCAACCCTGGAGACCTTTAGCTGGGTGATCAATTACCCCAAGTCCTTGTCACTCCCGCAACAGTGCGGGTCTTCCTGGGAATGACGATAGACACCTCCCAGGTCAAAGTCTTCCTGCCCCAGCAGAAGGTCTTGAATCTCCAGTCGCAGGTGCATGCCTTGCTGTCTTGTCAGCAACCGTCGGTGCGTCTGGGGATGGAGATGGTGGGCCTGATGGTGTCATCCTTCATGGCAGTGCCCTTCGCCCAATTTCACATGAGACCTCTTCAATTGAACCTGCTGACTGGCTGGAATTGGACTCCTCGGATTTTGCTGGTAGGCAGATACTTCTGACTCCCCATTGGGTGATTGTTACCATGGATGCCAGCCTGACAGGCTGGGGAGGCTTTTGGCAGACTCAGAACATCCAGGGTCAATGGGGTCCGCAGGAGAACAGCTTACCCATAAATCTATTGGAGTTGAGAGCGATCCGCTTGGTGCTTCTGCCCTTGACTTCCCGCTTAAGGGGTTGTGCGATCCTGGTTGGCTGTCGCTTACATCAATCACCAGGGCGGTACTCGGAGCAGGGGAGCCCTCAAGGAGGTAACTCAGATCCTGACTTGGGCAGAGGAAAATGTACCCTGCATCTCGGCAGTTTACATTCCCGGGGTGGAAAATCTGGAGGCGGATTCCCTGAGCAGAAGCGCCTCGCGCCTGGGGGAATGGTCTCTCAACAGCAAGACCTTCACGCTCTGTGTCTCCGCTGGGGTCAGCCGGACGTGAACCTGTTTGCGTCCAGACACTATAACAAGCTTCCTAGGTTTGTTTTCCTCCCCAGAGTTCCTCTGGCCATCGCCACAGACGCTCTGGCGCTGCATTGGACAGAGTTCAAATTCCTGTATGCATTTTGCTCCTGCCCAGAGTACTGCGCAAGTTAGCCCGGGAGGGGGTACCAACCATCCTGGTGGCTCCTCGCTGGCCGAGAAGGAGTTGGTTTGCAGACATAGTGCAGCTGTCAGTGGACCACTGCATCATGACCCGGGGCTTCTCACACAGGGGTCGCTGCGGCACCCCAGTTTACTGACGCTGGCCTTGACGGCCTGGCTATTGAAACCTTACTTCTGACGGAGAAGGGGTTATCGGCCGCGGTTGTACAGACAATGGTTCAGTCACGGATGAAGTCTTCTTCCTTGATATATTACAGAGTTTGGCGGGCTTATATCGCTTGGTGCAAGGCCAGGAGCCTTCCTTGCCAAAAATTTGCTATTTCCAGGATTCTGGAGTTTTTACACCATGGCTTAGACTTGGGGCTCTAGCTGAGTATCCTCGAGGGTCAGGTTTCGACCTTAGCCATTTTCTTTCAGAGATCCATTGCCAACCATAGGTTGATCAAGACCTTTTTTTAAGGAGTCACCCATATCCGACCACCGCGTAAGTCAGTATTACCGGTGTGGGATTTGAATTTGGTACTATCGGCTCTTCAGGGTCCTCCCTTCGAGCCATTGTGCTCGAAGGGTGTCCTTTTGGTAGCGATCACTTCGGTGCGTTGTGTATCAGAGCTATCCGCGCCTTGTAGGAATTCTCCATATTTTGAACTACATAGGGATAAGGTGGTTTTTAAACCTGATTTTTTGCCTAAGGTTGTTTTCTCCCTTTCACCTTAATGATGAAGTTGTCTTACCTTCCTTGTGTCCAGCACCGTCTAACTCCAAAGGAAGGACCCTCCATTGCTTGGATGTGGTCAGAGCCATAAAGTATTACTTGGCTGCGACTGAACCCTTCAGGAAAATGGATTTGCTCTTTGGCCTAGCAGAGGGCTCCAAACGAGGTGTGCCACCAGCCAAGTCCACTCTCAGTAAGTGGATCAGACAGGCGGTGGTACAAGCCTATTCTGCCAAGGGGAAGGAACCCCCTTTTCGGATCACTGCTCATTCTACCAGAGCGATTGGTGCCTCTTGGGATTTTCAGCACCAGGCATCGGTGGAACAAGTTGTAAGACCGCGACTTGGTCTTATGTGCGTACTTTTGCAAAGTTTTTACAAGGTGGATGTCAGGGCCTCAGCTGATGATGTCCTTGGCCGAATGGTGCTTCAGGCAGTAGTGAAATGAACTACATGCTGTTCCGCACTGGGGATCCCACCCAGGACTGGATATAGGGAAAAATGCAATTCTGTGAATTCACCTGTAGAATTGTTTTTGATTATATCCAGTCCAGGTCGTCCCACCCCGCCCTTTTGTTCATTATTTCTGGTTTGCCTTTTATGGTGATTACCATTTTTTATTCATGGACTTTGTATTTTAAGTCTTGTTTGAGAGACTACAATCTGAAGCTATGTGAAGTAACATGGTTTCTTGGCCTCCCGGCCTGTCCCCTTTTGTCTACTGCTTTTTAACCACTGGAGAATCATAGAGGGACACCTGCCTTTATAGGGGGCCGGGAGGAGCAACATCTTTGATCTTGCAGTCGAGCGCCCCCTAGGGGCGAATACCCATATGTCATTACTGGGACGACCTAGACTGGATATAAACAAAAACAATTCTACAGGTGAGTTTCACAGAATTGTATTTTTTGGCAGGTTTTTAGTATTCTGTTTGCTTTACATTGAGTGTAACAATGTGTCAGACAGCCAGAAACGCAGCCAGTTAAAATAATTGGACCCTTTCATACCAGTCCGCTGCTGTTTCCAAACTCTGCATGCAGCATTTTGCCCTCAGTGCAGCCACAACGAGCCCCCATAGAAGTCTATGGGCACCGCAGGTAACAGGCATGTATTGTGGTGAAAGGGCTATATTCACCGACACCTCACGATCCATCACCGCCTGTTCCTCGCTGCTGTCCTGTCCTGGCCAGCTTCTTGGGGGCCTTCAGTCCTCTAGTGGAAGGCCCCCACAAGGTGGCTGCAGCAGTGGCCTGACCAGAGATGCCGTTTCTGCCGCCGCCTGCTGTCTCCCGGTTCCCATTGTCATCGGGAGCCGAAGGTTCTGGTCTCCAGGTGCTGGCGTCGCAGGGTGGCATGTACATTCTGCACTGGAGGCACAGCGCAACACACAATTGCATGCAGTGCTGTGTCTGTGAAAGTAGACTTTCCCTCTTTTGGAATGTAAAATCATCCTGTGTTAGGATTGTGCCCCCATATCAGTGGTTTACTTATCAGCATTCTGATTTCAAGGTTCTTATATTACTGTGGCTCTGTTGCAAAAGTGGGAGCAGCCTTCCTGGCATTGGTTAAAGCTCTTTAGTGTAGCTTCTGACTAGTCCCAAAATCCTTCCACTGTAACACGTGATCTCTTCAGCAGCTTTGCCTAAATCAAGCAGCAGTGATGACCTCCCCAGGTGAGACACCTTATAGCAGACTCAAAGCCTGAAACTTATGCCCCTTTTGTCCAATGTCTGCTTAATAGCTGAGAAACAAACAGGTTCTTGGGGCACTCTTCTGTGCTCCCATAACACCCATTTGGCAGTCTGCTTCTGGATCATCCCAAAGGTCAGCTAGCCTCCAGAAGTCCCTTGTGAGCTGTGACTGTTTCCTGAGAAGCAAGCACAAAACAAACTCTGAATTGCCAGATTTAAAACACTATTTTTAAGGTTTTGGGCTTTAGACAAATGTACCTCAGACAGCGAAGAGCTTGTGCAGGGTTCAAAGCATTTGAAGAGCAAAAAAAATTTTAAGTGCGTAATCTGTGGACAAAAAAAAATTTAAAAACCAAATGACTTCTCTTTAGTCTCTTACTCCTGTGATGGTTAGATCTGTCTCCTGACCCATACACATGACCTGTCACATGACATTCCCCTCTGCTGGCAGTCAGTGAAGGTCCTGTTCTGGCCACGACCTGCTTGCACAGCATGAGCAGAGCATTTTCCAGACGGATGAAAGTGATTGTTATCCTTCTTAGTTCATTCCAATAGTATATTCATTTTAATGTATGTTGTCCTTTGGCAGATACAATCGCAAATAAACTGCATTTACAGAAAGTCAGTGATTTTGAACTGTCGCCTGGCGCTCATCCTGGCAAGGTAAAGTCTGTTTAAATCTGTTATATAGCAGATGGATTTCTTTCAAGACTGATGTATAAAAACTGATGGCATTGGGAGAGGTCACTCCTCTTGCCCCAGAGGTCCTACTCTTGCACTCTACACCCTTACCAGTAGGGAAATATAGGAAGTCCCTAACCATCCACTTAATAAATGCCACCCGTGCCTGTATCCCGGCACGCTGGAGAGACCCAACACCACCTACCCTGGGCTTGTGGGTGAGGAGAGTGGAGGATATCAGACGTACGGAAGGTCTCACGGCCTCCCTCAGACAGACTGAGGAGAGGCACAGAATCCTCTGGACTCCATGCAATATGTTCATCCAATCGGATGGAGGTAAATCTGTACTTGGAGCGCCCTGAGTCGACAGGGGGGACAAGCGTGGGGGGTGGACACCAGATCCGGGATCCTCTCCCGCCCTCGTGTTCCCTCCCCCTTCTCCCCCCCCCCCTTTTCCCTACCCTTCCTGCCCAGGCACTCCCTGGGCCCGTAGTTTCCCTTGTTGCTAACTATACAAAAAGGTTGGCTGACGGAGAGGGGGTGACACAGACCCTTTTGCACAAGGGTAGAGTAATACAGTTCGGATATGGGAATTGATGCGCAGGAATAGGAGTAGTGTGGGTATGTTGAAAGATAGATGCATTATAATGTACCTTAATGGGATGTAATTGTACTTATGACGTAAAGCATGTGGGCCACTGGACTAGAGTGTTTGAATTGTGCGTTCTAACTAAAAAAGGTTGCCACGTAGTCAGTTGTCTGATACAGGTGGACCCCTCCAACCCCCAGTTCTGCATTTTCTGTGCATACCCAAACTTGCAAACCTTCTGTCTGCTGTTCTTCCCCCATCTAGCCTCCACACCAAATACAATTCCATGTGTGTATTTAATGTATAACTGGCAACAACAAATCTGATCCTGCTATTGCTGGTGTTTTGCTGTCTTTATAGGTAGCAGTGTATGTTCCTGGAAGCAAGGGGGCGCCCTCATTTGTAAGGCTTTACCAGTATCCAAACTTCAGTGGACCTAATGCTGCACTTGCAAACAAGAGTTTCTTCAAAGCTGACCGGGTGACTATGTTATGGAATTCAAAAGGTAATTGTACAACACAATTCAACTTGGAAAACCTGATTATTAAATGAGAAACACTTGCTGCAAATGATCTTCTAACAATTGTAATGTTTTAGTTAACTAACCCTGTTGCTAGAATTATGCCTTTCTTAGTCAGTCCTGCTTCTTTTTGCATTTATTAACTTCCATATTGGTGGTTTCATGATTCACCAGCACAAAAAAGCTTCTATGTGAAATCAGGATGCCCGATCATAAAGAATATTGATACTCTGTGTTCCAGTGACTACGTGCTTGCCACCAACCAATCAGGTGAATCTAGATGGCCGACAGCAGTTTCTCATTTAGCTTCCATTGCTGGATCGTGGAAGTGGTGAGTATCTCTATGCCCAGTATCAGGCTTGTGGGACAAAAGCTTATATCTCAAATCAGGATGCCCCCGTAAGTAGCATGGCCCAGCAAGCCTGGTCATGGAGCATGCTGATTGTTCCAGTGACCACGTGCAGGCGACCAACTATTCAGGTGAGTCTAAATGGCCGGCATTGGTTTCTCATTTGGCTGCCATCATTGGAGTATACTATGCCCAGTATCAGGCTTGTGGGGCATCCTGATCTGGGATGTCCTATACTGTCAATGTTATGAACAGTAAAGAGGAAGTCTTTTCCCAAGGCGTCCTACAGGACAGCTAGCCACTCACTTCCTCTCCCTAAACAGGAAAAACAAACTGACAGAGTATTAAAGCACCACCCCTCCCCCTCAGTCCTCAGTGTTTTTGTGTTTCCTCCCAGGAAACATGTGATGGAGTATGTTTGTGGATTGACGGTTGATAGCGGGTCGGGTCCCTCTGGTGCCCCCTATTTTTTATTACAGAGCCTCAGCTAAGTCTGGTAAGCGCTGTAGGTTTTTCTTTCTATACCCTTATGGGGGGGGGGGGCAGAACATTGTGGGCATTATCTTTTTTCCTGCATCCCCCCCATATCCAGTGTAGGTCCTGGCTAGGAGCCAGGCTCCCTACACAAGAGCTCCAGGGTATGGTGCTCCCTGGCAGGTGGCAGGGCGGGGGATGTCGGACAGTGGGCGCTGCTTTGGAACGCGGTTCGGGTACCTGGTTCGCAGCAGTGAAAGGGTAGGTATGGTGTTCTGGATCAGGCTTCAGAGGCGCTTCCGGCCAGTAGGAGGGCAGTGTGCTGGAGGCGCTCCTTCTCTTGTCGTCTGTAACAGAACTTAAGGCAAGAGATGCATGACGTCACTTCCGGATGGGGGGGTTGCATCATCACGTTGCATGTGTATGATGTCCTCCTGACGTCCTGGTGGGGGGGGGCATTTTTTCCTGCATGGGAGAAGATTTCTCAAATCCCCTTTGTTTTAAGAACCATCCGGGAGGGTTTCTGTCTGGAATTTTCTTGATAGCCCCAGGGCCATTTTCCAGGGACAGGGTCAAGAGAGAACCATTCCCATCCATTATTATTTAGCTTTATCACTAGGCAGTGTTAGAACTGGTTCCAGGAAGGGGTGTACTCTCATGTTTTCCTGGTTCAAAAACCTTCGGATAAATCCGGCATGATTTTAAATTTGAAAAACCTAAACCGCAATATAAAGTACAAAAAAAAATCATGATGGACTCAATCTATTCCATAAGAGACATTCTACAGAAGGAGGCGCTGTTGGTGTCAGTCGACTTACAGGATGCCTACCTCCACATTCCTATCTATCCTGCTCACAGAAGGTTTCTGAGGTTCGCAATCCTGCTAGAAGGCAAAGTGAAGCATTGGCAGTTTCGGGCTCTGCCATTTGCCCTTTCTTCGGGCCCTTTTCTGTATGACTGCCTAAAATCACTGAGGGCTGAAGGGAAGGGACGGGGCCTTAATACTCTGTCACTTTGTGTTTCCTGTTTAGGGAGAGGAAGTGAGTGGCTAGCCGTCCTGGAGGACTACTGGAAATACTGTTAACCGTAACCTAACTGGGGTTTTCTCTTCCGACTTGTTAAGGAAAATATTGAAGTTGATATCCTGCCTTTGAGGCCCTTATATGATGATGTACAACCCTCTTGAAGATATTGCCCAATAACCATTTCCTTGTAATGTAGATAGAGAAAATGTGGGGCTAACTAATATTCTAAGTATGTCACACACCCCGCTTCAGATAGTCATTACCCGTGGGTTATACCGACCTGTAGAGGGCGATCTTGCAGAGATGTCATGAAAAAAAGGGAGCCCCTCCCTTTCCATAATTACCTGGTACCTCCCACTCATTCCCCAGTCTTTCATCTCTGCAGACGGCAAGCAAGTCAGAAGATGGATGTCTCCTCCTTGCAGGTAGCCGGGGTAACTCCCGGCCCCCCTCTTTTGGTCTATTTCTGCCTGGACCTACTGTTATCCCTTTTTAGTAAAAAGACAGTTCCCCTTTTCTATTCCAGGCGGACCCTTGTGGATCTTAAAGGGTCCTCCCGGTCCTAGGGTACCTGGTTTAGTTTAAGAACTCCCTATAAATCCTCCCACGCGGGACACTGAAGGGGTCGCTTATATTGCGTAATTCCCTTGGGCATTGCGACTACCGATAAAATCACCATATGGAGGCTTCCCAGGATACCGGGCTCGGGCTCCCCTTGGGGCAACCCCGGCAGTGTTTGGGGTATTCCTTACTGGGGATGATGTATTTCTTTGCATACCATGTGCGCAGCAGACTATTACGCGGCAGTCCAGATCCCATGTGTCTGGTTCTGCGCCGCCAGTTTCTTCACCTACCCCTCCCCGCCTGATCCGTACCCCATGTGACGCTGTCATGGGTGGGGAGTCGCAATCTGAGGTGTGTGCCAGATTGGCCAATCTTGAAAAATTATTTTCTAGCGCTGTTGCCAGAAAGGCCCCGGCTAAGAGAAAGCACTTGTCTCCAGCCACGCAGGCTTCTGATTTTGATGAGTTTGATTCTCTGGACTGGTCTGATTACCCCCTTCTTGAGGAAGGGGAGCTATTTGAGGAGTCGGACGGGTCTGACGATCAGCAGTTTTTTGGCACTGATGCCGAGCGGGGGTTGTCTAGCACCTCCGTTTTGCATTCTCCTGACTGTTCTACTCTCAAGGATGGTGAGGATAAACGCATTGACCAGATGGCTTGTCATGGTTTTGCCAGTGTTGGGTCGGCCTTGCGGCCTGTTTGTGCTTCATCGCTTTTAGTAGTGTCTTCCAGGTCGGTTGTTAGGGACCTGTTGTCTACTTCCAGGCTTGACCCGGCTAGTGATGAGTTCACCGCCCTTAAGCGGTGCGAGTTGTTTTTGTCATTTGTGCTAGCCGCCCTGGATGACACCATGGTGATGTGTAGTAGAACTTCGGCCTTGCTTGTGCCTATTCGGCGGTCGGTTTGGTTACGCCAGTGGGCGGCTGATTTTGTGTCCAAAAAGTCGCTTACGGCTCTCCCCTTTTTGGGGTTGCGGCTCTTTGGAGAAAAATTGGATTTGGACGCAAAAGGGGGTAAGTTACCTCAGCGTAAGAAGCAACGTCGTCCCTTTCGGGGGGTGGCTTCCTTTGCTCCTTCCTTTCGTGGGGCCAGAGCTGGCAGGGGATTGGCTGTCTTCTCCTCCAGAGGTGATTCCTGGAACAGGGGCAGAGGACGTGCCCGTCCAGGTCACAGCTGGGGCTCTAAGCCCAAAGCCGCTGCCAAGCCAGCTCAGCAATGAGGGGGCGCCCTCACCCTTGCGGGTAGGGGGACGGCTGCGTCACTTCTCCCAGGTCTGGGACCAGGAGGTCTCGAAAAGATGGATCCGGGAAGTGGTGTCTTCCGGTTACAAGCTGGAGTTCGAGATCCGGCCTCCTCCCAGATTCTTCAGGTCTCGGGTGCCCTTGGATACTCTGGTAGCGCAAGGGCTCCGGGCGGCTGTAAAAGATCTCCTGGACATGGCTGTCATTTGCCCGGGGCCTGGGATTATATTCCAGTCTGTTCACGGTGCCCAAGAAGGACAGCTCCGTTTGTCCCATCCTGGATCTGAAGCTCCGCCCCAGGATGTTCCGCATGGAAACTTTGCGTTCAGCCATAAATTCGCTTCGCCAGGAGGACTTCATGACGTCCATAGACATCAAGGATGCTTATCTGCACGTCCCGATCTTCCTGGCACATCAGAGATTTCTCAGGTTTGTGGTGGAAGATCGGCACTTTCAGTTTGTGGCTCTTCCGTTTGGGCTCCAAGGGTTTTCACCAAGGTGCTGGCAGGGGTGATGGCCCTCCTCAGAGCCCAGGGTATCCACATCGTGCCTTATCTGGACGATCTTCTCATTATGGCATCCTCTCAGCCGGGCAGAGCTGGATACCAGGACTGTGGTATCAACTCTGGAGAGATTCGGCTGGGTGATCAACTACCCCAAGTCCTCCCTCTCTCCGTCCAGGGTGGTGTTGTTTCTGGGAATGTCTCTGGATACTTCTCAGGCCAGGGTGTTCCTTCCTCGGCCCAAGGTTCTTTTGATTCAGGAAATGACTCAGCTTCTTCTGTCCCTCCCTCGTCCGTCCATCCGGCTGGGGATGAGACTGGTGGGATTGATGGTGGCCTCTTTCAAGGCAGTTCCCTTTGCTCAGTTTCACACAAGGAAGCTCCAGCTCCATCTCTTGGCGGCCTGGGACAGGTCTCCGCTGTGATTGGATCAGTCATTTCTGATGTCCCCCCAGGTTCGGCGTTCCCTTCAGTGGTGGCTGGAACCAAGCAATCTGATGAGGGGCAGATCCTTTCTGACCCCTCATTGGGAGACGGTCACCACGGATGCAAGCCTGTCAGGTTGGGGGGGGGGGGTTGGAAGGATCTTCAGTTTCAGGGACTGTGGAGGCCTCAGGAGGCTCACAATCCCATCAATGTTCTGGAGCTGAGAGCCATCAGGTTGGTTCTGGCTCACTTGACTCATCAGTTACAGGGCTTACCAGTTCAAGTTCGGTCGGACAATCGGACAGCGGTCGCCTACATCAATCACCACGGAGGGACTCGCAGCAGGAGTGCCCTCAGGGAAGTGTCCTTGATCCTTGCTTGGGCAGAGGGCAATGTCCCATGCATCTCGGCGGTGTACATTCCGGGAGTGGAGAACACGGAGGCGGACTCCCTGAGCAGGTGCTCATCTCGCCGGGGGAATGGTCTCTCAGCCCCAGGGTGTTTCGGTCACTTTGCCACAGGTGGGGGACTCCGGAGGTGGACCTCTTTGCCTCTCGTCACAATCACAAGCTTCCGGCATTTGTGTCTCTCTCGCAGGATCCGCTGGCTCTGGCAGTGGATGCCATGTCTCTGAGCTGGAGGGATCTGGGGTTTCTGTACCTGTTCCCTTCATTCCCTATGGTAGGCAAGGTGGTGCGCAAGCTGGCTCTAGAGGGTGTGTCAGCGATCTTGGTGGCTCCAAGATGGCCAAGGCAGGTTTGGTTCGCAGACGTGGTGCGGTTGGCAGCGGATCAGTTAGATCTGCCCCTTCTGCCGGATCTGCTCACTCAGGGTCAATTACTCTACCCCAATTTACCAACGCTGGCTTTGACGGCGTGGCTGCTGAAGCCTCCATCCTGAAGGAGGAAGGTCTTTCTGATGCTGTGATTCAGACTCTGGTTAGTGCTAGGAAGAGATCTTCCTCTACCATCTACTATTGGACTTGGAGGTCTTATATTGATTGGTGTGAGGTCCGGGCCTTGCCCTGCAGGGTGTTTTCTATCCCTAGGGTTTTGGAATTTCTGCAACATGGTCTGGACTTGGGGTTGCAGCTTAGTACGTTGAAAGGGCAGGTTTCTGGCCTGGCGGTTTTCTTTCAAAGGTCTTTTGCTCTTCATCCTCTGGTTAAGACTTTTTTTCAGGGGGTTAAGCATGTGCGGCCTCCTAGGAAGCCTTTGCTCCCAGTTTGGGATTTGAATTTGGTTCTTTCTGCTCTTCAGGCTCCTCCTTTTGAGCCTTTGCAGGATATTGCTCTTTCTACGCTTACTCAGAAGGTTGCTTTTTTGGTTGCCATCACTTCCGTTCAGCGTGTATCGGAGTTGGCGGCTTTGTCCATTTAGGCCCCGTACTTTGAGAGGCATCAGGACAAGGTTGTTTTTCACTTCAAGCCAGATTTCCTTCCTAAGGTGGTTTCTGCCTTTCATCTTAATCAGGACATTGTTCTACCCTCCTTGTGTCCTAAGCCCAGCAATGACAAGGAGAGGGTCTTGCATTCTTTGGATGTGGTTCGCTGTGTAAAGTACTATTTGGTGGCTACTTCCTCTCTTCGGAAGACTGACGCCTTTTTCGTGGTGCCCTCCGGACCTAGGAAAGGTTTGGCACCTGCCAAGTCTTCCATTAGTAAATGGATTCGCCAGGCCATCGTTGGGCCTATTCTGCCAAGGGGAAGATTCCCCCTTTTCGTGTTACTGCTCATTCTACTCGTACTGTGGGGGGGTCCTGGGGTTTCCAGCACCAGGCCTCTGTTGAGCAAGTTTGTAAGGCTGCTACTTGGTCTTCTTTTCACACTTTTTCCAAGTTTTACAAGGTTGATGTGCGGGCCTCAGCGGTTGCTGTTTTTGGCCGCAAAGTTCTGCAAGCTGCGGTGGTTTCAGTTTGTGCATTGTTGCCTTGTTTTGGATCCCCGCCCTTTATGTACACTGCTATTGGATGTCCCAAGTGTAATGACTATCCGAAGCGGGGTGTGTGACATACTTAGAATAATACCATTTTGTGAATACTCACCTGTAAAATGGGTATTATAAGTATGTCACACACCCCGCTTCACCCCGCCCTTTGGTATTTTGGATCCTTTATATGGTGAACCTTTCTTACTGTTACTGGTTATTTTGGCTCTTCCTGGTCCCTTTGTTTCCTTACTGATGTCTTATTACTGGGGAATGAGTGGGAGGTACCAGGTATTTATGGACCGGGAGGGGCTCCCTTTTTTTCATGACATCTCTGCAAGATCGCCCTCTACAGGTCAGTATAACCCAAGTGTAATGACTATCTGAAGCGGGGTGTGTGACATACTTATAATACCCATTTTACAGGTGAGTATTCACAAAATGGTATTTTCTTTGTTGTCTGGTGTTTCAGCTGTTTTAGAAAACTCAATGCTGTTCTATGACTCTGTATGGAGCATGTTCTGAATATGACCACTGGGGAACATTGAAGGTAGCCACCTTCTGCTGCTGTACACTACACAGCCTTTCTGGAAGCTAATGGGGTTTAGATATGCCTGAAAATAGCATTGCATCCCAGTAGTTGCTGAGCTGGTATTTGAATGTATCACCTGACACAAACATTAGTGAATGTATCTGTCTGTAAAGACACAGTATCAGTGTTTCAAGACTAACTGAGGTCACCCCCTTCTGCGTATTATGGTCTTTTTTCTGGTGCGTGCACAATATCAGATGCGTGTGCAAGCATTGAATTCTTCATTTACTCATAACTGGCTCCATAACCCAGGACTGGAGGACTGATAGAGTTGCCAGCCAGACTGTGGGCTTATCTACACATAGGAAAAAAAAAATGTAAATGAAGGTAGGAGAGGTGAATTAAATAAATATGAAGGTTTTATTATTTGCTAGCCATATTGCATGCATAACAATGCACGGCATAGGTCCCTGTTTATGCACAGAGCACGGTATAAGGATGTTGGAGCAGGCTGCATCCTTATTCTCTGCGGTGCACTCCCACCCCCAAGCCTATCCTAGTGGCTGAGCGTGGATTCACACAGTGGGGCATGCCGTATCAGGATGTGTGGCAGTGTGAAAAGTTTGGCGGACACCTCAGGTTTTAGAAACAAAAGACAGCAATGCCTCATCTTTTCTGCTAATTTCAGGCTCCATTATTTGCCCTTGTCTCACCTTGTGTTATGTAACTCTTGTATTACAGCCACAGCATTACTAGTGACTGCCAGCACTGACGTGGACAAAACTGGAGCATCGTACTATGGGGAACAGACGCTGCATTACATTGCAGTGAATGGGGAAAGTGCTGCAGTACAACTAGGTAGGTACTGAGAGTATTACATGATCATGCAAGTACCAAAAGGGTGCTCCAATAAGAAGCCTTCTCGCTCCTTCTATTCCTCATTGCATCTAATAACTACCATATGGCATTTTTAAAAGTGTATATTTTTTGTACCACAGTATGTCATAAAGGTGCTGATCTTTTTGTGTTAGAAAATGTGTATTTTATGGGAGCAGTTTTCACCACCTCCAGTCTGTTTCTATTGACTACTGGACACCAAGGTCTTCAAAAGGAGAGAGGTGGCTCTGTATACACAGCACCTGCTGCTATGGCCGCTGCTGATGGGAGGAAGCTAAGTCAACCATACACATGCTCAGCAACAGCGTTCTGTATGTACAGGGCTCAATCCTCTCTTCTTGTATTTGTACTTGTTTTTGTGTGCAGTTGCCAAAAGCAAAAGCAACAGATTGCAGGTAGTGAAATAGCTTCCATAAAACACCCATTTGCTAAAAATAAAAAAAAAATCTTGAGAAGCTCAGCACATTGGGGAGATCATGTTTGCACATAAAAATATACACTTTTAAATATTCCATCGGACTTTCCGTTTAAACTCCTTTTTTTTTTTACTTACAAAATCTGAAGTAGATGGTAGGTGGGGCAGTGCTGTTGGCTGGTAGGACCCTGTTGCATTTTACATTAGCTGCCTATAAAAAAGTTCCAGAACAGAGGGAAATGATTTATCGTTGGTTGGTTCATTGTTAAATTAGGAGGCGTGAGATGAGAAGCTGATATCAGGAGGCTGCTCAAATGAATCAGGTACAGGTACAGGCAGTGTGGCATTTTCCACCCTCTCATTCCCCATTATAGGCAGTGTGGCATTCTCCCCTGTCCCATTCCCTATTACAGGCAGTGTGGCATTTTCCACCCTCTCACTCCCCATTATAGGCAGTGTGGCATTCTCCCCCCTGCCATTCTCTATTATAGGCATTGTGGCATGCCTGTTACCAATCCCCAATATAGGTATTGTGGCATCCAATGTGGCATCCAATATAGGTATAGGTATGGTGGCATCCCCCCCCCCCCCTCCCATTCCCCAATAAAGTCAATCCCTGACTGCTGTCACTTCTCGCCACCGCTGCTGATCTTCTTCTGAATGGCAATGCACGCACACACCCGGGCCCATGCAGCATTTGCCGCAGGCCACAACCAGCTGCTGCACCGAACCGCACCCAGGATCAGCAGCGGCAACGCCCAGAGCGGGGACAGCTCCTCCGTTGTCTGTCCTCCGGGTGGCAGTTGCATGGGAGCGACAGTTATGCGAGTTTTTCTTTTTACATTCGTCCGATAAGGCGAACTGACATTTACAGCCCTCTTTTGGATGTTATTTTCCTCACCTTTTATGTAATGTTTTGTCTATTCTTTTTTTCCAGCTAAAAATGGCCCCATCTACGATGTTGCATGGAACAAAAATGCTACTGAATTCTGTGTCGTTTATGGTTTTATGCCTGCCAAAGCTACAGTTTACAATCTAAAATGTGACCCTATATTTGACTTTGGGACTGGCCCTCGGAATGCTGCCTTCTATAGCCCTCAAGGACACATACTGGTGCTGGCTGGCTTTGGAAATCTGAGAGGCCAAATGGAAGTGTGGGATGTAAAAAATTACAAACTTATTTCTAAGCCAACAGCTTCTGATGCCACCTATTTTGCCTGGTGCCCAAATGGAGAACATATTGTCACTGCTACATGTTCCCCAAGGTTACGAGTTGGAAATGGTTATAAGATATGGCACTACACAGGCTCGATATTGCATAAATATGATGTGCCTGACAACACAGAACTGTGGCAAGTGTCCTGGCAGCCATTTACAGATGGAGTATTTCCAGCAAAGGCCATAGTTAACCAGCCAGTACCCGGAGAAAGACCAGCAGAGGAGAGTAAACCTGCCCAAGCTTACAGACCTCCAGCACTGAGGAACAAGCCAGTCACTAGTTATAAGCTGGTGGGTAATACTGTTGTGTCTCTTTTCATTTAGTTGCTGGAAAATATTATATATAGAGTAGTAGCAGTCCTCTAGATACAGTGGGCCTGAAGCGTGACCTGATGTCACCTAAGAGCAAAACATTATCTACCAACACTTAGTCAACCTTGTACTCACAGTGTCCATCCTATTAATGTTTTCTGTTTTGCATGCACAGTGGCAGTAGCCCCTCCTTTGTTGTTTAAAGCGGGCCAAAACCGCCCCTAGAGTCTGAAACTGCAGTCCGGCTAATTCCCTCTCCTCGATGTGTGAAACCCAGCTGTTCGCCCGCAATGCCTACCTCTCTGACATGCCCCTGGTGTGCACATGGCCGGCAGCGGCATCATTGGCTCCCATTTAATCTGTGCGCGTCCCAGTCTGCTGCAACTGGATGGCTGTGTGTGGCTTCCCACAGCCAAAGGATCTGAGTGATGCCATCGATGTGTGCAGCTGGAATTCCATTCAGCGTCTCCAGCCACGCATTAAACCGGACCTGTTTGGTGGAGGGGGATTGGTTCAGTACCTACTTGGGATTTTTTCATATTTTCACAGATATAAAATTTTACGTGGAACAAAACCCATGCGGCACAGCTCTGCATTACAAAAGATACCAGGGCCATCCGCTAGTGTCCCCCTCCGTACATTGCAGCATCGTATAGCGGGATGCCCCTCTGTGTGAAACCCCCGGAGTCGCTGGTATATTCACTTTTACCGACGGCTCACACAATGCTGCAAAGACCTGCCACCGCATCCCCGACCTGGCCAACTGACTGGTATCACCCGGCACCTTATTCAGCCGGTTCCCCTGGCACCTTGAGATCAGCCAGTCAGAAATCTGAACAGAGCTGGGAGGACATGGCCTTGTTGTTGGTATTTTCTTACGAAAACTGACCCACCACCAGGCCGGCAGCATCGTCCTGCTTCCTGAAGCCTGGGAGGAAGGGGTGGGGCTTTTAAACTTGTCCCAGTTTGTGTTTCCTCTCCAGGGGGAGGAGCCTTCTTGCAAGTGGCCGTCCCATTCCTAGAAATACTGTTACCGGCAAGACTGAGTTTTTTTTTTTACCACCCATGGTATATTTAAATCTCTTTTAAATATTCACAAGTTGGTTTCCTGTTGCCTTGGTTTCTTGGTCAATTCTAGTTTTCTAATTAGTGGTTGACCATAGAGATAAGGAAATTGGAGTCCAGAGTTCCCAACCCTTTTTATTCAGTTTAACCTGTCTGTAGGTTCCTTCCTGGAACTGGGCATGTGTCAACCCTTAAAAATCCCCAAAAAATGGGGTCCCCCCAGGAGGGGGGACCCTATGTCGTTTTTTATTTTAATTAACCCTTTATGTACTGTCACCCAGCAGCTATAAAAGGCTTCCAGCAGGTGAGCAGAAGCCAGTGATTGGGAAGGGACACAGTGCAAGATGGGTGGGAGGTAAGTATTAAAAAAAAAAAAAAAAAAAAACATTTTCTCTTTGTGTGTGGTGTGTTTTTTTTTTATCATTTAACCCCTTGTGAACTGGTATAGGGGTCCATGAGACCCCTATACCAGTTCACAAGGCTGGGGGCTGGCAAGTCACCTGCGGCTAGCGGGTGACTTGCCATTAACCCCCGGCACCCCCATTACCTGCCTCCCCAAAGCCCAGGGGGGGACAGAAGAACCCATAGCCACGGGCTATGCGGGCTTGTAGCCTGCAGGGCCAGAGGCCACAAAAGCTGCCCCCTGTGCCCTGTTTCTACAAGCCCTGCATAGCTGGTCCCGGGCTGGTTACTTTGGGTAAGGGGGACCCCATTTTTTTTTATTTTTAGGGGTTTTTAAGCCGGCCAGATCGAACGATTGATATAGATAATGATGATCAGGCCCATATTGTAATGTTTGACCAGTGGGGTAGGCAGTAATTGCTCTCAGACTACGGGGTGGATTCAGAGCTAGGTGAAAATTCTGAATAATTTTTTAGGAGAGAAAGCTGCCACTGACATTGATTGTCGGTATCAATAATATTTCTTTTTTTTTTACCCATGCTTGTAGATCTTTTTACACAATTAAATAAATAAAGGTACTGTCCAGTCAAACGTGAAGGGTCCCTAAACTATGCTGTGGAAGTATCTTGAGGAGGTTTGTTAGGAGGAAGCCTGAGCCATGGCTGTGGTAGTCATCATCATCTGCATTCCCATGCAGCATTGCAGCCCTATGTGACCACCAGCATCCAATAAGAGTCATGGGTGCAGACATTTCCAAGTCTGCGTGTCAGCCATAGGATCACAACCCCATGACCATATGATCATATAGCTAAAATGCGGAAGTTCAGGCTTCTCCTGATGCTTCCCCAGTTCCATGTTCCTATCTTGACAGTGGCAGTTGTGATATTGCCACTTGTATATGTGTGATAGGACCACATTGCTCCTTATAAAGTGCATGGAGGGTATGTAGAATCTTATTGCCAGAATTACCAGATGTTAGGAAAATTATCTCCTTTATGTATGTTTTCTTATCCAGCATGAAGATGAGCCTCCCCAGAGTACCAAGCCTCTGTCCCAAGAGAAACCTATGTCGAAAACTGCTTTGAAGAACCAGAAGAAGAGGGAAGCAAAGAAAGCAGCCAAACAGGTATTACAGAGAACATATTTGCATTAGGCAGTGTCCTCCCTTACAGCCAATGAAGATGAGACAAGTCACATATAGTGCTCTTGGGCAAATAATCATTTTCCCTTTTAATGGAAGAAGGGCAGTTGCAGATAATTGCAGCATTTCCTTGGCACGTCCCCCATGCTGTTACAAAGGCATCAATATAATCCTGAATACATACAAGTGTAAAGCATTTTGGAAGCTTGGGAAAAGCTGTGTAAAAGACAAAGCTGGACAGAACACATTGCCAGTTCAAAAGACAAATACTGCACCTTGCATTCACAGACCAAATGCCATGTCCTATAATCAAGTCCTAAATATTTACTGGCTGCCTAGTTTCCATCACACCTAAGCAAACGGCATTTCTGATTAGGTGTTTGCCCCCCTAACAGTTTTTTAGGCTTAAACCTGGCCGGTGTGCGTTTATGCGTTTTTTGCAGTAGGGAGGTCATTTGTGTTTTCCTAATGCTCAGCACGGCCTGTTTGATTTAATCCTTACTTCTGGGGTATTCCGTCACAAGGTGGCGCAGTGGACTGCAGAAGATTTGTTGCTCCTCCCGGCCCCATATAAAAACCAGGAATCACCCAATAGACTCCCAGTCTTTTCTCTGCAGTGATACTGCGAATATGGCTCTCTATGTTTCGCAGGCGAGCAGGCAACCAAGCCTGCGGCCCTGCAAGCCTGTTTCCACCCGTTTCCGGACCCTATTTGCCTCCCAGCCTCGGCTGTCGGATCGGGTGATGGTAGGGGAGCACCATGTCAGGTGCTCGGGGAGCCCTGCTCCAAGCCGCAGACCCTGTACAACAAAGGGTAGCCGGCCATAGGCTTTTTATGGTGAGCCTGCTAGGGATGAAGAAGCACTGCTGTTGCTATGGTGTAGGGGGTGAGTTGTGCTTGGCGACTTGTTTACTGGCCAGTATTCCCCTTTCTGTCTGACCTTCTTCTCTGTTGGAGTGTTTGTCTCACTTGCCCCCTCTGGCCCCTTTTTAGACGGTCCCCGCCACTGCCTGCCCTTTCCTCCGCTCCCCCTCTCCCTGACGGGTGTTGTCGGGGGGGGTTGGTGGCGGTTGTGGAGTGGTGTCCCGCTGACCGTCTCCGCTGGCGGCGCTTTTACTGCTGTCTTACTGACAGGCTGTCATGGCGCTGGCGCTGGATCATGTGAGTGTGGTTTTCACACTCTTCGTGGGGGCTGCGCCAGGGGATGACGTGTATCGCGTCATGCTCCCGCGGCATGCCCCTCGAGGTGCTCGTTGTGGCGCCATCTTGCCTGCATGCTGCTTGATGGGGAACAGAGTTCCGGGGGCTCCTTGTCAGCTCGGGCTGCGGCAGTGACTCTGCTCTTCCTGATCTACCCTCCGCGGATCCCTTGACTGTATTCCGGTTGCCTGCATGTCCTGCGCGCGCTGCGCTCTTGGTCCGTGAATCCCATATGTTTTTTTTTTTTTTTGGTTGGGGCATGTGCTGCGGGATGCCCAAGGGATTGGACAGAAGGTATCCCTTTTCGGCTGATCTGTTCAAGCGCTGGTCGTGTCCCCCTGAGATGGACGCTCCTGTTCTAGGATTGTCCAACACCTCGGTCATGCCGTCCCCTGACACTACTACACTGCGTGATAGCGCGGACCGACGTATGGATCAGCTGGCATGTCATGCTTTCACCTTTGTAGGGGCAGGCCTGCGTCTGGTCTGTGCCGCAGCCATTACGGCCATTGCCCTTAAGAGGAAGCTCAAGCGTCTAGCTGATGGCGCCATGGCTGGTAGGGGAAGGGAGGATTATAGGGCCCTCTTTCTTTGCTCTGATTTTGTTGCCTTTGTGCTGGCTGCCATGGATGATGCCGTCCGGCTGGGCGGTAGGGCTTCGGCCCTCTTGGTGGCTATGCGCCGGTCTGTTTGGTTGCGCCAGTGGGCAGCTGACACTGCAGCTAAGAAGTCTCTCACAGGGCTCCCCTTCATGGGGCTTCGTCTCTTTGGTGAATGTCTGGATGTTCTGGCCAAGGATGGTAGGCTACCTCAGCATAGGAAGCAGTCCCGGCCCTTTCGGGGGTCCTCCACCTCCTGCTTCGGGGCTCAAGGGGAGGTTGTGGCGCACACTTCTCTGGTAGCCGCAGAGACTCTTGGGGCCGTGGCAGATCCCGTGGTCATCCCGGTCTCTCATGGGGCTTCAAGCCTAAACCTTCTCCCAAGGCCCCTCAGGCATGAGGAGGCGCCCTCACCTGTCCGGGTGGGGGGACGGCTTCGGCTCTTTGCTCACCTCTGGAGGCTTCGCGTCTCAGACGGGTGGATTCAGGAGGTGGTGTCCTTCGGTTAAAAGATAGTTTGCAGCCTGGCCGCCCAAAGATTTCTCAGATCCCGGGTATCTCAGAATCCTCTGTCAGCTCAGGGGCTGCGCCTAGCAGTTCAGTGCCTGTTGGAGTCTGGAGTCATCTGTCCGGTGCCTCACCAGGAACAGGGTCAGGGGTACTATTCCAATCTATTCACGGTGCCCAAAAAGGACGGTTCTCTGGGGCCCATTCTGGACTTGAAGGATCTCAACAGGTTTGTCCGGTTCAAGCACTTTTGCATGGAGACGCTACGCTCGGCTGTCAGTTCCCTTTGACCGAGCGACTTCATGACCACTGTGGACATCAAGGATGCCTATCTTCACGTACCAATCTTTCCAGGTCATCAGAGATTCCTGAGGTTCGCTCTGGAGGATCAGCATTACCGTTCGTTATCACCTCGGGTATTCACCAAGGTGCTGGCGGGCGTAATGGCTCTTCTGAGGAACCAGGGCATTCGCATCCTCCCTTACCTGGACGACATTCTGATTGCTGCTCAGTGTACTCAGGACGTCCACTCTCGAGTCCTTCGGCTGGGTGATCGACTATCCCAAGTCTTCACTGTCTCCATCTTTGGCGAGGTCCTTCCTGGGCATGACTCTGGATACCTCTCAGGTCAAGGTATTTCTCCCTCAGCAGAAGGTGGAGGGCCTTCAGATGCAGGCAGGGGCCCTGCTCTTGTGTCCTCATCCATCCATTCGGCAGGGGATGCAGTTAGTGGGCCTGATGGTGTCCTGTTTCGAGGCGGTTCCCTTTGCTCAGTTTCACATGAGACCTCTTCAGTTGCATCTCTTGTCAGTTTGGGATCGGGACCCGGTGTCCCTGGATCCGGAATTTTGCTCTGTCCCCTTTGGCCAGGCAGTCCTTCTCGTGGTGGTTGGACTCCGTGCTGGGAGATCGCCACAGATGCCAGTTTGACCTGTTGGGGGGGGAGTTTGGAAGTCTCTGAAATTCCAGGGTCAGTGGGGCCCCCAAGAGGCCCATGCACCTATCAACAATCTAGAACTGCGGGCGATCAGGTTGGTTCTCTCCACACCTTCGGAGTCGTGCTGTTCAGATCTGCTCGGACAACCAGACGGCGGTAGCCTACATCAATCATCAGGGAGGGAACTCGGAGCAAGCGAGCCCTCAAAGAAGTGTCCCTGATACTGTCTTGGGCGGAAGAGAATGTTCCCTGCATCTCAGCGGTCTGCATTCTGGGGGGTGGAGAACCAGGGGGCGGACTCCCTGAGCAGGGGGATGTCTCGGCTGGGGGAATGGTCTCTCAGCAACAAGGTCTTTCAAGCCCTGTGTCGCCGCTGGGGTCAGCCGGATGTGGACCTGTTTGCGTCCCGTCACAATCACAAGCTTCCAGGATTTGTCTCCCTGTCACAGGATCCTCTGGCCTTCGCCACAGATGCGCTAGCTATTCCTTGGACGGAGTTTCGACTCCTCTATGTGTTCCCTCCCTTTCCTCTGCTGGGCCGGGTGCTGCGCAAGATAGACCAGGAGGGGGTACCGGCCATTCTAGTGGCCCCCTGTTGGCCGAGGAGGATGTGGTTCGCAGATATCGTGCAGTTGGCAGTAGATCGGTACGTCTTGTCCAAGGATCCAGATCTTCTCACTCAGGGACAGCTGCGCCATCCCACGTTACAAACGCTGGCTTTAACGGCTTGGCTGCTGAAACCTCCATCTTGATGGGCAAGGGGTTGCCGGCCTCTGTTGTTGACACCATGATTGGGGCTCGAAAGAAATCCTCGTCTTGTATTTACTACTGGCATGCTTACATTGCCTGGTGCAAGTCCAAGTCTCTTCCTTGTCAGGTGTTTTCTATCCCCAGGATTCTGGAGTTTTTACAAGATGGATTGGATTCGGTCCTTCAACTTAGTACTTTTAAAGGGCAGGTGTCGGATCTGGCAATTTTTTTCCAAAGATTTTTTGCCAATCACAGGCTTGTTAAGACTTTCTTCCAGGGAGTTACCTATGTGCGTCCACCGCGTAAGCCTATGCTACCGGTTTGGGACTTAAATTTGGTGTTGTCTGCTTTACAGGGTTCTCCTTTTGAACCTATATGTGAGGCTGCGTTGCCCATTCTGACTCTTAAGGTGGCCTTTTTGGTGGCTATTACTTCGGTCAGGCGTGTTTCTGAGCTGGCGGTGCTCTCCATTAAACCTCCTTATTTTGAGAGGCATCAGGATAAGGTAGTGTTCCGACTTAATCCGGATTTCCTGCCCAAGGTTGTGTCTGCTTTCCATCTCAATCAGGACATTATCTTACCATCCTTGTGTCCTAACCCTGCTAATTCTAAGGAACGGACCCTTCATTCTCTGGATGTTGTCAGGGCACTGAAGTTTTATTTGGTTGCTACTGAGTCCTTTAGGAAATCTGATGCTCTTTTTGTTCTTCCTGCTGGACCTAGGAATGGTTTGCCTCCGGCCAGATCTACTATCAGCAAGTGGATCCGTCAGGTGGTGGTGCAAGCTTTTTTTGCTAAAGGGAAGGAAGCTCCCTTCCGTGTTACTGCTCATTCCACTCGAGCTATTGGTGCTTCTTGGGCTTTTCAGCACCAGGCTTCTGTTGAACAAGTTTGTAAGGCCGCTACTTGGTCTTCTGTTCATACCTTTTCCAAGTTCTACAAGGTTGATGTTAAAGTGGACCAACACCCAGGGGTGATCGGCCCGGGAATCTTAAAGATTCACCTCCCTCACCGCGGGACATCCGAGATCGGGATGTCCCGCGGTGAGGGACCCCCCCCAAAAGCCCCAAAAAACTCACCTGATCGGCGGCGGCAGCAGCGGCCGCCTCCCGCGCGCCCCTCTAGGCGGGCGCGCGCACTGTCAAAGGGGCGCGCGGGAGGCGGCGGCGGACGCGCTGTCTTGTCCGCAGCTGTCACCCGCTTGTCCGTGGCTACATGGGAGCGTGGTGAGGTGAGTTTTGGGGGGTTTTACACAGCCTAATCGGGGTGCCCCCCTGAAGTGGACCAAAACCCAGGATAGTCAAAATCCTGGGTGTTGGTCCACTTTAAGGCCCCAGCTGATGCTGCTTTTGGCCGCAAGGTACTTCAGGCGGTAGTGGTTTGAACTACCAGCCGTTACTCTTTGGGGATCCCACCCTACTTTTACGGACACTGCTATTGGATGTCCCAGAAGTAAGGATTAAATGAAACGGGCCGTGCTGTGCATTAGGAAAAATACAATTCTGTGAGTACTCACCTGTAGAATTGTTTTTACTATGCACAGCACAGCCTGTTTCACCCTTCCCTTGTTATCATTAGCTTTGGTTGCCTCTGTATGGTGATTTGTTCCAAAGTCTAGTTGTGTGAGGCTTTTATCTGATTAGCTCCCGGCTTCTTGTTTAACTACTTTTCAATACTGGGAGTCTATTGGGTGATTACTGGTTTTTATATGGGGCCGGGAGGAGCCACAAATCTTCTGCAGTCCACTGCGCCACCTTGTGTCGGAATACCCTAGAAGTAAGGATTAAATGAAACAGGCCGTGCTGTGCATAGTAAAAACAATTCTACAGGTGAGTACTCACAGAATTCTATTTTTTGTTTGCGTTGTCGTCTGTGTTATAACAAAAATCCCTGTTTCTAGGTCCTGTGCACTGCCTTTCTGTCTATGGAATCCCATTAAAATCTATGGTGCCATAAAATCCAAAATGCATGCAGTACTGCATGAAATATGACCATGCGTTTGTGGCACCATACACTTTAATAGGGTGCATTTGCAGCCGTACGCAGATTACATGGCCGGCTGCTGGCCTTACCCAAAATGGGAAGCCCCACTGTGTGGAACCCCCCGGGGCACGGCAGAACTCACCTGCTTCCTGGCACCCCCCCCCCCCTCCCCCAGCCGCTGCTGGGGATGCATTCACTTTTGGTCCCGATTACCATAAACAGAGCCTTTCACCAAACATTTTGTATGCAACTCAAACGTCTCGGCCCACACATGTGACGTAGGACCGGGGAAAGGGACGATTTGGGGTGTTTCACACAACGAAGCATCAACAATCAGGATGCCCCCTGGGCAAGGAAGTGTACTGGTCCTTACTGCCCCTCTCCATTTGTTTTAGCAGCCCACACTCTTCTCTGTATGTCTGGAGCGGCCCCTGCTAATCAAGACATATTTTTGATTTCCTCTGTTTCACTAGAACAGTTAAAAGGACAAATATAGGCGCATATAAAAATACATATTGATCTCCCCTCCCCTGATCACTTTTCCTAAAAAATGTTTATCTTTAACATTTTTAGACCCTACCCTACACTCCTTGTTAAAGCAAAAGTTCAGTCTCACGGTAACCCCCCACCCTGCCACCCTCCCCTGGGGCTGCGGCTGAGGCTGGACAGGGTTACCCCAAGAATGGACTACTGCTTTAAAGTGGGACTTCAGTCAATGTAATGATGCACGTAAAGGCATCATAAACTGAGGTACTGTAAATGTATGGAAAGGAAACGCTCCTCATTTTGCACCTTTACCTATGGTGTGACTTTCATTAGGGTTTACCTGTTGTTTAATTTTACATTTTGTTTCATAGATTACAATGTAATAATATCTGCATTTTAGGAGGCCAAAGCAGATGAACCTGCTAATGAAATCAATCAAAGTAATGAGAACAATGCTCCTGCTTCTCTGACAACAGGGGACCCTGAAACTGACAAAAAGATAAAGAATCTGCGAAAGGTGATGTTGTGTGGCATTTGGCATTTCTGGAAATACTCGTTTGTATGGGTTTATGTCCTCCGATTACTACCACAGAACTTGTCAGTTGTGTACTTTCATCATCATCATGGAAGCTCTTCATATTCTGTTCAGGGGCTAGAATTCGGAGAACGATCTATACACGTTAGCCACTGGACTGCATATTGGCTCCCATTACAGTGTAGGCATGTTAAGTGTTAATTGGTTAGAACGCATTGTCTTCCCCTTGCAAATAGCAATCACCTTCCTACCTCGATGACGACACTAGATTTTCACTACAATTACCTTTCCATCTTGGTGTGTGAAAAAGGTAAATATATGATTTATTATTAATATTATTTGCTGCACATTAATCTCCAATATCTCTATTAGAGATTAATATGATAAATATCGCAAATACTAACACTCATATCAGCCCAACGGCCACTAATCTGATACAAAACAATGGCTGCCAAGGCTCTCCCTACACAACCAGTGAAATGTCCTAAGAAGGAATATATTATGCCTTAAATACTTTGCAAACTACAAACTATTGTGTGAGAAATTATCCACCACACACACAGTAAGATGTATTACAGGCAGTTGTTACATAGTTACAGTACAATATATGTAATGGTGGTAAGAGAGATAGACAGAGATGCATAGAGATAAATGATAAAAGTAAGTTACATTAGTTACAGTACAATATATGTAATGGTGGTAAGAGAGATAGACAGATAGAGATACACAGAGATACTTATGATTCCATGGTCATTCAACTAAGGCGTCCATCCATTCATCGACTCAACGCCTCCCTGCCATTCATCGACTGACTGCCCCCCTGGACACAGCTTAATGTATGAACAATAGGGGGAGTGGCCACCTCGTGGGAGTGTCTGCCAAGGTCAGCCCACATCAGGTCTCTTATGAAATTAGATGTATATTTCATAAAGGGTATAACTCCCACAATATTCATGTTATCATATTGTAACCAAGAAATTCATGACCCCCATTCATTTCCTAGTTAAATGAACCCAAACACCCCACATATATCATCCAGGGTCTTTGTGGATTGTCAGGCCCTGGACAATATATGTATGCCATGTCTGATATCAAATGAAAGGCCTCATTGTCCTGAATAAGACCCTCTCATTAGTATAGTCATAACTGACATATTACAAGAGTTACAATACTTCCCAGAAATAGCAGCCAATTCCCATATACACACTGTGTATTCAATGTCTGGAGTCTGGAGAGCTTATTAGGAATTCAAAGATTCCTTTTAAAGTATAGCCTGTTGCCAGCTAGGTGTGATAGGTATCTATTGTTCTTATAGACATGGCAGAATGTGGGACCACTATTTGAATGTTAATGTGTCCTTTAACAGTGTGCTTTTGGGCGGGAATTGAAACCTACATCTGGGCAAGGGTTTTTTTTTAACGTGCAATAAAAAAAATGTAAACCCAAAACGCACCCAAATTTAACTTGCTTCATAAAATAATTAGCATAAGCCCAATTGTCTCACAGACAGGAACAAAAAAAAACACTTTTTTTAGCTAGAGTTTGGCTTTAAAGAAGATAGAAAGGATACACCAGACAGTGCAAACAGAATCAAATGCGCTAATGTTTTTTTAGGAAAATAGACTTCTTTAAATATATGCATCATGTGTAATATTAACCGTCAAAATAAAACAACAAAGCGCTCCAAAACTGGTAGTTCTAGAATACTCTATGTTACAGCTTGCTCTTGGGGAAGCTCATTATTTCTGCTGCAGCCAGCGGTATGTCTGCTCCCTATAGGCTGCACCATGGAATTAATGGATGGATGCCCCTGCAAAGCATGTATGGACTGTCGGTCCATTCCATTGCCTTAGAATAAGAGAAAACACATTTTTATTTCAACAAAAAAACGTATATCAAGTAAAAACCTTTAGGCCCATTCACAAATTCAACCGCCTTGCAAATGCTGTGAATGGCTTTCCATGTAGCCAATCACATAGTCGTTTGTGTTTGCATGGTGATTACAAAAATGGTCCTGCATGCAGCATTTTGGCTGTGATAGCACTAGCGATCGCTCCGAAAATGCTGGCAAATCACTGGAACAGGGCCTTCGCATCGCGAAAGCGATTACCACTTGGAGATTTATGGACTTTGAATTTAAAGCAGGACAAAACCCATGAGAGCCAGTCCTGGAATCTAAAATATTCCCCACTGTCTGAATTCAGTTCATGTGAATGGGTGGCGGGCGTGCACACACAGCCAGGGATGGGGTTTTGTGTCGTTGCACAAAAAGGCACAAACCGGCATCCCCCGCCTCCTTCACTTGAATGAGAGGCGTGCACACGGAGCCTGGGGATACCGCTTGGTGTCTTTCTGTTCAGCTGCTGTCTTTGCCCCCCATCCTTCTCAGTGCCAGGAGAGGGTGGCAGGGCAGGAGGGTTTTTGACTGAACGTCCGGTTTAAGTATGCACAGCTGATGGCTTTGATTGGATGAGAACCCCGTGTATGTGGCCTAGGACCATGGAAAGGTGAGTTTGCATAGGCGATCTGGGGGGTTTCGCACAGTGGCGCATCCTAAATCAGGATGCCCCCGAAGCAGGGAGCAAAACCCGGTATTGTCAAAGGATGGAATGGAAAAATATCCTAATCATAATTATAAGACAGGACTTTTTGTTACTATATAATAAACTATATATAACCCGTTTTCATTTGATAAATGTACTGGTTAGGCTTAATCCTACAGAGCTGCGAGCTGCAAATTGGCTTCTCTATATTCTTGCTAGGCATCACTATTGCATTTTGACTGATAACCTGTCCATTGTTTTGACAGAAACTGAAAGCCATTGAACAGCTGAAAGAGCTCCAGGCATCTGGCAAAGTGTTAGAAAAGAATCAGGTAATATTCTGCCCATTATATTGATTTGAGAACGGCGTTTTTGATAGAGAAGGGCTGATCACACCAATGTACTAAAGTAACATACTCTTTATAAAGACAAACATAAAAAAGAAAAATCCATGTTAATAAAGGTAAGTGTGCTTTAATTACCCGCTTTATCTGCAGACGTGAGTAGATCATTGCTGTGCAAATAAAATTATTATTGTTGTTATATCTGTGTGAAAATACCACCATTTAACTGGGGGAATCTGGGCTGGCTTACCGGAGCCTCCTGTCGGGGGCGGCTGCGGTCCGTTTTCCTTGTTTTTTGCCCAGGACGCAGGGCAAGGAACGCGGAGGGGACTTGCTGCTGCTGTTCGGGGGCGGTGCTCTGATGTCACTTCCGGGTGTGACCTCTACACGTGGGGAGACCCAGAAGTGTGAGAATCCATTCTCCAGCAACTACCCAGGCTGGAAGGGATTCAGGACAGAGCAGGGCTGAGGCAGCATCACAACAGTGCAATAGCAACTCATCAGCAGCCCACGGCAGTATGAAGCCTCTGTTCCTACTAGAGGTCAGCAATCTTAGGCAAAGGAATGCAGGTGCAGGCAGTGTATCACCTAGCCTTAACACCTGATACAAAATACCTCAGGAAAATCCAGTAATGTAAATCCCTGTATTCTAAGTATGTCACACACCCCGCTTCAGATAGTCATTACACTTGGGTTATACCGACCTGTAGAGGGCGATCTTGCAGAGATGTCATGAAAAAAATGAGCCCCTCCCGGTCCATAAATACCTGGTACCTCCCACTCATTCCCCAGTCTTTCATCTCTGCAGACGGCGAGCAAGTCAGAAGATGGATGTCTCCTCCTTGCAGGTAGCCGGGGTAACTCCCGGCCCCCCTTTTTCCTTCTATTTCTGCCTGGACCTATTGTATCCCCCTTTTCAGTTAAGAGCCTCCCAGCCTAGGCTGCGGGTCCCGGCAAAGGTAGACAGCACCTTAAGGTGCCTCAGGAGCTATGCTCCACCGTGAGACCCCATACTAAGGGGTAGGCGGTATTCCGGGTTGGTGATCCTGATTGGGATGCCCTGTCCTTGCCCTTACACCTTTGGGCTGTTAATTCCATCTTCCCCGGTCACCCTTCGTTCCCTACTGCTAGGGGGGGGGGGGGGGGGGGGCGCTTATCCCCCTTTTTCAGTTTAGCCCCTTTTTATGCTTGGGTGCAACTTGTGTGAGTGTGTTTATGCATGGCTGGGCCGGCGGTTCGCGGCGCCGCCGGCCATTACTGTTAGTCTTCGGGGGAGTTTCTTCCCCTCCGGCGCGGTTTCGGGGGGGGCGGGGCGGGCGCGGGGCGCGATCCTGCGGCCCGCCCCCTCCCTCTCCCCGTGTTGCTGGTGACGCTGCGGAGCCCGGTCACTGGCAGGGAGCAGCCTGTTGTCGGCAGAGAGGGGCGGAGCCAGGCGCATCGCACGATCCGCACCGGCCCGCCCGCCCTTCTTCATCCTTGCCAGCCAAGTCCCTCCGCCTCTTGCAGGACGCCATTCAGTAAGCGCCCAGTGGGCTCCAGTCTTTCAATTGCTCCTGCTTTGTGTGACAGGTGCAGCTGCTTGTCAGTGCGAGTTTGATATATATATTTTCCTAATTGTATGTATGTGTGCCTTGGTCCTTCAGTATGTGCCCTGCGTTGTGTGACAGTCACCCTTTTTTCTATTCCAGGCGGACCCCTGTTGGATCCTAAAGGGTCCTCCCGGTCCTAGGGTACCTGGTTTAAGAACTCCCCATTAAGGGGCAGTTGTGGCCTAGAGGTAAGGGGAGCCGGCTTGTGACTGGAGGGTTGCAGGTTCGAATCCCGGTCCTGGGACATAACTGAAGTGCTCTTGAGCACCTAACCCCCCAACTGCTCCCCGGGCGCCGTAAATAGGGCAGCCCACCGCTCCAGGCATGTGTATACTCACTGCATGGATGGGTTAAATGCGGAGGACAAATTCCTATATGTGCGCAAGCATACAATGGCCATCTATGCATTAAAAAAAAAAAAAAAAAAATTAAATCCTCCCACTCGGGACACAGAAGGGGCATCCCGGGTCGCTTATATTGCGTAATCCCCTTGGGTATTGAGACTACCGGTATAATCACCATATGGAGGCTTCCCAGGATACCGGGCTCGGGCTCCCCTCGGGGCAACCCCGGCAGTGTTTGGGGTGTGGGGCATCCCTTACAGGATGATGTTTTCTTTTGCATACCATGTGCGCAGCAGACTATTACGCGACAGTCCGGATCCCATGCATCTGGTTCTGCGCTGCCGGTCCCTTCTCCTACCCGTACCCTGTGTGATGTTGTCACGAGTGGGGAGTCGGAATCTGAGGTGTGTGCCAGATTGTCCAATCTTGAAAAATTATTTTCTAGCGCTGTGGCCAGAAAGGCCCCGGCTAAGACAAAGCACTTGTCCCCAGCCACGCAGGCTTCTGATTTTGAGGAGTTTGATTCACTGGACTGGTCTGATTACCCCCCGCTAGAGGAAGGGGAGCTTTTTGAGGAGTCGGATGGTTCTGACGATCAGCAGTTTGTTGGCGCTGATCCCGAGCGGGGTCAGGGGGATTCTTTGGATACCCCTAAGGTCCTGGCTCATATGTTTGAGGTTCTGGCAATCTCTCCTCCTGAAGTTACTCTTCCGCAGAAGGGGCACTTAGAATTCCCTAATCAAAGGCATTTCAACTGCATTATTCTTAAGGAATGGGAGAGGCCTACTCGGCTTCCGGGTGTCCCTCCGGGTTGGGATAAGAAATATCCCTTTCCGGTGCATGCGGTGAAGCGCTGGCCGTCCCCTCCCGAGGTGGACGCCCCTGTTTTGGGGTTGTCTAGCACCTCTGTCTTGCATTCTCCTGACTGTTCTACTCTCAAGGACGGTGAGGACAAACGCATTGACCAGATGGCTTGTCGCGGTTTTGCCAGTGTCGGGTCGGCCTTGCGGCCTGTTTGTGCTTCAGCGCTTTTAATAGTGGCTTCTAGGTTGGTTGTCAGGGACCTGTTGTCTACCTCCAGGCTTGACCCGGCTAGTGATGAGTTCACCGCCCTTAAGCGGTGCGAATTGTCTTTGTCATTTGTGCTAGCCGCCCTGGATGACACCATGGTGATGTGTAGTAGAACTTCGGCCTTGCTGGTGGCTATTCGGTGGTCGGTTTGGTTGCGCCAGTGGGCGGCTGATTTTGTGTCCAAAAAGTCTCTTACGGCTCTTCCCTTACTGGGCTTGCGGCTCTTTGGAGAAAAATTGGATTCGGTCGCAAAAGGAGGTAGGTTACCTCAGCGAAAGAAGCAACGTCGTCCCTTTCACGGGGCGGCTTCCTTTCCCCCTTCCTTTCGTGGGGCCAGAGCTGGATGGGGATCGGCTGTCTTCCCCTCCAGAGGTGATTCCTGGAACAGGGGAAGAGGACGTGCCCGTCCAGGTCACAGCTGGGGCTCCAAGCCCAAAGCCGCTGCTAAGCCGGCTCAGCAGTGAGGGGGCGCCCTCACCCTCGTGGGTGGGGGGATGGCTGCGACACTTCTCCCAGGTCTGGGAACAGGAGGTCTTGGACAGATGGATTCGGGAAGTGGTGTCTTCGGGTTACAAACTGGAGTTCGAGATCCGGCCTCCTCCCAGATTCTTCAGGTCTCGCATGCCCTTGGATCCTCTGGCCGTGCAGGGGCTCCGGGCAGCGAAGATCTCCTGGACATGGCTGTCATCTGCCCGGTGCCTCCCTCGGACCGGGGCCTGGGATACTATTCCAATCTGTTCACGGTGCCCAAGAAGGATGGCTCCATTCATCCCATGCTGGATCTGAAGGTTCTCAACAGGTTTATCCGTCCCAGGAAGTTCTGCATGGAAACTCCGCGCTCTGCCATAAATTCACTTCGGCAGGAGGACTTCATGACGTCCATAGACATCAAGGATGCTTATCTGCATGTTCCAATCTTCCCGGCGCATCAGAGATTTCTCAGGTTCGTGGTGGAAGATCGTCATTTTCAGTTTGTGGCTCTTCCGTTTGGCCTTACCTCGGCTCCAAGGGTTTTCCCCAACGTGCTGGCGGGGGTGATGGCCCTCCTCAGAGCCCAGGGTATCCGCATCGTGCCTTATCTGGACGATCTTCTTATTATGGCATCATCTCCGCCAGGCGGAGCTAGATACCAGGACTGTGGTAGCCACCCTGGAGAGATTCGGCTGGGTGATCAACTATTCCAAGTCCTTCCTCTCTCCGTCCAGGGTGGTGGCGTTCCTGGGAATGTCTCTGGATATTTCTCAGTCCAGGGTGTTCCTCCCCCGGCCCAAGGTTCTTTTGATTCAGGAATTGACTCAGCTTCTCCTATCCATCCCTCGTCCGTCCATCCGGCTGGGGATGCGACTGATGGGATTGATGGTGGCTTTGTTCGAGGCGGTTCCCTTTGCCCAGTTTCACACAAGGACACTCCAGCTCCATCTCTTGGCGGCCTGGGACAGGTCACCGCTGTCATTGGATCAGTCTTTTCTGATGTTCCCCCGGGTTCGGCATTCCCTTCGGTGGTGGCTGGAACCGAGCAATCTGATGAGGGGCAGATCCTTTCTGACCCCTCGTTGGGAGACGGTCACCACGGATGCCAGACTGTCGGGTTGGGGGGGATTTTGGAAGGATCTTCAGTTTCAGGGACTGTGGGGGCCTCAGGAGGCTCACAATCCCATCAATGTTCTGGAGCTGAGAGCCATCAGGTTGGTTCTGGCTCACTTGACTCATCAGTTACAGGGCTTACCGGTTCAAGTTCGGGCTGACAATTGGACGTCGGTCGCCTACATCAATCACCAGGGAGGGACTCGCAGCAGGCGTGCCCTCAGGGAAGTGTCTTTGATCCTGGCTTGGGCAGAGAGCAATGTCCCATGCATCTCGGCGGTGTACATTCCGGGAGTGGAGAACACGGAGGCGGACTCCCTGAGCAGGTGCTCATCTCGCCGGGGGGAATGGTCGCTCAGCCCCAAGGTGTTTCGGTCTTTTTGCCACCAGTGGGGGACTCCGGAGGTGGACCTCTTTGCCTCTCGTCACAATCACAAGCTTCCGGCATTTGTGTCTCTCTCGCGGGATCCGCTGGCTCTGGCAGCGGATGCCATGTCTCTGAACTGGAGGGATCTGAGGTTTCTGTACCTGTTCCCTCTGTTTCCCATGGTGGGCAAAGTGGTGCGCAAGCTGGCCCTAGAGGGCGCGTCAGCAATCCTGGTGGCTCCAAGATGGCCAAGACAGGTTTGGTTCGCAGACGTGGTAAGGTTGGCAGCGGATCAGTTAGATCTGCCCCTTCTGCCGGATCTGCTCACTCAGGGTCCACTGCTCTACCCCAATTTACCAACGCTGGCTTTGACGGCGTGGCTGCTGAAACCTCCATTTTGAAGGAGGAAGGTCTTTCTGATGCTGTCATTCAGACTCTGGTTAGGGCTAGAAAGAAGTCTTCCTCTGCCATCTGCTATAGGATTTGGAGGTCTTATATTGATTGGTGTGAGGTCCGGGCCTTGCCTTGCAGGGTGTTTTCTATCCCTAGGGTTTTGGAATTTCTGCAACATGGTCTGGACCTGGGTTTGCAGCTTAGTACACTGAAAGGGCACGTTTCTGCCCTGGCGGTTTTCTTTCAAAGGTCTTTTGCTCTTCATCCTCTGGTTAAGACTTTTTTTCCAGGGGGTTACGCATGTGCGGCCTCCTAGGAAGCCTTTGCTCCCAGTTTGGGATTTGAATTTGGTCCTTTCTGCTTTTCAGGGTCCTCCTTTTGAACCTTTGCAGGATATTGCTCTTTCTACGCTTACTCAGAAGGTTGCGTTTCTGGTTGCCTTCACTTCTGTTCGGCGTGTATCGGAGTTGGCGGCTTTGTCCATTAAGGCTCCTTACTTTGAGAAGCATCAGGACAAGGTTGTTTTCCGCTTCAAGACAGATTTCCTTCCTAAGGTGGTTTCTGCCTTTCATCTTAATCAGGACATTGTTCTACCCTCCTTGTGTCCTAAGCCCAGCAATGGCAAGGAGAGGGTATTCTTATTATACAGCACGTCCTGCTCAAGATATAGTACTTACACTTGGGTTATCCTCCGCCAGATGGCGCTGCACTGCAGAGACATGCAAAACAGGCTCCTCCCGGCCCCTCAAATACCCGGGGACCTCCCACAAATCCCAAGATTTCTCTGCAGTGCTGACTGCGAAGACATGAAGTATCACTCTCTCGCAGGTGAGCGGGGCTATTAAAGCCTGCGGCCCTGTTGGACTATTCCCACCCATCCTCGTTGTGATGTGCCTCCCAGCCTGGGCTGCGCTGATCGGGTGAAGGTAGGCAGCACCATGCGTGCTTATGGAGCGCTGCTCCTCCGCAGTCCCCCACCAAAGGGTAGGCGGTGTAGACTGATGGTGAGCCTCTATGGGATGCCCCTCCCACATTATTGCCCCTTGCCCCGTGTAGCGGTGGGCCCTGTATGAAGGGCCGCCATCCTCCCTCGTTCCCCCCGTAGTCGGGGGGAAAGAAGGGGGGGGGGGTGTGCCTGTGGTATCTGTGTATGATTGCACTTATATGGCCTTTGTCTGTCTTTGGACTTTTACTTTGATGGTGTCAGCCGCCGCGCCTTTTTGTGTTTTACTCGTATAACTGCCGCCACCGCGCGCGTTTTTCCCTCCGTTGGATGTTTCGCGCCGGTCGGCGGCGCTACCTCAGACACCTCTGTGTCCTCATTGGCCGATGCTGGACTTTGCGCTCTTTGGGAGGGCGGGGTCTGGTCTGGCACGCTCCGCGTCATTGCACGCTCTGGGCCGCCCTTCGAGGTACATGGCGCCATTTTGTCTGTTTGCGCGCGTCGCGTGGGACGTTCCTGCCTACCGTGGTTTGTAAGTGCCCTCTCGGGCGGCTTATACTCCTTGTAGTTTTTCGATTCTGACACCATTCTCTTCTCATTGTGTCTTTCAGACTGGTAAACACCATTGGCTTCTCCCGGCCCGGTGTATTTGATAGCGGGCCTTGTAAATTTCTCCCACTTCCCTAGCGGGTCATTGGGGCATCCAGGGTTGCTTATAGCATCAATCCCTGCTGGCATATTGAGCCTGAATAATCACCATATGGAGGCATCTCAGAATTATGTGATCGGGGTCCCCCTGGGACAAGACCGGCTGTGTATAGCGTGTGGACAACCCCATGCTGATGCTGACAGGGCACGGGTCTGCGGACCCTGTGCCGAGCAAGCCCTGGCCCTACAATCAAGCTTGCCAGTGGCTGCACCTCGTTTCAATTCACCTATTTCCCCATGCTTAAATCTCACTCCTGCTGAGTCGCATACTAGTGGGGAGTTGCAGCCTGTTGTGTCTTCCAGACCGCATATGACTGAACAGATTATTGCGAGGTTGTCCGAGCGCAAGGGCCCTGGTAAGAAGCGGCAATTGACGCCTCATGTTACTGTTTCCCTATGGGAACTGAGGAGTTTACTACTCTGTGTGGCTATACCCCTTCTGATGAAGGAGAGCTCTTCTCTGACTCAGGCTCATCTGATGGGCCGAGGAGTCATGACGATTCTGGCCCTGAATACTGGGCCCAGAGTGACACTGACGATTTGTTGGTTAAGGTCTTTGAGGCTCTGTCTATCTCTCCCCCTGGTGAGGCTCCCAGGCAAAGAGGGGAGCGTTTCCATACTGCGACTGCACGTTTGGAATTCCTGGAGCAGGCACATTTCCATACTCTTGTGCTCAAGGAATGGGAGTGCCCCAGTAAACTTCCAGGGGTCCCAGGGGACTGGGATAGGAAGTACCCTTTCCCCCCTGAGGTGGTTAATTGTTGGTCATCTCCCCCCGTGGTGGATTCCCCGATCATAGGGGTTTCTAACCCCCCCCTTTATTGCAGCCCCTGCTTATACTACCCTTCGGGATGCTGAGGACCGGCGCATTGATCTGCTGGCCTCCCACGCTTTTACATGTGCAGGGACGTCGCTGCGCCCGATCTGTGCCGCGGCTATTACTGCCATGGCCGCTAGAACCCTCATCAGAAAGATGCTCTGATGATCTCCCCTGGGATGTGTTTAATGCACTCTCCAGTTGTGATGTGTTTGTAAAATTTATCCTATTAGCGTTGGATGACACCATTAGAATGTGTGCAAGAAATTCTGCCCTTGTGGTGGCTATACGTCGCTTGGTCTGGCTGCGACAGTGGGGTGCTGACGATGCTTCTAAAAAGACTCTTACCGGGCTTCCCTTTAGAGGGCTACGCCTGTTTTCACAGACGGCCGGCGCGGGCGCGCGCACGCCTAGAGGGGAGCGAGGGAGGCGGCGGCGGCCGGCCGCCGCCGAAGCTAAGGTAAGTGGGTTTGGGGGTTTTGGGGGGGTTTCCCGCGGGGAGGGAGGTGATCGGCCCGGGAATCTTATAGATTCCCGGGCCGATCACCCGAGGGTGATGGTCCACTTTAAGCAGCAAGAGATGGGGTCTAGCTTCCTCTAAATCCACTGTTGCCAGCTGGATAAAACAGACTATTGTGCAAGCTTACACATCCAGAGAAGTTCCTCCTCCACAGGTCGCAGCACATTCAACAAGATTTATGTCAGCTTCCTGGGCAAAGATGGACTAGTTTCTGCAATACATTTAAACCTTCTGATGCAACTGAAATGTGGTTGCTGTGGGCCCTGTAATCTCATGAGTGCTCAGGATGTCCATTGTCTGCAATTTGCACTAGGGATATTTTGGAGTCTGGTGTTTTGCGTCTGTACACTCTAACATTAAATGGTCTGTCTAGACCTGAAAATAAAACACCTCATATATATATATATATATATATATATATATATATATATATATATATGCAGATCAGTAAATTTTACAACATTGAAGCTGGAAAGAAGAGATGCATGGGACAAGAGGTGAGTATAGATGTGTTTTGTCTGGACAATGCTGCACATAGCCTCCTGGACTTTGACTTGCAAGTTTTTTTTTACAACTCCCTAAGAAGCAATGGGCCTTTAAAGAGGAACAGACCTAATCAAAACTTTTGTCGATCCCCCCACCCATCCGGCCCAGCTTACCTTTTGCATGTTGCAGCCAGCTGATGTGGCGACCTCCAGCAGCTTCGGGCACAGTTCTCTGTCCCCTGCCGGGTTAGCTGCTGCTAATGGACAGCAGCGACATTAACCGCACTCCTTGGCTCGAAACATGCTGTCAGACGCTGTTCTGTTACCGCAGCTTTTTCTCCAGCTCTGTGTAGGTGCGAGATGGCACTGCCCTACAGAGGTCTCCTGGAATCTTAAACCGGACCTTCAGCATGATTTATTGAAAAGCTCAAACCCTTAAAAACTATTCCCCAGCATCTAAAATTACTATATTTTAAGTTTTTATGTCATTTATTATTCTTTCCCCCACTGGCCTGCTACTCTGTTCAGGACTCTAGGATATGAGCGCTGCCATCTTGACTCAGAAGCATCACATATACTAAGGAGAGGAGAGTGGGATAATGTACAGGGGGCCTGGGGTATAACTGTGCTTTGCTCAGACAGAGCGGAGCTGGGGTCAGGGAAAGGACAGCAATCCCAGAATGCAGAGCAGCACAGTCAGAAGACACTTCCTGTTTGCAGGCTGCCTGATGCTCCATGAGCCGCCATCTTGGATGTTTAAAGGCTCATAACATGCAGTAGATGCAGGTAGGATGATTTTTAATGTGGGCAATCTGTATGTAGAAGGTGTGGGAAATGTATATACAGTAGATATACTCTTATTCAGGGTGAAGGTCCACTTTAAGGATGCAGAAGATATATGCCCCAGCAAGGTGAGTAAATATTGCCCAAATGTAAAACCAGAGGGGGAGAGGCGGCAGGCTCCTCTATTGTACCTCTTTAATGTCTTCCCTGTTGCCCAGTTAAATTTGTCCAACTGACACCACTTTTTAAGTGATTTAACCCTTTAACTGCCAGCCTACCTGGAGATTTTGTCACCCTTTGTTGCCAGACCATTTTGCACTATTTTGCGTCCACGTGTACAACTGGGATTTTTGACGGGATTTCCCAGGAAAGTGATATATTGTTTTTTTCAACAGCCTGGGGTCTGGGCTTTAACATGAAATGTCTTGTTTGTCATTTTTTGGTGTATTCTCAATATTTTTGGGTGAAATATGTGCCAAAAAATAAAAAAAATCTATTTTTTACAATTTGTAGTGTTTTTTTTTTTGTAATAAAAAATGTAAGTTTGTCAATAAAATCTTATTGCGTGTAAAAGCCCAATTTCTCCCAGTTACAGCAGTACCACATGTATATTGGTAGACACCCTTTCCTGCCCATGAGACTCCCCCCAAACTGAAACAGCGCTTTAGGAGATTTTCAGATAAAATACAACTGTGATATGCGCTATGCGCACCTTGCAGTTTTGCAAGAAAACAACTCTTTACATTTAAAATACCCCCTACAAATTATATATTCTCTGGAATTACACGCGTCAAGCTTTCTAGACGTACCAGGCTTGTTGACATGGGTGGAGTCTTCTGGAAGTAATTCCTCAATTAATTCTTTGGTTGCACAGAGTTTCACTAAAGAAGAATAAAAAGAAAAATCAAAGCCACATTTTCTTAAAAAAAACTATATAAAACAAGAAAAAAACAAGGTAAATCTGAAAAGCAACATCCACCGAACAGAACGATACCCAACATGCATAGGTCCTGTCAAGGGAAGAGTTGCCACACACCCCAAAGTAAAGAATGTGCGTAAGGGTAATTTTTCTTGAAAATTTTAGCTTTGCAGACAAAGTGCACACCTTGCGATATTCTTAGTATACAGTACGTCCTGCTCCAGATAGATTACTTACACTTGGGTTATCCTCCGCCAGATGGCGCTGCACTGCAGAGACATGCAAAACAGGCTCCTCCCGGCCCCTCAAATACCCGGGGACCTCCCACAAATCCCCAGATTTCTCTGCAGTGCTTACTGCGAAGACATGAAATATCACTCTCTCGCAGGTGAGCGGGGCTATTAGCCTGCGGCCCTGTTGGACTATTCCCACTCGTCCTTCGTGTTATGTGCCTCCCAACCTGGGCTGCGCTGGTCTGGTGAAGGTAGGCGGCACCGTGTGTGCTTATGGAGCGCTGCTCCACCGCAGTCCCCCACCAAAGGGTAGGCGGTATAGGCTGATGGGGAGCCTTATGGGATGCCCCTCCCGCATTATTGCCACATGCCCCGTGTAGCGGTGGGTCCTGTACAAAGGGCCGCCGTCCTCCCTCATTCTCCATGTAGCCTTCGGGGGGGAAAGGGGGGGGGGGTGTGGGTCAGTGCGTATAGTGATTAGGTGTATGACTAGATATGTGGTGTCAGCCGCCGCGCTGACTTGTCTGTTTTTACTATTACATGGCCGCCGCCGAGCGCGTCTTTTCCCTCATTTGGTTGTCCGCGCCGGACGGCGGCGTTACCTCAGATGCTGCGTTGTTGTCATTGGCTGCTGTCTATGGGCTTCGCGCTCTTCGGGGGGGCGGGGGACTGGCTTGGGATGCTCCGCATCACGGCCCGCTCTGGCCCGCCCTTCGAGGTTCGCTCGGCGCCATTTTGATGTATAGTCGCGCGCGCGTGTAACGGTCCTCCCTTCCGCGGTCTGTAAGTGCCCTCGCGGGCGACCTTTATGCTCATTGCTTAATGTGCATGGTTCTGATGCCCCTTCTTCTCATTGTGTCTTTCAGATGGGTGAATCCAGTGGCTTCTCCCGGCCCTGTGTAATTGTCAGTTGGGCCTAGTATAATTACTCCCACTTCCCTGCGAGTCATTGGGGCATCCAGGGTAGCTTACAGCGTCAATCCCTACTGGCCTATTGTGCCTATTAATCACCATATGGAGGCATCCCAGGATAATGTGACCGGGGTTCCTTCGGGACAAGCCCGGCTGTGTGTAGCTTGTGGGGTCTCACCTATCTGCGGTGACAACGCACGGGTCTGTGTTCCTTGCGCACAACAGGCGCTAATGTTGCAACCCGCCCCTCCTGTGGCTGGGCCTGCACCTCGTCTCACTTCACCTAATCCCCCAAGCTTGAGTCTAACCCCCAATACAAGCGGGGATTCTCATCCTGATGTGGCTGCTAGACTGGCCAGTATTGAAAAATTGATTGCTAATACCTTAGCGCGTAAGGCCACCGCAAAAAAGCGTCACTTAACCCCTGGTGCCACTCTTTTCCCTACGGAGTCTGACGAGTTGTTGCATCTATATGGCTATACCCCCTCGGACGAAGGGGAGCTGTTCTCTGACTCAGGGTCATCTGACGAGAGGCCCAGGGGTCATGATGTTTCTGGCTCTGACCCCTGGACCCCAGATGATACTGACAGGCTGCTGGTTCAGATTTTTTAGGTTTTGTCCATCTCTCCCCCTGTTGCGGCTCCCAGGCAAAGGAGTGAGCTTTTTCATACTGCTAAGGCTCGGTTGGAATTTCCTGAGCAAACCCATTTCAATAACCTCGTGCTTAAGGAGTGGGAACATCCCAGTAGACTTCCCGGGATACCTAAGAGTTGGGACAGAAAGTATCCCTTTCCTGCTGATATGGTCAAGTGCTGGTCATCGCCCACGGAGGTCGATGCTCCTATTCTAGGGCTGTCTAACACCTCTATTATGCACTCCCCTGACACTACTACGCTGCGGGATTCTGAGGACCGGCGCATTGATCAATTGGCATGCCATGCCTTTGCATTTGTGGGGGCGGCGCTGCGCCTGGTTTGCGCCTTGGCCATTACGTCTGTGGTGCTCAGGGCCCTGATCAGAAGTGTACTCGAAGGCCCTGATGAATTGCCACCTGATACGGTTAATGCACTGTGATGTGTTTGTAAACTTTATCCTATCTGCATCGGATGATGCCATTAGGATGTGTGCCAGATCTTCTGCCTTGGTGGTAGCTATACACCGCACGGTTTGGATGCGCCAGTGGGCTGCTGACAATGCTGCAAAGAAAGCCCTTACTGGGCTTCCATTTAAGGGGCTACGCCTGTTTGGGGACCGCCTAGACCTCTTTGCTAAAGGAGGTAAGTTACCCCAGCGCAGGCGGCAGTCTCGGCCCTTTCGGGGCCAGGGCCCCCTTTCACTCCCCTACCAAGGGGCTAAGCAGGGAAAAGGAGTGTCCTTCGCGGGGGCTCATGCAGATTCCTGGCACAGGAGCAGAGGACGACATCCTGGCCCCTCCTGGGAGTCTAAGCCTAAATCCTCTCCCAAGCCCCCTCAGGCATGATGGGGCGCCCTCGCCCATCAGGGTGGGGGGACGGCTACAGCACTTCGCGCACGTCTGGAGGCGCCACGTCTCAGACCGGTGGATTCAGGAGATAGTGTCCTCTGGTTACAAGATAGAGTTTGCTGTGCGGCCCCCCTCGGGGTCGTTTGCAGGGTCCCCTTAAGAGAAAGGGGCTAGGGGTTCTATTCCAACCTTTTCACAGTTCCCAAAAAAGATGGGTCAGTCAGGCCCATTCTGGATTTAAAGATCCTCAACAAGTTTGTCAAGAACAGGCGCTTTCGCATGGAAACTCTTCGCTCGGCCATCGGCTCCCTGCGCCCAGGGGATTTCATGACGTCTGTGGACATCAAAGATGCTTACCTTCACATCCCTGTGTTCCCGGGACACCAAAGGTTTCTCAGATTCGCGTTGGAAGATCAACATTACCAATTTGTGGCCTTGCCATTTGGCCTCACTTCAGCTCCCAGAGTGTTCACCAAGGTGCAGGCGGGGGTGATGTCTCTGGTAAGGTCAAGGGGCATACGCGTGCTGCCCTACCTGGACGACATACTCATCACCTCTCTACAGCAGGCAGAGTTGGACACTCAGCTGGTGGTGTCCACCTTGGAGTCCTTCGGCTGGGTGATCAATCACCCCAAGTCCTCTCTGTCCCCTTCTTCGGTGACCCCATTCCTGGGAATGATTCTGGATACGGTTCAGTCAAGGATATTCCAAAAACTCTATGCAACTCCGCACCACTACTTAAATCAGGGTGTGCCGGTTATATACAGGTCCCAATGGGACAAACAATACTCACAAAAAGTGGGGTAATCCAGAACACCCCCACTATATACCTGTATATATACAACCGCACAAACCACAAAAGTGTAATATAATAATAGCCCTTTATTTCATATCTGGGTATGGTTACAATATTGGGTCACACTTCTAAGGTTAAAAACTCTATTAAAAACATCAGACCCCGGGTCAATATATCAAGCTCTCAAAGAAAATAGATAATGGGTCCCTGTGAATCAGTGAACCTGCAGCCAATTATACAATAAAGTGCAAATGCAAATGAGCTGATTAGTATAAACTGTGCTATGTACAACATTAATTGCTAAATACTGTGCAACCTATATATCGGTGCAAAAAAGACATAAAGTGCCATGTGCTAAAATAGGTGGGTGAATGAGACCCTGTCTCCTAAACACTTGCTTCAACTTAAAAAACACACATCAGTGAAAATCAATTGGGACTAAAAGTAAAAAGTACTTCACCAAATGTACAGAGCTGCTCCCCGGGGATCCGCCAACACCTGGACAACGACGCGTTGCGTGATCCGCACTGGATCAATTCCTCAGGTTGTCTCCTCGACCTGAGGAAGTGATCCAGTGCGGATCACGCAACGCAATCAGGTTGGTGCTGGAGCAGTTGACCAATCACCTGAAGGGTCTGTCTGTGCAGGTGCGCTCAGACAACAGGACGGCGGTTGCCTACATCAACCATCAGGGAGGGACCCGGAGCAGGGGGGCCCTGCAGGAGGTGTCGCGGATTCTGACATGGGCGGAGGCCAATGTTCAATGCATTTCGGCTATGCACTCTCCCCTCGTCAGGGAGAGTGGTCCCTCTGCAACAGGGTATTCCAGTCCCTGTGTCACCGTTGGGGTCTACCGGATGTGGATCTGTTTGCATCCTGTCACAATCACAAGCTCCCGGCCTTTGTCTCCCTGTCTCAGGATCCTCTGGCCTTGGCCACAGATGCTCTGTCCATGTCATGGCAGGAATTTCGGCTCCTGTATGTCTTTCCTCCATTCCCCCTGCTGGGCAGGGTCCTGCGCAAGATTGCTCTGGAAGGGATTCTGGTGGCCCCCAGGTGGCCAAGAAGAGTGTGGTTCGCAGACGTGGTGCAAATGGCAGTAGACCAGTACGTCCTGCCAGGAGTGCCAGATCTGCTCACTCAGGGCCCCTTACGCCATCCCAATTTACAAACTCTGGCTTTGACGGCCTGGCTGCTGAAACCTCCATCTTGATAGAGAAAGGCTTGTCTGCCTCGGTGGTTGAGACCATGGTAAAGTCTAAGAAGAAAACTTCTTCTTCCATCTATTATATGGGAATGGCGTACCTACATTGATTGGTGTGAGTCTAGGTCTCTTCCCTGTAGGGTGTTCTCAGTCCCCAGGGTTCTGGAGTTTTTACAGCATGGGTTGGACTTGGGTCTAAAACTCAGTACTCTGAAGGGTCAGGTTTCTGCCCTGTCTGTCTTCTTTCAGAAGTCTTTTGCTCAGCATTCCTTGGTTAAGACCTTCTTTCAGGGGGTCACTCATGTGCGTCCCCCGCGTAAACCTATGGTCCCTGTTTGGGATTTGAACTTGGTTTTGTCTGCCTTGCAGGGTGCTCCCTTTGAGCCTATTCAGGATGCTGCTCTGGCTGTACTTACCCTCAAGGTTGTCTTTCTGGTGGCTATTACTTCGGTCAGGCGTGTGTCTTAGCTGGCGGCTCTGTCTATCCAGCCCCCATACTTTGAGAGACACCAGGATAAGGTGGTATTCCGCTTTAAGCCGGACTTTCTGCCTAAGGTGGTGTCTACTTTTCATTTGAATCAAGATATTGTTCTTCCTTCATTGTGCCCTAATCCTAGCAACGCTAAGGAAAGGGTTCTGCATTCCTTGGATGTGGTCAGGTGTCTGAAGTATTACATGGTAGTCACTGCGTCCTTCAGGAAAACTGATGCTCTTTTTGTGGTCCCTTCTGGTCCTAGGAAGGGTTTGGCTCCTGCCAAGTCTACTATTAGCAAATGGATTTGTCAGGCTGTGATTCAGGCCTATTTTGCTAAGGGGAAGAATCCTCCCTTCCGTCTTACTGCTCATTCTACTCGTGCTATTGGTGCCTCTTGGGCCTTCCAGCACCAGGCTTCTGTTGAACAAGTTTGCAAGGCTGCTACTTGGTCTTCTGTTCATACCTTTTCAAAATTTTACAAGGTTGATGCTAGGGCCTCAGCTGATGCTGTTTTTGGCCGCAAGGTTTTGCAGGTGACAGTGGTTTAAACTGTCTGCTGTTACCTTTTTGTTGGGGATCCCACCCTACTTTATGGACACTGCTATTGGATGTCCCAAGTGTAAGTAATCTATCTGGAGCAGGACGTACTGTATACTAAGAATAATACAATTCTGTGAAATACTCACCTGTAGAATTGGTATTATAAGTATACAGTACGCCCTGCTCCACCCCACCCTGGTTTTTGCATTATTCTGGATCCCCTGTATGGTGATTGTTATCTTTGTTTTAGTTACCAGTTTTTGGTGGTTAAATTCTCCCGGCTTCTTGTTCACTGCTTTTCAATGCTGGGGATTTGTGGGAGGTCCCCGGGTATTTGAGGGGCCGGGAGGAGCCGGTTTTGCATGTCTCTGCAGTGCTGCGCCATCTGGCGGAGGATAACCTAAGTGTAAGTAATCTATCTGGAACAGGACGTACTGTATACTTATAATACCAATTCTACAGGTGAGTATTTCACAGAATTGTATTTTTTCTACCAAAACAACCCTTTACATTTGGAATACCCCCCCATAAACCATATATTTCCTAAAAGTACACATGTTAAGCTTTCTAATCGTACCCAGCTTATTGTAGTGTGCTCATCTTTCTCGAAGTAATCCCTCGAAGAATTCTTAGGTTGCACAGGGTTTCACTAAAAAAAATGTATAAAAAAGCAGAATAAAAAAAACACCTTTTTCTAAAATATGCAATATGCAAACAAGAAAAAACAAGCTAAATCTGAAAGAACAAGGTCCCCCGAGCAGAACAATACCAAACATGCATAGTTACTTTTAACCCTTTTAATTGCCAGCCTACTTGAGTTTTTGTCACCCTCTGTTCACAGGTAATTTTATGCTATGTTTAACCTTGTTGTTTGCAGGGAGGCAGGTAATTTGGGGGGCAGGGGGTTAATGGCAAGTCACCCGCTAGCCGCAGGTGACTCACCAGCCCCTAAGCCTTGTGAACTTGTATAGGGGTCTCATAGATCCCTTACCATTTCACAAAGGGTTAAATTGGACCAAAACCCAGCTGGATCAGCCCGTGAATCTATAAGATTCCCGGGTCGATCCATTCCCTCCCCTCTGGGCATTCAAAATCGGGATGCCCCGCTCTGTGAAACCCTCCAGGTCGCTTGCTACACTTACCTTAATCCCGGTCCAACTTACCTCCAATCATCAGCTCCTCTGTCCCTCGCTGATCTGCTGTCAGATGCTGGTGATCGGCAGCCAGAGGAGGGGGGGAGGCAGGAGATCAGAGGATCTCCTGTCCCCTCCTTCTCTGGCCACCGATCACTGGCATCTGACAGCTGAGAGGCCTGGAGCTGTCATGACACCCGTCGAGTGACGTCATTAGCCCCACCCCTTGAGGCGGGGCTTCGAGGCCCTGGGGGGGGGATCGGAGCCCCCCCTGGGTGAAGAGGAGGGCTGGTGAGAGCGAGCAAACACGGAGGTGAGTAAATGTCATTTTTATTTTTTTTTATTTTTACAGGAAAAGCCAGCGGCGGCTGAAATGGGGGGGCTATCTATTCCGGGCATTCTCCTGCAGCCGGGGGAGCCCCGACGGGGGTTTGGAGTCCCCCAGGCTGAAGAGGAGACCCGGACGGATCGAATGAGGGGTCAGGTAAATGTTTTTGTTTTATTTTTCATGCGCTAGCAGAGGGCAAAGTCAGGCACGTAAAATTTACGTGGCTGGCAATAGAAGGGTTAAAAGCCAAAAAACACAAGGTACTCGGAATCGGTGACTCCCCCAATCGGTGGATCCGATGCCCACACGTACTGCAAACGTAATACTGTCAGCAAGTGGAAACTGGAATTGACCACAGATAGTTCTAAAAAAATACCTTGAATTTGCACAACACATACAATATAAATCCTGATTGTTCTAACAATTCGCCAACAAATGGTCCAAATGCAAGCCGGCCAGTTCTCTACACTCACTTGTTCAAGGAAAGATTGATTAATCTGTTCATGGAAATAAACCAGAAGCCTAAAACAAGTCATTGATGAACACAGCTGTTGAAGCCTAGATCCAGCCCCTCTTATGTATTCCAACCCCTGAATTTTCTTTATATACAGGACCACCTTTTTCCTTACCCTGACCCACACTATTTCACATGTCTGCCGGGGGAATAGATTCTACTAGATTTATGTGTTTTTTGTGCCCTGTAAATGTACCTGACAGCAACTTTAAAAAAATCCTTTTATGTTGATAGTTTCTTGCTGTTTAGTGTTTAGTAAAAATAAGAGTAGGGACCACACTAAACACAGAGTGCCTTGCCGGGGCAGTGTGGCTTCCACATATATCTACAGATATGTGCAACCAAATCTCTGTCTTTCCATATAACTAGACATGTTTGTTGCTTAATACTTGGATGATGAGAGGGTTAAACTGGGCGGTAAATTGGTTCCCAGGCCCTGAATAATAATGATGATGATTTTGTATAAATAATAGTGATGGAGCTACTCCCACCCCCTTTGCTCAGTTAGTATTTTTTTACTATGTTACTTTGCTTTTTCTGCAGATTGAAAAAATCCAAAAAGAAGACGTTCTTATAAAAGAAATAGAGGACTTGGAGCTTGGTGTGTGAAGATATCTAGAAATAAAAAAAATGATGTATGACTTTGTTGGCTTGAAAATGAAGAGAGCTTTATAACGGTGCATTTCTTTTTGAACACATTTGTTTTGTACCTGGACATAAAATATTGCTATCATTACAATACAAAAAAGAGAGTTGCGTATGAAGTTAAACAATTAAACTCCTCTACAGTAATCTCTGTCTGTGTAACTTTTTGGTACATAACAATGTGATGGGGCGCTGGTGCGAACATTAAATGGGACCCTGTCATTGCTCATACAGTAACCTTTCCTAATCTCTTCCATTCAAGGGCACGACCATTAGCAACGCGTGGGTTATTCTCAGCCGTAGGCGGGGATAGCAAGATAAAAGAAAAACTAGCTCCTCCCGGCCTGTATAGGGCAGGCTGTGGCAGGATTGCCTCAGTTCTTTCCTGTGGTCGCAAGGGACTGTAAAGATATCTGTTTATTCTTAGTATACAGTACGTCCTGCTGCAGATAGATTACTTACACTTGGGTTATCCTCCACCAGATGGCGCTGCACTGCAGAGACATGCAAAAACAGGCTCCTCCTGGCCCCTCAAATACCCGGGACCTCCCACAAATCCCCAGATTTCTCTGCAGTGCTTACTGCGAAGACATGAAATTATCACTCTCTCGCAGATGAGCTGGGCTTTTCGCCTGCGGCCCTGTTGGACTGTTTCCACCCGTTCCTCGTTTGATGTGCCTCCCAGCCTGGGCTGTGCTGGTCGGGTAAAGGTAGGCAGCACCATGTGTGCTTAAGGAGCGCTGCTCCACCGCAATCCCCCACCAAAGGGTAGGCGGTATAGGCTGATGGTGAGCCTTCATGGGATGCCCCTCCCGCATTATTGCCCCATGCCCTGTATAGCGGTGGATCCTGTACAGAGGGCCGCCATCCTCCCTCATTCTCCCTGTAGCCTTCGGGTGAGAAGAAGGGGTGTGTGTGTGTGTGTGTGTGTGTGTGTGTGTGTGTGTGTGTGCGTGTATCGTGATTCGTGTATACGGCCTTTTATCATGTTTCCTCGCACTAGTATATGTGGTGTCAGCCGCCGCGCTGACTTGTCTTTTTACTATGGTAAATGCCACCGCCGCGCGCGTCTTCTCCTTCATTTAGATGTTCCGCGGCGGCGTTACCTCAGATGCTTATGCTTTCTCATTGGCTGCTTGTCTGTGGCTTCACGCTCTTCGGGGGGACGGGGCCTGGCTTGGCGCGCTATGCGTCACGGCTCGCTCTGGCCCGCCCTTCGAGGTACTCGCGGCGCCATTTTCTGTCAGATCGCGTGCGCGTGTGTGACGGTTCTGCTTACCGTGGTCCGTAAGTGCCCTCGCGGGCGGCTCTATACTCTTTGTAGTGTGTTTGGTTCTGACACCCCCTCTTCCCATTGTGTCTTTCAGACGGGCGAATCCATTGGCTTCGGCTCCGGTGTAATTGATAGGGGCCTTGTAAAAATCACTCCCACTTCCCTAGCGGGTTATTGGGGCATCCAGGGTTGCTTATTGCATAAATCCCTACTGGCATATTGTGCCTAATAATCACCATATGGAGGCATCCCAGGATAATGTTACCGGGGTCCCCTTGGGACATGACCGGCTGTGTGTAGCGTGTGGGCAGCCTCATGCTGACGCTGACAAGGCGCGGGTCTGTGTACCCTGTGCTGAGCAGGCGTTTGCATTGCAATCTGGCCTGCCAGTGGCTGCACCTCGTTTCTCTTCACCTACTCCCCCAAGCTTAAATCTCACTCCTGTTGAGTTGCATACTAGTGGGGATTATCAGCCTGAGGTGTTTTCTACACTGGCTACTGCTGAACAGATTATTGCGAGGTCCTTAGCGTGTAAGGGCCCTGGGAAAAAGCGGCTCTTGGCGCCTAATGTTACTGTTTTCCCTATGGGAGCTGAGGAGTTTATGGACCTGTGTGGCTATACCCCGTCTGATGAAGGGGAGCTCTTTTCTGACTCAGGCTCATCTGCTGAGGGACCAAGGGGTCATGACGATTCTGGCTCTGACCCCCGGGCCTCGGATGACACTGACAGATTATTGACCCAGATCTTTGAGGCGCTGTCTATCTCTCTTCCTGTTGAGGCTCCCAGGCAAAGAGGGGAGCCTTTCCATACAGCTAAATCGCATTTGAAATTTCCAGGGCAGGCACATTTCCATAACCTTGTGCTCAAGGAATGGGAGCGCCCCTGTAAACCTCCCGGGGTTCCAAAGAGTTGGGATAGGAAGTATCCCTTTAAAGCTGAGGTGGTTAAATGTTGGTCATCTCCCCTCGAGGTGGATGCCCAGATCCTAGGGCTGTCTAGCACCCCTGTCATGCATTCCCCTGCTTCTACCACCCTGCGGGATGCTGAGGACCGACGCATTGACCAGCTGGCCTGCCACGCCTTTGCATGTGCGGGGATGGTGCTGCACCCGGTCTGTGCCTCTGTCATTGCTGCTTTGGCCACTAGATCCCTTATCAGAAATATGATGCATAGTGCCCCTGATGATTTTCCTTGTGAGGTTTTTAATGCACTCTCCAGTTGTGCTGCCTTTGTAAATTTTGTCCTTGCAGCACTGGATGACACCATCAGAATGTGTGCCAGAACTTCTGCCCTCGTGGTGACTATACGACGCTCTGTTTGGCTGCGCCAGTGGGCTGCTGACATGGCTGCAAAGAAGGCCCTCGCTGGGCTTCCATTTAAGGGGCTACGTCTGTTTGGGGACCGTCTGGACCTTTTTATTAAAGGAGGTAAGTTACCCCAGCGCAGACGCCAGACCCGGCCCTTTCGGGGTCAGGGTTCCTCCTCCTCCCCTTACCGTGGGGCAGGACAGGGAAGGGGGGCATCTTTCCCTGGGGCCCGGGGAGTTTTCTGGGGTAGAAGCAGAGGACGTGGATGTCCTGGCTCTTCCTGGGGTCCCAAAGCCAAATCTTCTCCCAAGCCCCCTCAGGCATGATGGGGCGCCCTCGCCCATCCGGGTGGGGGGACGGCTGCAGCATTTCGCTCTCGTCTGGAGGCTTCAGCTCTCAGACCGGTGGATTCAGGAGGTAGCGTCCTCCGGTTACAAGTTGGAGGTTGCTGCCGATCCCCCACCAGAACCTCAGGGCCCTGTGTCAGCTCAGGAGCTAGTGCATGCTGTGTAGGGCTTCCTGGAGCTGGGGGTGCCAGGTGCCTTTAAGTGAAAGAGGGCATGTGTTTATTTCATCCAACCTATTTACAGTATCTCAAGCAAGATGATTCTGTCAGGTCCATCCTGGGCTTAAAGATCCTCAATAAGTTTGGTCATGGACAGGCGCTTTTGCATGGAGGCTCTGCGCTTTGCCGCCAGTTCCCTGCGCTGGGGGATTTCATGACTTCTATGGACATCAAAAAGATGCTTAACCTCATATTCCTGTGCCCCCAGGTCATCTCAAGTTCCTCAGGTTCGCTCTGATGAGTCAACATTACTAAGTTTTGCCTTGGCCTTTGGCCTCACTTCAGCTTCCAGGGGGTTCACCAAGGTGGTGGCTGGTGGGATGTCTCTACTTAGATGTCAGGGTGTCAGCGTGTTTCCCTATCTGGACGACATCCTCATCACTTCTTAGTCTCTACATCAGGCAGAGTTGGATACTCAGCTGGTGGTGCCCATTCTGGAGTCATTTGGATGGGGGATCAGCCACCCCAAGTCCTCACTGTCCACTTCCTTGGTAACTCCATTCCTAGGAAGGATTCTGGATACAGTTCAGGTAAGGATCTTCCTGCCTCAGCAGAAGATGGACAATCTGATTGCATGGGCTCAGGCTCTCCTAGCTTGTCCCCATCCATCCAGTGGGCAGGGGATGCAGCTGGGGGGCCTGATGGTGGCGTGCTTTGTGGCGGTTCCTTGGGCTCAGTTCCACTTGAGGCCTCTGCAACTTCAACCATTATCTGTATTGGACAAGGACCCAGCGTCCCTGGACAGGGTCTGTGTGCTCTCCCCCCTGGTCAGGAGGTCCCTCTTGTGGTGGATGGACCCAAGGAACCTGTTGAGGGGCAGTCCTTTTCTTGTCCTTCCTGGGTGGTGGGGCCCTCAGGAGTCCCACACTCCTATCTATGTCTTGGAGCTGCGAGCGCTCAGGTTAGTTTAGGCTCGCTTGAATGCTCATCTTCAGGGCCTGCCTGCCCAGGGGCGCCCGGACAACCAGACGGCAGTTGCCTACATTTATCGTCTGGGAGGGACCCGGAGCAGGAGGGCCCTCCAGGTAGTGTTTCTCTTCCTGACCTGGTGGAGGACAATGTTCCCTGCATATCAGTGGTGTTCATTCCGGGGGTGAAATTTCTGCTGGCAGACCCTCTGAGCAGGGGGACCTTTCACCAGGGAGAATGGTCCCTCTGCAACAGGGTTCTTTCAATCTCTGTGCCACTGTTGGGTTCAGACTGCTGTGGAGCTGTTTGCGTCCCGTCACAATCTCAAGCTCTCGGCTGTTTGTCTCCCTGTCCCAGGATACTCTGGCCCTTGACCTCGGATGTTTTTACATGTCATGGCTGGACATTCAGTTCCTGTCTGTCTTTCCTCCATCCCCCCTGCTGTGCAGGGTTCGGTGCAAGATTGCTCTGGTAAGGATGCCAGTGGCCAAGAAGAGTGGGGTTCGCAGACGTGGTGCAGATGGCAGTAGACCAGTACGTTCTGCCAGGGGTGCCAGATCTGCTCACTCATGGCTCCTTACGCCATCCCAAGTTACAATCTCTGGATTTGATGGCCTGGTGGCTGAAACCTCCATCTTGATGGAGGAAGGTTTGTCCGCCTCGGTGGTTGATACCATGGTGAGTCAGTACTCTGAAGGGTCAGGTTCTGCCCTGTCTGTTTTCTTTCAGAAGTCTTTTGCTCAGCATTCTTTGGTTGAGACCTTCTTCCAGGGGATTACTCATGTGCGTTCCCCATGTAAACCTATGGTCCCTATTTGGGATTTGAACTTGGTTTTGTCTACCTTGTAGGGTGCCCCCCTTTGGGCCTATACAGGAGGCTGCTCTGGCTGTGCTTACTCTCAAGGTTGTCTTTCTGGTGGCCATTATTTCGGTCAGGCGGGTGTCTGAGTTTGCGGCTCTGTCCATTCAGCCCCCATACTATGAGAGACACCAGGATAAGGTGGTGTTCCGCTCTAAGCCAGACTTTCTGCCTAAGGTGGTGTTGGCTTTTCATTTGAATCAAGATATGTGCTTCCTTCATTGTGCCCTAATCCTAGCAATGCTAAGGACAGGGTTCTGCATTCCTTGGATGTGGTCAGGTGTCTGATGTGTTACCTGGTAGTCACTGCGTCCTTCAGGAAAATTGATGCTCTTTTTGTGGTCCCTTCTGGTCCTGGGAAGGGTTTGGGTCCTGCCAAGTCTACTATCAGCTGTTGGAGCCGTTAGGCTGTGATTCAGGCCTATTCTGCTAAGGGGAAGAGTCCTCCCTTCCGCCTTACTGCTCATTCTATTCCTGCTGTTGGTGCCTCTGGGGCCTTCCAGCACCAGGCTTCTGTTGAACAAGTTTTGAAAGGCCGCTACTTGGTCTTCTGTTTATACCTTTTCAAAGTTTTACAAGGTTGATGTTTGGGCCTCAGCTGATGCTGTTTCTTGGCCGCAAGGTTTTGCAAGCGGCAGTGGTTTAAACTGTCTGCTGTTACCTTTTTTGTTGGGGATCCCACCCTATTTTTATGGACACTGCTATTGGATGTGCCAAGTGTAAGTAATCTATCTGGAGCAGGACGTACTGTATACTAAGAATAATACAATTCTGTGAAATACTCACCTGTAGAATTGGTATTATAAGTATACAGTACGTCCTGCTCCACCCCACCCTTGGTTTTGTATTATTCTGGATCCCCTGTATGTGATTGTTATCATTGTTATAGTTACCAGTTTGGGTGGTTAAATTCTCCTGGCTTCACTGCTTTTCAATGCTGGGGATTTGTGGGAGGTCCCGGGTATTTGAGGGACCGGGAGGAGCATGTCTCTGCAGTGCAGCGCCATCTGGCGGAGGATAACCCAAGTGTAAGTAATCTATCTGGAGCAGGACGTACTGTATACTTATAATACCAATTCTACAGGTGAGTATTTCACAGAATTGTATTTTTGTTTTTATTTAAAGTGCTGAACGTGAGTGGGGACTTCAATTCTGTCTCCCAGCCCCTGACCAGCTGCAGCGTTCCTGGGGACCCCTGTTATATGCCTGAAGTCGGTTCTTAAGCTTATAGCTTGGGACTGTGCAGAGTGTGCATGGGTCTAGGTAAGCACGCTGGGGCTCACATGACTGGGTGAAGCAGGGTACCTGATCTCTGGGCCTTGCATGGTGGCCCTGCCATGTATCTCCCACTGAGCCCCGGACCCTCTAGCCCCTGGGTCATCTACACCCATAACTCCATGACACCCTGCGAGCGACTGCCTTCCCGTGGCTAATGGGTCGGGCCTGAGCTCGTTGGCAGGGCTCCCTGGTGTCCTTGTGTTTGTGATTACTACTGCTGCCAGCCATGCTGGTTAGAGCTCGGCTGCCAGGGTTTGGAGGAGGAGGCAGCCTCGTTGCAATGGGGAGTGGCCAATGGGGATGGGCCAGCCACGCCTATTACGCCCAGGGCATGGGTGCAGTGGTTAGCTGTGGCACCCCATGTCCAGCAAAGAAGAAAAAAGCCTGCACTCCTTTTTAAGTCTCTAATGTGTTAAATTCACATAGACTCACATGCTTCATACCGTCCAATGTCCGTAATATCCAATGTTTCAGGGCTCCCAACGCCCCTTCATCAGGGACAAATATCAGAATCACCAGCCTGCAAGGATTAAATGCCTTTGTGTTGGCAGTGTAAATCCCAGCGGGTAGTGTGCAAAATATCCAGATACATACCAACAAAAATACTAAATGTTATACCTATTGTTTGATGATTTAATTCTTACTGCCCCTCCACATTTTGCCGCTTGTAAATAAAAGCCATGCGGCATTTGTGTCACTGCCAACCCGGCGTCGGCGTTGCTAAGCAACCCAGCACGCCGTCCCTCCGCCTGTGTCTGGGGAAGGCAGACACGGCAGGAGGGTCTGGGACATGCCCAGCGGTGATGGCAATCGCGGTGGCTCGCACAGGCTGTGCACACCCAGGCAGCGGCAGAGCTGGAAGTCATAGTGCTCCTCCGCCCTCCCTGCCTATCATTCTGCCTGGGTAGCAGTGAGAGCCCGAAAGGGCCCGGGGGGGGGGGGGGGCATATATGGTAAATAACTGGCTGGGGCTGGAACAAGGGAAATGACAAGAAGAAGAAAGGAAGTAATAATAGAGAGAGGGACAGAAGGAAAACAACCGAAATAAAACATAAGGGAGAGTGACACAGAAAAGAGTTGTGAAAAGAGGCCAAAAAGGAAGGGAAAGGAACAAAGACAGGAATAAAAAATAAATAAAGAAGAAGAAATAAAAAAGGGAGAATGACACAGAAAATAGAAAAGAAAAAGGACAGGAAAAAGAAAAGAAAATAGGAACTGAAAAAAAGAAAGAAAAGTCAAAATTACTAGAGTAAAAGGATAAAAAAGCAGCAATGCAGTAAATCTGAGGAAAGAGAAGGAAGAGTGACACAGTTGTGAAAACAGGGGAAAAGGGAAGGGAGGGGAATAAAGACGAAGAAATAATAAAGGGAGAGGGATACCCCCTTGGGGGGGGGTTGCAGGGTCCACCCACAGATGAGGTTCCTCCTTTGAACATGGCGGACAGGATGGCTCAGTTGAAGAGCATGGTCAGTGGCCTTCATCAGCAGAGGCTGCCCTGCCAGACGGGAAGGCTACGGCCAAGCGTAGGCATATTCAATATTTCTCTCCCAATCCACTCCAGGCTGTCAGCATTCAGTAATGAATGGGTTTACCTCTCGACCAAAGAGACTGCAAGACACAGGTGTGGCTCCTCCGGGCCTATATACGTCTGGTTGCACTTCCACAATCCAGTTTCATTCTTGCAGTTGGAACTGGACTGCGAAGGTGTACCTGGAACTCCTCTCTTTCATTAATTTTTTGTTTATAGGATTTACTTAGGAAGTGGGGGAATTTAACCCTGTCTGTCTTCCAGGCCCTTATATCCCACTGATTTGATGGACCCATGATGCCTCCCCAGCTATGCTGTGATATGGATCAGGGTGGTAAGGATAAGCACCAGGGTCTTTGGGTGCTTTGGTGTGTCACTTTAGTTCTGAACAAAAAGTCAGTCTGGGTCAGCCACCGGTTTTTGTTTGGTGAGCCTTGCAGGGGGAACCAGGGGAATAATTTCCTCTTTTATTGCTTTCCCACCATTTTCTATTTTTCATGTTGACCCTTTTTGATGACTTAAGGAGTGAAGACGCGTCCCTCTGTCGTTGCAGCAAGAGAAGATCGCTGCCTGGTTGGTTATACTGCCGCTGCCGGTTCTCTCCAGCTTGCAGCTCTCATCTTCCCTGCGAGCGGCGCCGCTTCTCCAGCCGTGCCGCCTGTTCTCACTCCGGCTTGCGTCACTCATCTTCCCTGCGAGTGGGGCCGCTTCTCCAGCTGTGCCGTCAGTTTTCACTCTGGCTTTCTGGTTGTTGCGGCTTGGACCGACCAGCTGCCTCTTGCAGCAGGGCCACTTTCTAAGCCGCCGCTGCAGTCAATGCTGTGGTTGCATTAAGGAGGACCTACACTGCTGTGTGGTAGGTGTTTATTATTAATACATTATTATTATTATTTTTATTTTGGAAAGGGAAAGCAATATTTGGTGTGTTCACATCTAAGGTCTCGGAGTAGTCACTTGTGACTATTGAGGCCTGTTATATACTACGGTCTTAGGCCCTCAGGGATTCTTTAGACTGCATTAATATTTCACCATGACAGAGGCATCCGGAGTAATCGGATCTGGTCCTTTAGCAGACAGGTTTACCCCATGTCCAGTATGTATGCTAAGTCCACTGGATGAGGACAGTAGTAGTGCTAAATATAGAAGACAGATGTCTCCTGCAGAAAAGGTTCCTAGACAGACCCTGTCGCTGGACCCTAAGGAAAATATCTGTGTTTGCAGTAGATGGCCTACATCTTCAGTTTGTGGCTCTGCCCTTCGGCCTATCGTCAGGACCATGAGTGTTTACCAGAGTGTTGGCAGGTCTCATGGCTTTTCTGAGAAGTCAGGGGATACACATAATCCATTTCTTAGTCGATCTACCGATCAGAGCTCCATCATTCAGGAGGCCCAGAAGGATACACAGACTGGGTTATCAACAGTAGAAGAGTTTGATTGGATAGTCAGCTATCCAAAGTCGCATATCATACTTTCAAGATTTATGTCTTTCCTGGGAATGTCATTAGACACAACTCAGGCCAAGGTATTTCTTCCAGAACAGAATAGACTTCGCTCCAGGCCAGGGTACAGGATCTTGTCCTGTCCTCAGCCAACAACTAATCAAGGAATGCGTCTATTGGGCCTGATGGTGTTTTTCATTGAGGTAGTGCCTTTTGCACAGTTTCACACAAGATCCCTGCAGATGGCATTGCTCTTGATCTGGGATTGAACCACGGAAACGCTGAATCGCCTCTTTTTCATGACACATTCAACAAGGCAGTCCCTAGCCTGGTGGCTGAATCCTCAGCTTCTTCAAATGGGCAAATCCTTTCTTCCAGTTCAGTGGAATATTGTCAACACGGATGCAAGTCTAACAGGTTGGGGGGTGTCATGGGATCACAGACAATCCAGGGAGAGTGGATACTGGAGGAGAGCAAGCTCCCCATAAGTATCCTGGAACTGAGAGTGATTCTATTGTCTCTCAAACATTGGACACCCGATCCCGGCAGCATTCAGCACCAGAAGAAGGAAAGCTCTCAAGGAAGTGAGCCGGCTCTTACTTTGGGCCGAGACACATGTTCCATACAGCTCAGTAATCCGCATACCAGTAGTGGACAACTTACAGGCCGATTATCTAAGCAGAGCGGTCCGGCAACATGGGGAATGGTCCCTCAGTCAGAGGGTCTTCAGTCCCTTTGTTGGGGGTTCCCAGAAGTGCGTCCAGGCACAAGCGGAAAGTTACGTTTGTGTCCCGGTCCAGGGATCCTCTAGCAATAGCAAATGACGCACTGACTCTTCAGTGGTCAGCATTCAAGCGTGGTCAGCGTTCCCTCCAATTCCACTCCTGGGCCGAGTACTAAAAGAGATAGCTCGCAAGGGAGTCTCAACCATTGTTGTGGCTCCTTGGGGGGCCTGGGAGTGGCTGGTTCTCAGACATAATAAGGATGTTACAAGGCGACCATTGGCGGTTTCCCGGCAGAATGCTGACGGCCTGGAGTGGATAAGGAAGAGAAAACAATTCTACAGGTGAGAATCACAGAATTGTATTATTCAGACGGAATCCTCTGAGAATTCTAGCTCCTACGTCGAGGAACTATTTAGGGTTTGAAGCTCTAGTTCCAGATGGTTGGAGAGGGAGGTGTCGTCCGGCAGCGGAGAGGAACCCTTTAGATCACCCGACAGATCAGATTGAGGCAATATTGGAGGTTCTGCATCTCTCTACTCCTGGGCCAAAGCAGCAGATGAAGAAGGGTTAACCCTACAAGCGTCACAAGGTCAGGCAGGTTTTTCCCAGGCTTGCCCATTTCAGCAGGATGGTGGCAAAGGAATGGAATAAACCGGACAAGCTTTCATCTCTTCCTAAGGTCCGGTCAGGGTTTGGTCTTCACTACCTCAGGTAGATGAAACAGTGTTTGGTCTGGCTCGGCACACCATTATCCCTACTTCAGATGCGACTTTGACAGACCTAGTAGATAGGAGGTTGGACCAGCTGGCCAGGCATGCGTTCCCGATGGTGGGGTCGACCATGTGCCCTGCTTGCATCGTGTCCATGGCAGCAATGGCAAGCAAGGTCTGGATGAAGCAGCAGAGGAGACATTTGCGACATGGAGGTTCGCATTCCTCTGCACTTCGCTATGGAGGTCTTCAGATACATGGTCCCGGCTATGGATGACTTGATGCTTCTGGTGGCTAGGGGGCTTGCCTTGCTGGTCACCTTGCGATGGACAGTCTGGCTGAAACTGTGGTCGTCCAAGACTGCTTCTAAAAAGATACTTACTGCCCTCCCCTTTTTGGGGGGTCATCATTTTGGTGAGCCTCTGGGTGACCCGGTCTGGAAGGCCAAAGGTGGGAAGTCGACTTGGCTTCCAAAGAAATGAAAACTGAGGACCTTTTTTTTCGCAGGTCGCTGAATTTTCGTCCCTTCCGGAAATTCAGAGGTGCTACAGACTTCAGGCACTACAAGGATTTTACAGGTAAGCGAAAGCCACGGGGGAAACCCCAAGGGGCCAGCCAGCCAAGTCCCCAGCTAAGTCCTCTCAGGGCTGATGGGGAACCCTCATCCGATGGGGTGGGGAGCTGGCTTTTGCACTACATGTGGAGGAAGTGAATAGCCGAAGCCTGGAGGTTGTTTCTTCCGGATACAAATGCAAGAGAGTTTTGGACCATGCCAGGGTGTGTGACATCCAAGCTTTCCCACATTGCAGAAAGGGCGTGGCTTCGTGACCATGCTTTAGAGCTCTTGCTGGACCAGGGAGCTGTAGTTCCTGTGTCCCTTCAGAGCAGGGCTGTGGCTTTTACCTAATACTTTTCGCCATGCCCAAAAAGGATGGATCCGTTCGGACGATTCTGGATGTCCTGAATCTGAACATTCAGGTGTGGACGTTCCCATTGGAATCTCTAAGGTCGGTCATGAGATCGCTGCAACAGGGATTTTCTGGCCACTGTGGATATAAAGGATGCTTATCTGCATGTCCCGATCTTCCCTGGTCACCAATAATGCCTGCACTCTGCGGTGGGTGTTCCAATTTGTGGCACTGCTGTTCAGACTGTCCACTGCCCCACGAATGTTCACAAAAGTCTTGGCAGTGGTGATGGCACTCCTGGAGGGTCAAAGTGTGCACCAAATACCTGGAGAACTTGCTCTTCCAAGCTCGATCTCTGGTAGAGGCACTGTGGGATGTTCGGATGGTTCCACACTTGAACATACAGGTCGGTGATCAACTACCCCCAGTCCCAGGTGGTTCCCTCCATGGTGGTGACCTATCTAGGTATGAGATTGGATACTCGCCTCGGTCCTTCTTCCGATGCAGAGGTGCACAGCTCTTCAGGAAGCGGTGAGGTTGCTGCTGACAGACTGACATTCCACGATCAGGCAGGACATGCGCCTCCTTGGCCTGATCGTGTCTACCATTGAGACAGTTCCGTATGCCCAGTTCCACTCCAGGCCTCTACAAATGCTGCTCTTATCGAAATGATGTTGGACTGTCGCTTCATATTGATGGACAATGCCCGGCGATCCCAGAATTGGTGGCTGGACCAGCAGTCGCTGGCATTGGGTCTCTCCTGACAGTCTGGTGGGTCATCCTGACCACAGACGTCTGAGGGGTTGGGGTGGTGTTCTGGACAACTAGATGGTTCAGGGTCTCTGGGACCAGTGGGAGCACAGTCTTCTAGTCAATGTGTTGGAACTGAGGGAGATTCTTCTGGTTTTCAGGCATTGTTCTGCCCACTTCTGGGGCCTTCCAGTCAGGGTACAGTCAGACAATACCTCTGTTGTGGCCTACGTTAACCATTAGGAGGGTACCAGGAGCTGACAGGCATTCCAGGAAGTGAGTCACATCATGAGGGGAGCAGAAATTCACGTTCCGTGCATCTCAGCGGTTCACATTCTGGGGGGTGGAAAATCTGCAGGCCGATTTTTTGAGCAGGGAGACGGGGGACCAGGGGGAATGGTGCCTTCACCCAAACGTGTTTCAAGCCATCTGCAACTGGTGGGGAGTGTCGAAGGTGGGCTTCTTTGCATCTCAGCACAGTGGGAGAGTCCAGAGGTTCATGCGAGACCCCTGGGCAATGCGCTGACCATTCCCTGGCCAGGGTACAGCCTGCTCTACACATTACCGCCACTTCTGTGTCGCTTGTTAAAGAAGGTCAACTGCCAACAGATTCCTATCATCTTGATTGCCCCACACTGGGCCAGAAGGGTGTGGTTCTGGGTCTGGTGAACGGGGCAGTGGAGCCCCCGTGGTGACTCCCCAACCGCCCAGATCCTCTACTATAGGGTCCTCTGCTGCACCCCAATTCTCGCTGGCTTTAGCAGCTTGGTATATTTGAGGAGAGGGGTTTGTCCGCCACGGTAATTCAGACCTTGATTCAAGCACGGAAACAGTCATCCTCTAGAATTTACTGCAGTTCTTAGAGGGCTTTCGTGTCTTGGACGACTCCTGTAGGAGGTTCTCGGTACCTAAAATTTGGGAGTTCCTCCAGCAAGGCCTGCATGCTGGCCTACAGCCCAGCACCTTTAAGAGCCAGGTCTCGGCCTTGTCCATTTTTTTTATTCCAATGGATGGAGCATAGGTTAATCTGCAATTTCATGCAGGGTGCTGCGCAAGTTCAGCTTTCGCGGCAGTCTATAGTCCCGAAATGGGATCTCGCTCTGGTCTTATTAGCACTTCAGGTCCCCCCCTTTGAACCCATGGCAGAGGTTTCCCTGACACCAGTCACATTGAAGGTGGCTTTTCTTGTGGAGGTGGCACAAGAGCTGGCAGCACTTTCAATCTCACCGCCCTTTTTGCGACAAAGTGGTGTTTCATGTGAATCAGGTGGTCTTTCCCTTCGAGGAGAGTGCTACCCTCCTTGTGCCCACACCCCACTTGCTATAAGGAGTGACACCTGCATTTCCTCGATGTAGTCAGGATGTTAAAGTATAACTTGGCTGCTAGTCGAGAGGTACGGAAGACGGATGTCTTGTTCATGATCCCAGAAGGACCAAGGAGGGGCCACTCTTAGCAGATGGATCAGGCACACAGTCATACATGCCTGCGTCTGCAAGGAGAAGTAGGCGCCCCTTCTTGGTCAGGGCTCACTCCACCAGGGCCATTGCCTCATCTTGGGGTTTCCAACACCAGGCTTCCTCGAAACAGGTCTGTAAGGTGGCGGCCTGGTTGTCTCTCCACACCTTCAGCAAAATTTACAGACTTGATGTCAGAGCATCTGCTGATGCTGCTCTGGGGTGTAAGGTGTTGCAGACGGTGATGAACCCCTCTCTGGGAGTTTAAGCTTGAGGTGTCAGTGCAGTTGTTCTTGGTTAGGTTGACACTGTTGGCTGTTCCTGCATGGTCCCACTCTTGTTGAGAATACTGCTTTGGGAAATCCCACGCGTTGCTACTGGTGGTACTCCAGAATGGAAGAGATGAGGAAAGGGAAATTGGTGTACTCACTGGTAAATTTCCTTTTTCGTTCTCTTCCATTCTGGGGCACCACACCCGCCCTTCTGTTGTGTTATGACTGCTTCGGTGGCGGTTAATTTTGTTGCACTGTTTTCTAGTTGCGCGCATTATGTGCAGGTTAGCCTTTTCCCGTGGCTGTGCTATATAGTGAGGAGCGGTGCAGTTGCCATCTGAGATTAACCCACATATTGCTACTGGTGGCGCCCCAGAATGGAAGAGGACGGAAATTTACCGTGACATGAGGCCATGAGAGCACAAAGCAGATAAAGTCGAGGAGCTTCAATGATGGGCCCCCCTGGCCTCATGAGCCTCAGTGCGGTCACTACCCCTGTACCCTCTAAAGTTATGCCCCTGATCCGAGGCATGTCAAATCAAGTGAAGTTGCACCACTACATATTAGGAATGTAAGTTATTGAAGAGACCAGATGAAGAATACAGACGAGGACAAAAAAGCAGGGATCACTCTTGCTACTATGTGTAAAATATCAAAGAGATTGTATTGCTCTACCTATAAAATATTAAAGAAGTGAATGCTTATCAATCTGTAAATATGAGGTATAAATAGAGGTGAGCTATAGTACATACAATGAATGGCATCAATGATTATGAAACTATTTTAAATAATTTTTAAATAAAATATTTTAAATATAATAATAATATATTTTAAATAAAAATCATCACGGGTAGGGGACTGAAACATTAACAAAAAGGAATCAAAAACAATTGCACCAGTAGTTGGGTTGTAATTCTGCAACACTTGCGCAGCCATGGCTACCACGCCACTTCCAAAAGGTTGAGGTATCACGTTATAAATGAAAAGAAAGAACAGGAGTAACATAAAGTCAGAAGGATAGAATGAAAAATCATAAAGAAAGTGGGAAAGAAAGAAGGAATGATAAAGAATAAAAATACGGAATGACAGAAGGAAAGAATAGAAGGGATAAGAAAGAAAGAAGTAAAGTCAAAGAAAGAAAAGAAGGAATGATACAAGGAAAGAATAGAAGGGATGACATTCGAAGGAAGCATTGAAAGGAATGACGCGGAATAAAATGATTGAAGCAAAGAGAGCAAGAAAGGAAGCAATCTCCTGATGGCCAGTTTGCTCCTGCGTGATGCCCAGTCCTGTGAGGGAATGCACGCCCTCTGCGAGGGAATGACCTGCTCATTACTGGGAAGAGGTGTGTCACATAACCACCATATGAGGTGAGCCGTCCCAAGACACAGGGGCCTCTGCACCTGACCAGCTAAGCTGAGTGCTGATGTGGCCTGTTTTAAATGTAACCAAAAGAGGCCCATATATGGGGAAATTGTGAGATACACCTAAGTAAAATAGTTCAACTTGGTGGCACCTCTATACAAGGTGTCCTGATGAATGGGAGGGGTCCCAAATTAAATGCAGCCAGATGTATTTATAAACAAAGAGAGGGTGTGAGGAAGTCAGTTTAGTCCATATTTATCCATGTGACCCATATTCTCAATATCCAAGCACTACCAGAGCAGGTCTGCAGGCAGCCATCATGTCTCCAGGCGACCTACAAAAAGGATAGAATAGTAATATGTGCAGGTGAAAATATGGGGAATACAATGCCTGAAAGGTGTGTACAGTGAGTGCAAACATCACAAACATCTATATGAAAACAAAAGCAAAATCAATGAGTGCACAAATATATACAATGCAAAAAAGGCAAACCAAGTACAAATACAAATAGTATCCCAACCCAAAAAAGTGAAATGGAAATTCACTTTTTTGGGTATTCAGCCCCTGTGATGTCTGAGTTTTCAGGTGGAATATCCACCACAATTCCCTATGAAGCAGCTGGCCTTTAATGTCACCTGTGTAGCTCAGTTTAACTTGTTCAACTGCCACCACTTGACTGAACAGCCCAAAAGAAAAGCTGATTGGTGCTAGTCCAGCAATCAGTGACTCACATGATTGCTGGATTCGATGCCCCCTGCTTCCTGTGTCGCGCCTGTCCTGGGCCACACCCTCTCCACTCACTACAATTAAAGCGGACCTTCACTCTGAATAAGAGTATATCTTATATGTTTCCCACACCCTGTACATACAGATTGTCCACATTAAAAATCATCCTACCTGCATCTACTGCATGTTATGGGCCTTTAAACATCCAAGATGGCGGCTTATAGAAGCCGCCATCTTATCAGGCAGCCTGCAAACAGGAAGTGCCCCCTGACTGTGCTGCTCTGCATTCTGGGACTGCTGACCTTTACCTGACCCCAGCTCTGCTCTGTCTGAGCAAAGCACAGCTATAACCCGCCCCCTGTACCTTATCCCACTCTCCTCAACTCAGTAAGTGTGATGCTTCTGAGTCAAGATGGCGGCGCCCGTATCCTAAATTCCTGAACAGAGTTGCAGCCCAGTGGGGGAAAGAATAATGTTGGTGACTAAAAACGTAAAATATATTAATTTTAGATGCTGGGGAACCGGTTTTTAGGAGTTTGGGCTTTTCATTAAATCACGCTGAAGGCCCGGTTTAAGCGGGTCTGACAGGCCTTGGCATACCCCCTCCATTGCAATGAATAGAGAGGGCGTGGCAGCACTCCTGTGACTAATGGCAAGTCGCTAGCCCGATACTCCATTAATTCTGACCCCATGTTCGTGCCGTGGGCAACACAGGAAGCACGGGCTCTGATCCAGCGATCAGGTAAGTTGCTGATTGCCAAACTGGCACTGATCAGCTGTGTGGGACAGTCGGTAGGTACCCTTTTGTTTTTTATTTGGGTGTTTAATCACTTTAAGGAACTGGCATCTTCATTTGGTATATGAGAAAATGTTTGACCACATTTCTCATCCTGTGAGATCAAAGAGATGGCCTTCTCCCTTTCAATGCATTTGTGTCTCACCCACTTATAGAAGGAGAAAGCTGTAGTGTAGCACCAGGGCAGTTTCTAGGCAAATAGCTCTCAGTGCAGGAAGGACAAATTATGTCCTCCTCACCCATTTTATGGTGCTGCTGCATTCCCTAAATAGTATGTGCCAAGCTGTGCCCCTACCATAACAGGCAGCAACCCTTCCCCATTACTAAGTCCAATATGGGGGGATGAGGAGCCTGATTTATGTCCTGCACCACTTAGTGTCCATGACTCAGGGATAAAGGCGCCCCCAATGGCCTTGGCGCCCTGGGTAATCGCCCTCCGCTTGAAACATCCCTGCATAGCACTGCACATGACCTGCGGTTTAGGAGCAATTCTGAAAGGTCTTACCTGTGTGTAGATCCATACTTACATCCATTCTATCAATGGAGAACACCAATGCTGAACACCTACCACAGGCATGGTTACCACAGACAGGCTATTGCATAGTTTATTATTAATGTTTATATAGCGCTCTCTTCTGCTAGTGTTGTACAAGGTATAATTACGGAGAGGGTAAAGCAGTACAGGGATCATTATAAACTGGCTGTTACAAAGTTCAAACCAAATGTGATAACCAAAGACAATAGGAAGGAGAGTCCTGCCCTTGAGAACTTACAGTCTAAAGGATTGGGGGTGGAGACAAGTGTTAGAACTTGAGTTTGAATTTGAGGGCACTTTTAAAGGCTTGGAGTGTTTGAGATTTACATATTGAGCGGGGAAGTGCATCCCAGAGAAGTGGAGACCCATGGGAGAAGTCTAGAAGGTGGGAGTGCGAGGGGGTGACCAAGGAGGAGGACAGGAGAATGTGAGAGGCAGGTGTTTGAACTGAACCCTCAGAGACAGGTAACCGGTGGAGGAATTGACAGATGGGAGCAGCGTTGAATTCGTGTTGGCTGCGTAGATTGTGGGCGAGACATCCTGCTGACACAGATGAACTATACATCATTAGGCTATCTCGCCCTCTCCCTCCGGCTGTTCCTCTCATCCCAGGCCACACAGGAACTTCTCAGTATAAGAAAGCAACTATCACAAAGGGCCGACTGTAGCTAACACTACCTGAACTGACATCAACAGTGTAACTATGCAGACCTAGTATGGTATGTATGGTATTTTAATTGTATATTTGAAGGCTATTTTACAAATGAAAGATTAAATAATGTTAAGCTAAAAGACGAGGTAGTGGATATTTTTGGGCATTGGACCAGCCCAAAATTATATTAATTCTTTGCTCCCAAAAAGGTTGTAGGGCTTATTTCCAGGAGATGTCTTATTTATTTTTCATAAACAAAAAGGAGCTAGATAGATAGATAGATAGATAGATAGATAGATAGATAGATAGGCAGATGAATGGGTGGATAGATAGGCAGAGGATGGATAGATTGATAGATTCACCTCCAAACACAACCTCCCTCTCCAACCAACCATAAATCGATTTGGCAATTAAAGTCGACGTGTTGCTAGCCTGCCCCCTGGGCATACTATAGCGGCATAAAAAGGGGGGTGGCAGCCGCTCAGACCATTTTATAACTAACCAGGGAGGTGCACATTAGCAGGGCAATTAGAATACAAAAGTCTTAAAGGGGCCACAGCACTCAAACCAGTTAGCTTGCTGACCAGCCTACAATCTGTCTCTAAACTAGGTTAAAAACAGGGAGCTCGGTCACACACATCTGCAGAAGTATGCTTAAGCTGCACCACCAGCGCCAAGGTGCCCCTGTGAGGTGGTTTGAGTGCTGTGGTTTGAGTGCTGTGGCCCCTTTAAGACTTTTGTATTCTAATTGCCCTGCTAATGTGCACCTCCCTGGTTAGTTATAAAATGGTCTGAGCGGCTGCCACCCCCCTTTTTGTTTCTTTTGAATTTGTGCAAGCACATGGAGTGTGGGGTCTAGGCTGTATTGCAAGGTCTTTGACCCTTCCACCCCATGGCTTGCACTTGAGGTTTAGGGCAACCTCAGGTAAGCCTGCTCCCAATTTATCTATTGCATTGTATGTCCCAAATGGGGCTCTTAGAGACTAGAATTAGTACTAGAGTTAGGACTGCACCTCACAGGGGCACCTTGGCGCTGGTGGTGCAGCTTAAGCATACTTCTGCAGATGTGTGTGACCGAGCTCCCTGTTTTTAACCTAGTTTAGAGACAGATTGTAGGCTGGTCAGCAAGCTAACTGGTTTGAGTGCTGTGGCCCCTTTAAGACTTTTGTATTCTAATTGCCCTGCTAATGTGCACCTCCCTGGTTAGTTATAAAATGGTCTGAGCGGCTGCCACCCCCCTTTTTGTTTCTTTTGAATTTGTGCAAGCACATGGAGTGTGGGGTCTAGGCTGTATTGCAAGGTCTTTGACCCTTCCACCCCATGGCTTGCACTTGAGGTTTAGGGCAACCTCAGGTAAGCCTGCTCCCAATTTATCTATTGCATTGTATGTCCCAAATGGGGCTCTTAGAGACTAGAATTAGTACTAGAGTTAGGACTGCACCTCACAGGGGCACCTGTGGCGCTGGTGGTGCAGCTTAAGCATACTTCTGCAGATGTGTGTGACCGAGCTCCCTGTTTTTAACCTAGTTTAGAGACAGATTGTAGGCTGGTCAGCAAGCTAACTGGTTTGAGTGCTGTGGCCCCTTTAAGACTTTTGCATACTATAGCGGCATGTCACTGTGTGAAATCCCCAGGGTCGCTGCAGCAAACTCACCTTTACCGTTGTTTCCCTTGGCGCTACAAACCCCGGCTTCCAGGGAACTAAAAGTTGGGGATGCAGCCAGCCGGCTGGTGCACGTCATCGTGGCATCCATGAGACCAGCCAATCGGCGATCTCAAACCTGCCGCAGGGCGTAGATTCGTTGGCAGAAAAACTGGGCCACCACGAGCGGGCATCATCACCTGAACTACTTGGATGGGGGGTTGCGCGGAGGACTCAAAATTGGGTTCTGTTCTGCTTTATGGGTGCTCGGTGCAGGGTAATCAAATCCAGATAGACATTTGTGGTGTAACAGGAACTGGCTTTACTGGAACACGAGTGCAGTAAAAGAAAGTCACTTTACATGGTGGATAACACAGGCAGGAATAAGAATTCATAGAGATCGCCACAGCAAACACAATATGCAGTGGAGAATGTACAACAGAGACTACACACAGATACGTAACAGTGCCATCTACTGTCATAAATGTAAATTGCACAAACCTAGCAATATAGATGCAGATCACATAGACAAGCTGTAAGCTGTTGCACAGTATCTCCAACAATATGCATATCATGATACTGATTTGTAGGCCACAGTCCTCTGTTTCAGGCAGGTATCAAACAACTGGCACATGTATAGATGTAGGAGTGAAAATCAGATCCAAAAGGTATATGATCATAAAAGTCTTAATTACACAATATAGACATAACATACCACAAATAGTAAACTTTATATAGTTAAATTGTGACGCAATTAGACTATTAGTATTAGAGTGACGCTCAGATAAAATGTCAACTGCTGTCCACAGACCTGACACTATCAAAGTCTGCCTGGGCCGACGAAGATAGCATAATTTCCACCAATGTATCCCCCTCACCAGTCACTTTAGCAGCGGTGATTGCTGTACCGGTGGGTTTACACACGCCAGCCTGGGAGCTAAGTGATGCTTTTGCTAACGCCAGGAAGGAACAGAGTTTAGGGATGCCAGCGCACCGTCTCTTCCATCCAGGGACAAAGGTATACCAAGGGGAGTGTTTAGACCCAAGCCATCTATAAGGACACCAGACAGAGGGATTAGTCAGCAGCTGTTTCTTAGCTACATGCAACAAATAATCCAATGAAACTAAGCAATCCATCTTCAAATGGATCAATATCTCATTATTAAATCATATACATTTTTTGACTATATGAATGGCCCTTGCAGGGCTATTTTGGAACAAGAGGTCATAGAAATGGTACATCATAATAAGAATAGCTTTTGTGGATAAATAAAAAGACATTTATACACAGAAGCACATTGCCTTTTTGGCCTTTTTATCAATACACCTCTGCATTAACTGCCAAGGTGTGTAACTTTCGATATATGGATGTACTAATATTCCACATAATGTATGATTATCCAGTAATATGTACATCACACTATATTATATATTTTTCCCTATTATATAGTGAATAGGGCGCTGACAAAGCCAGAAGGTGAAACATGTACGACCATTTCTAAAGAGGATCACACCTATTCATCAAAAGAACAAACAAGATAGTATAAGGAGAAATGCTTTGTGTAAATAGAATAGGCCATTGGGCCATAGAAATATACTGTCATTTTAATCAATTCATGTTTGGATGCATTATGGTGTAATAGCTTGGAGCAAAATATAAGTCTCCTATTTTTAAAAGTATTTCATAAATATGTATAGGAATATGTGGTAGCGAGGTATGAGACAAGGGGATCATAATCTTTCAGGACTAGACCCATCCTGTATTTAGGGTCGTGACCGACCCGTTTTAGTTTTTAAATGCATACAAATTCTACATACATTTGTTTATTGCATCAAGACTTTTTGACTTTTGCAGGAACTTATTTTTAAACAAAATACAATAAAATAAAACTATTTTATTAAATTGTTAAATGCTCTTATTAAAATTATAACATTTGTGTTGTTGGGGTCAATTTCGACCCAGGTCTAATATTAGAGTAAAAAAACAATAATAAGTCCCAAAACTGAACTCATAAACACAATTTAAACCAACAGCCCACAGCCAGCTCTACCTCCAACAACTTGAGTTAGGGACATGTCCAGGCATGTATGGCCAAATCAGCTTAGAGTTGGTACTTTGCAGAGTATACATCTCCAGTTTACTCCATGCAACAATGAGGAGAAGATTAGATGCAAGCCAAATTCTGGATTATATAGTGGATGATAATGAATCAGAGGACACACAGCAGCAAACTGATACAGATGAACAGGTTTCTGAGGAGGAAGATGATGTGGAGTATCAACCAGACACAGACACAGACAGTTCTGTTCAGTCTGATGAGGAGGTCACTGGTGCTGAAGCTGCACCCGCTGAAAGATTCAAATCCAAAAGTGGCAAGATCAGTTGGAGCTCAGTACCTCCAGATGTACATGGCAGGGCAGATGCTGCAAATGTCATAAAAATGACCCCTGGGTTTACAAGGTTTGCTGTGACAAGAGCAAGTGACATCAAGACATGTTTTGATCTGTTTATGCCATTGTCAATAAAAAAGTCATTATTGCTATGACAAACCTTGAAGGAAAAAAAGTCCACGGCAACATGTGGAATGACCTTCATAATGATGACCTGGATGCCTACATTGGTGTTCTTCTCCTTGCTGATGTCCACACTTCACAAAGATGCAGCTGTGTCATCAGGAAGTGACAAAAAGCCCAGAATCATCCTGGACTATAACAAAAACAAAGGTGGAGTGGACAACCTGGACAAGCTGACTGCCACCTACACTTGCCAGCGAATGACTAGGAGATGGCCAATGGTGGTATTTTACAACATCCTTGATGTTTCAGCATACAATGGGTTTGTGTTGTGGACCCACATTCACCAAGGATGGAATTCAAAGAAAAAAAACAAGCGGAGGATGTTTCTTGAGGAACTAGGAAGATCCCTTGTCAAGGCGCACATAGACCAAAGGGAACGGGTGCCCCGAGACCCAGCCGCTGCAGCCTTGGTCCAACAACTCCAGAGCTCAACAAGTGCTTCGCCCACACCCACAGCAACACAAAGAGCATCATCACCAGCATCCTCCTCAACATCAACCACAACAGCCACAACCCCAGTGAGACCACCTGATTCTAAAAGAAAGAGGTGTCAGGTCTGCCCTAGCAATAAGGACAGAAAGACAAACACATCGTGCTTCACCTGCAAAAAATACCTCTGCAAAGAACACACAAAAAGTGTCACTTTTTGCCACACATGCATCTAAATACTAATGCATCTAAAAACTAGTATTTGATTTGTTGATTTGATTTGCTTGATTGATTGTTGTTTGTGTGTTTGACCTAGTAAAGCTACTTTTTATTATTATTGCTGTTAATGTTAATATAATTTTCATCTTTTATTTTTATTAAAGTTCTATAAAAAAAAAATCAGTTTTTTTGCCTTTTTCATAAAGTAGTTAGATATGGGTCAAAATTGACCCGTAACACCATAGATGTTACTAGAGTTAAAAATATAAAATATATATATGTATATTTTTTTTACATTTAAAAAATGTGTTCTAAAACCCTTCAGTAATAGTCAGGTAATATAACAAAGTTTTTGAAGTTTATATTATTCTCTTGAGGTTCATTTGACAATATTTTTATATTGAAAATTAAGGGTATGCTCTCAAATGGAAGGCCCAGGGGGCCACAACAAAAATATTAAAATCAATCCTTCCATGGATGAGAAACCCTAACAAGGTAACTAAGAGGTAAGAAACAAATTGGATCATAAATAACTGTTTTTAGGGTATCCTAGGGGTGATTTAAGACATGGGTCAAAACCGACCCGTTAACATAAGAAAGAGTAACAGAAAGCTAACACTAGAGGAAGGTTAAGACTTGTCTTAGGAGTTCCATGGGGGTTGGGTTAGGTCTGTCAGAATACCCAAAACTATTGCATGGTCAGGGGGATGACTAGAATGTTTGTGATTTTAGAAGCACATATAAATTAGGATTCACAGAATTACCCAAAATGAGGAGTGTGAGCTCCCTTTTATTAATCACTCCCTCATGCATAGCCTTTTGTAACAGATTGGCCATTTGCATTTTAAGGGTGATAATAGTGTTCAAGGGCAATTTCACATGGTCTGAGGTATTATTTAGACAATAAAATACAATTTCTTTATGACCAGATTTTAGTTCTTTTGTAAACCCTGAATAGCAGTTTGCTCATCCTGTGTTAAAGTGGACCAACACCCAGGGGGGATCGGCCGGGAAATCTATAAGATTCCCGGACCGATCAGATCCCTCCCCGCGGGGCATCCGAAATCGGGATGTCCCGCGGGGAGGAACCCCCCAGGAGGCCCACAATCCTCACCTTACCGGCGATCCAACGGCGCATGCGCGAGACGCGGCCGCGTCTCTCGCTTCCCTCTAGCAGGGCGCGCTCCCGCGCCGGCCGTTTTGTGAATGGCCGGCGCAGGCGCGCTCCCTGTTAGAGGGAAGCGAGAGACGCAGCCAATGACAGCGCTCTGGTATGCGCGTCCAAGCGGCTTTGGACGCGCATACCAGAGCTGCTCTGAGCGCTGTCATTGGCCGGACGAGGTCACGTGGGAGCGGGGAGAGGTGAGTTTTTGCGGCGATCGGAGGGGTTTCAGACAGCGGGGCACCCCCGATCGGGGTGCCCCACCTAAGTGGACCAACACCCAGGATAGTCAAAATCCTGGGTGTTGGTCCACTTTAAAGTGAAACAAAACCCAACATGGCCAGCCCTGGAATCTAAAATACTCCAGGTTGGGCCACTGGCCTTCCCTTGGGGCATCCCTAATTAGAAATCGTGTTAAAACCCCCGGGGTGCCACTAAAATCACTTTCTTCCATCTTCCTCACCTTCTTCAAGAGACCGCGCATATGCCATAGGACTGTGAGTTTTTCTGGGTGATCTGGGGGTTTTCACACAGTGGGGCATCCTTTGTTCCACTTTAAGTTGTGACGTCTAAATGCGTCACAAAGCTTGTGAATGCCCTTACTTACCAGATTAAATAACACCTGTATGGCGGGACATGGGCTGAAGGGCAGAGTGAAGGTTTTCTTAGGTGAGCTGTGCAGGTTGATGGTATAGTGTCAGCCTGTTCATCCAATAAGGTTAAAAGATCCTCAAAAGCAGCCCGGGCATCATATATCCATCGGGAACCTTGTATAGAGTATTTGGAGCATAACAAATGCTTATTGAGGGCCAACGCCTGCAGAATAAAAAAAGGTCTTTGGTTGTCTCAAATTTATGAATGTACTGAAGGACATTGAAAGAGCACTGATCTCTCTTTTTCTATTAATACGTGACTGGAAAGTTTAAGTATTTTTAGCTCATGTGTGGCCTTACATGTGGCATTGCGTTAGATGCCTGAATCCCCATCGTTCCCAATCCTGGGCAGTTTCTTCATCCTCCTGCCCTTCCTGACTCAGAGCAGCAAAGGAAACATGAATGGAACTCACACTGCTGATTGACTTAACAGCCCATGCATACGCTGTATGAAAGAAAATATAATAATTTATGGGTGATCGCAGGTGGATACACAATTCGGGATGCCCCCACCACAGGAGGAACAAGATCAAAGAAAGCGAAGAGGTTTTAACAATCCTTCTGCCTTAGTCTAAAAATCTCCTAAAGCGCTGTTTCAGTTTGGGGGAGTATCCTGGGCAGATAAGCTTGTCTACTAATACATATGTGGTACCTCTGTAACCGGGAGAAAAGTTTGTGGGGGGGGGGGGGGGGGTATTCCAAATGTAAAGGGTTGTTTTTCTTTAAAATACATAGCAGTTGTATTTTATCTAAAAATCTCCTAAAGCGCTGTTTCAGTTTGGGGGAGTATCCTGGGCAGGAAAGGGTGTCTACCAATACATATGTGGTAATGCTGTGACAAGGAGAAATGGGGCTTTTACATGAAAAGTGATTTTATTGAAAAACTTAAATTTTTGATTACCCAAACAATATTGAGAATACACTAAAACAATGACAAACAAGACATTTCATATTAAAGCCCAGACAATATATAATTTTCCTGGGAAATCCGTTCAAAAATCACAGCTGAACATGTACAGCACAAAATAATAAAAATAGTCTGGCAACAGAGGGTGATGAAAACACTATCTAGGCTGGCACGTAAAGGGTTAAACACTTCTCTGCCCTTCTGGGGCAAACCTTTTGGGTACACACACACACACACACACACACACACACACACACACACACACATATATTATTTTATTATTTTTTTTTAACTAAAACACCAAAAGGTGAGGCGCACGTAGAAATACGCTATTTTGTGATAAAATACCATGTGCTTAGACTTATGCGACTTAGGCGACTTGTGCAAGACACGCGACACTTCAGACTACGAGATTTTGACAGGTCTGTATCATGAGAGTTGGCAGCCCTCATTAAGCATGGCCGCTGTGGGCATTACGCTCCGCCTCAGGCCTTGCGCGATGACGTCAGTCAGGGCAGTTCCCAGCGCTGGCAGTAGCCGCAGAGGGCAGGATGGCGGCGGTACGAGGTGTTCGGTGGTTGCTGCTTGTTAGCGGGGTGCTGGCGGCAGCGCTTAGCGGGGCTTCGGCGGACGGGGACGGCTTACCGAGCAAGAAGCTCAGGATGCAGTACACGGCCGGCCCGCTGCTTAAGTTTCAAATCTGGTAAGTGCGGCCATGCTTCCCCCACCCTCTCCCCGTGACCTGGCCTTTGTCCCCTCAGCTAGGCACGGGGGAGGGACTGACCTGGAAACAGACTCCTTGCCTGGTGTTAGAGGCTGCCCCCACCTAACTGATCTAATATGATATATCTAATATGCAGTGTCCCAGCATCACATGTGACTACTGCCTGCTGTATATACATCGGGTGCATGCATACTGGAGGCAGCCACCATTACACTAGTTATATATTTATTTCTCTCTCAGTCAGTGTTGTGCAATGGCTTCTTGTTCCAGGGGAGTGTTTTTTTTTTGTACTGCCCTGTTTCCCCCTGGGCGGAGTGGCAACCCTACATATCCTGCCCGGTCCAGTGTTTCCTGCCCCCAGCAGTGGCATCAGTGGCCTCTGGGATCTGAAGATATCCTGGTAGGGGCAGCCAGGAGGGTGGCTGCAGCAGGTACTGGCAGCCATGGATCAGCAGCAGGTACTGGCAGCCATGGATCAGCAGCAGGTACTGGCAGCCATGGATCAGCAGCAGGTACTGGCAGCCATGGATCAGCAGCAGGTACTGGCAGCCATGGATCAGCAGCAGGTACTGGCAGCCATGGATCAGCAGCAGGTACTGGCAGCCAGGAGGGTGGCTGCAGCAGGTACTGGCAGCCATGGATCAGCAGCAGGTACTGGCAGCCAGGAGGGTGGCTGCAGCAGGTACTGGCAGCCATGGATCAGCAGCAGGTACTGGCAGCCATGGATCAGCAGCAGGTACTGGCAGCCATGGATCAGCAGCAGGTACTGGCAGCCATGGATCAGCAGCAGGTACTGGCAGCCATGGATCAGCAGCAGGTACTGGCAGCCATGGATCAGCAGCAGGTACTGGCAGCCATGGATCAGCAGCAGGTACTGGCAGCCATGGATCAGCAGCAGGTACTGGCAGCCACGAGGGTGGCTGCAGCAGGTACTGGCAGCCATGGATCAGCAGCAGCTAATGAGTGACTGGCATTTAAATGCCGCAGCACAGGTAAACTGCAATAAATGGGCTTTACCTGGGCTGCCCAGAGAAATAGATATACAACTCTCTTCATGTGTCATGTTGGGGTATTTTTTCTCCAGCACAACACAAGCACAAAGGTGTGAGAGGCCTCCAAGGCTAATTTTTCTTTTTCTTGAAAGCTTACAAAAGATATGGCTTTTTCTCTGTGCTGTTCACTATGACTACCTGGGTACAACACACTACTGCTGTAAGCTGTATGTAAACACTTCATATGAAACCTCACTGGGCCCTGAACATCATCTAACACATTGCTTAAAGTGGACCAAAACCCAGGATTTTGACTGCCCTGGCTATTGGTCCTTTCCCCCCGATGCCACGTCGTCTGAGGCCGGCATCTGAGTACGCTGGCAGGTGCATCCCCCATTTCCCTCTAAGAGGGAGCGTGCCTGCGCTGGCCATCACAAATGCCTGCTGTGGGCACGCACCCTGCTAAAAGGATAGCGGGGGATGTGGCTTGTGCATGCACCATTGGACCGGGAAACAAGGTAAGTGTATGGGGCAACCTGGGGGGGGGGGACTTCACACAGCGGGGCATCATGATTCTGGATGGCCCAGGGGAGCAAATCGATTGGGAGTCTTAGATTCCCTGCCCAATCAGTGTGGGCTTTGGTCCACTTTAAAAGGACTGTAAACCAGGGGACAAAAGGCAAGTGCGGGTTTACAGTCACTTTAAAGCATTATGGACACAGCAGTATTTATAAAAATGTATTTCTGAGAAAAGGAAACTATAGCCGCATAGAGATCAGATAATTTTATTTTGCAAAAATATATGGCTGGATTTACACATTCTTCAAAGCTTTGCAATGCAGTTGGTGTGTACAAGGCCTATATGTACCAGGAAGTTACAGAAGGAACATATTGGCCTCATCATCTCATAAGTATACAACACATATTGTTGCAGCTGTTCCTTACAGATGCCCCTTTGTTTTGACTTTTGGTCCACTTTGAGAACCTTTTCTATCCCTTGGACGTCCATGCTCTGAGGCCTACAGTCTATAGGACCACTGTCCTGGTTGGAGTTGGTAGCTCTGCACCTGGCCTGCTCTCATGATAATGAGGGATTGGGCCTGCAGGGGAGATTTGTTTTGTTGCCTATGCTGGATTAGAGGAGAGCCTTTGCAAGCAATGTGGGATCACATTCGAGTTAGAATTAATCAGGATGCCCGTGTTGGAGCGGACCTTCAGCATAATTTAATGAAAAGGCCAAACCTTTAAAAAAAACTATTCCCCAGCATCTAAAACTACTATATGTTATGTTTTTATCCATTTTTTTATTTTTTCCACCACTGTGCTTGAACTCCGTACAGGACTCTAGGGTACGGGCGCCGCCATCTTGCCTCAGAAGCATCCCATACAGAGGAGAGGGGGGAATAGTACAGTCGGGTGGGTTATAGTTATGCTTTGCACAGACAGAGCAGAGTTGGGGTCAGGAAAAGGACAGCAATCCCAGAATGCAGAGCGGCACAGTCAGAAGACACTTCTTGTTTGCAGGCAGTCTAAGCTTCCATGTGCCGCCATCTTGCCTCAGAAGCATCCCATACAGAGGAGAGGGGGGAATAGTACGGGGGGGGGTGGGTTATAGTTATGCTTTGCACAGACAGGGCAGAGTTGGGGTCAGGAAAAGGACAGCAATCCCAGAATGCAGAGCGGCAGTCAGAAGACACTTCTTGTTTGCAGGCAGCCTAAGCTTCCATGTGCCGCCATCTTGTATGTTTAAAGGTTTAGAAAATGCAGTAGATGCATGTAGGATGATTTTTAATGTAGGTAATCTGTATGTGCAGGGTGGAGAAAACATAAGGTAAGCTCTTATTCAGGGTGAAGGCCCGCTTTAAGATTCTGGGTTTTGGCCCTGGCTTTATCTCCAGTTGTTTTCTCAGGGCAACTACACCCACTAAGGATATTAACAGATATTGCTTCCAATCTGATCAGCTCTTTGCAAAATGATGTTTGGGAAGGTGACAATAGTCTAATTTGTGTCCAGTTATCACCTTGTGCTCTGTTCATGCTTTGCATTTTCTCCACCTGTTATTTCTGATAGGATAAACTTGCAGGTGGGAGATATCCAGCATATGGCTGTTCTAAATACCAGGAGCAGGGAGACTGGGGTAACTAATTTCAGAACAAGGAGGGTGGTCACAGTAATGCTCCTGAAGAGGACCTAAAGTCTGCAGAGACCCCCACCCCCCCCTCTTCTGAGGTTCTGTGATCCCGTTTCATTTTAGTTTCTTACTGCAGTTTCTCTGTTTTGTGTAATGATCTATTTTTAGGTCTTGATTGCAAAATCTCGATTGATGCAATCCCCGGTGCAGCTCTGTAAACCGGTCCCCAGTATGGTTGCTAAGCGGCTCCTGAAACAAACACACTCAATCTTCACCAAATGGCGTAAGAAAGAGGAGGAAATGCAACCTAAACGCAAACATTCAGTGTAATTAGGCATTAGGACTAAATTACATAATGCCCCAGGCTAGGTTTGTTTCCTGTTAGGTAGGTCTCGCACAACGGGTGAAAGAGGTTTACTGCTCTTTGCTTGCCTCCATGCCACATCCCCAAGGTATACATGTGTAACATTTGTGCCATCAATTTCATGGTGGTGTCTTCATATACAAAGCTGAGCAATTCTTATTGAAATGTAATCTTGGGTAGATTAGCCGGAGGATCACTATTTTAATTAGCATCCCTGCTTAATATCAGTCTAAAGTGCAGCATGGATTAGTGAGGCGTGCATCTGCTTGCAGCCAGAAGCTGCATATAATCCACTACTTCTCTACGAGGAGTCTGGCGGGCTAATAAATCCTTTAGGGCGGAATGGTTCCCAAACAGTTTTTCATGGCATACCACCCACTACAGAGGTTGTGGGTAAGATTTAAAGAGGACTTATACTGTGGAGCACCTGGCCCATATGTGCAAGCATTTTTACCTGTAATGCCGTCATCCCAAGATGCTGCAAGCCTGTAACTCAATGGTTGGCAAACTTTTGGGGGAGCACCAACATGCAGCATTTGTTGAATGCCAGCTGGTTAAGTAGAATAACCTAATGGCCAGAATGGCATCAGTGAGAAGCTGGGGTGGGGTGTTAAAGTAAGCCTCCCCTACTGTACAGGTCCTCTTTAAAACACAAAGATTAAATTCACGCATTTGCTTTGATTCAATAAACATTCTATTAAAAAAAATTACGCAAATAAAAGCCATTTCAAGTTTTAAAGCCTGTAAAACGTCAATTTTCTTAAAAGGACATTTCAGGTAAAGGGTTAATAAGTCTGCTCCCTGGTGCTGGCTGTCAGGGGCTGCATCTTTCAATCAGCAGCACTTCCCTGACAAACCCTATAGAACTTTCTCCCTTCTGCTGACTCATTTTTCTTAGTCTGCAAAAGTTCTCAGTTGGTCTGAGTTCTCCTCTGCACTCACACATACAGCGAGTGTTGCTGATCTGTGTGCTGTGACCAAAATGGCTGTACCCAGATGCACAGAACTGGGACGGGGTCTCATCTTATAGTGCACCTATACTCAGAGGGTAGTATATATAGTCACCTTCTATCCCCAGCCCAGTGCCTCAAAACAGCCTGTTTCTTTTTTTACCAATATTCATAGCAACATGAACTGGATGCAGTTATACTGCTCCCTGGCTGAGCAGCCCTGCAACCAGTGATAATGCAATTAGAGTACACACAGCTTAGCAATGGGGAGCACTTCAACCTAACTGCCATTATGTGGCAGTTTGGTTGTAACTGAATAAATTAGCATATGGCTGCCATTCATCATACTACTTCCTGTTTTTTCCCTGGTGTTTTTTATAAATATTGGGCAAAGACTGAGGTAAAAAAAAACAGGCTGTTTTGAGGTACAGGGCTGGGGATGAAAGGTGACCACATAAAATACATTTCAGAGTATGGGTGCACTTTAAAGAGAAACCACGGCAAAGATTTTCACACTCCCGGTTGTTTCTCTTTGGTGTGTGAAATCCCACAGGTCGCCAAGGAAACTTGCCTTGCCAGTGTTCCCACAGTGCGGGCTGGTGGGGAATCTGCACGCTTGGCTTCATTCAGCTGTCAGATCCGCCAAAAAGCCAAATGGAGCTAAGTGCGCCACCAGCAGCATCCCTGTTTGTCTAGATGGGGGACATACCCACTCCAGCTATTCGCATATGTCTGGCATGGGTACTGGCCCATAAGGTATAGTGTGATGTGGGCTACTCATGTGCTGTTGGATCACAGTTTAGTGAGTTTTACTCAGTCAGCGATCTTGGTGGGTTGACACGACGGGGCACTATTCATGTAATCTTTGTAGCCCAGAGGTGGACCATTACCCCGCGGGATCTTGTAGATTCCCGGGCCGATCCAATCCCTCCCCGCGGGGCATCCAAAATCGGGATGCCCCACTGTGTGAACCCCCCCCCCAGGACGCCCTCTAACCTTACCTGACTCCCTCCAACGGCGCATGCGCGGGCCGCATCTTGCGCTTCTCTCTAGCAGGCGCTGAGGTTTGACGCGCATACCTCAGCGGCTCCGAGCACGCTGATTGGACGTTTGGATTGGCATGCGCCGTAGGAGCTGGGTGAGGTGAGTTTTATCCGGTGATCTGGGGGAAGCGGACCAAAACCCAGGACAGTCAAAATCCTGGGTGTTGGTCCACTTTAAGTCTCATGGAATGCCCAGTCATACTAGAACAGGCAACCATCACAATTGCCTTTTATTAAAGGAGGCTTAGCAGCGTGGAATCCTGGGAGCAGGTGAATTGGGGATTGTAGGGCATCCCAATCTCCCCAATGCTGAAATATTGAAGAATGTGAAATGAAGTCTGCAGGCGTCACTAGAAATTAAAGGCCCTGTCCAGGTATCCAACCTATCCCCATTGGGAACAGTATATAAGTCATTTCAAAGCAACTGAAGATCTGATTTTCTGTAAATACAACATGTATTCTAGGCGAAACCGATTTCTGGTTGCAGCTTTGTTCCTTAGCATGCACAGCTGTGATCAGACAGCGGTGGGACCACTGTGACTTGCCAGGTGCCCTTCACTGCGAGATCCAAGGGACAAGGTGGTTGTAGGACCACTTTTGTGTGTGGTGCTTGGGGAATAAAATTGAAAAGGCCCAACTTTGTCTTGCTACAGCTTCTGTGCTGCAGAAAACGAAGGAGAGCCACCTGAGACAGGCATCTGGTGAACTGCTTGCTGGCTAATTATTGCCAATGGGTCCCCTTTAGTAAACTGGAGCCCCAAATGTAGTGTTTCTAACCTGAGCAATGATTGAACTGTGCCACAGTGGGAAATGTAGTACCTGCATAAAAGTAACTTAACTTTTTTGATTTGCAGCATCTCCTGAGGTTATCGGCGGGTGTTTGAAGAGTACATGCGGGTTATAAGCCAGCGGTACCCAGACATCCGCATTGAAGGAGAGAATTATCTTCCTCACCCCGTTTATAGGTAGGTGAATGAGCCTGTAATTTTGTCTTTATTTATATATTGTACAAACAGAGGTTTTCTTTTTATGTCGTTCAACTGAGACGTATCTTTTCCCCTCTGAGCCTTTCCTTGACCACAGGGGAAGAGATGTCACCCCCTCCCATCCAGTTCCGGTTTTGTTTGATAATAGGGAAAATTAGAAACTACCAAACTCTGTGCCACATGCTGTAAGTTTTTTTTGACAGGTTGTAGATGGTGGGTGAATTTGTCTAAACATCTATTCACTTTTCTGTAAGCTATTCATGCCTGTCAAAAGGAAAACGGCAGCTGGAAGTATAACCGGACCAACAGCCTGGCACAGTTGGAAAAGAAATCTCCCTTGCCCCACCTGCACACATGATACTGAATCATTGTCGCCACTTACATTTTCTCCTGCATCCACTCAAAGCTGAAACGCCGCCTCACAGATTTTCTAGTGGTAGCGGCCATTTTTTATATTCTAAGCATACAGCACGTCCTGCTCCAGAGATAGTAATAACATGTGGGCAATCCTCCGGCGCCATGCACTGCAGATATGCAGAAAACAAACTCCTCCCGGCCCTTCATACACAGAGGGACCTCTCACAAATCCCCAGATTTCTCTGCAGTGCTGGAACTGCAAAGACATGAAGCATCACGCTCTCGCAGGTGAGCGGGGCTTGACAGCCCGAGGCCCTGCGGGACTATTTCCACCCGTCCTCATTGTGAATTAATGCCTCCCAGACTGGGCTGCGTTGGTCGGGTGAAGGTAGGCAGCACCTAGTGTGCTTACGGAGCTAGTCTCCACCGCAATCCCCCTCCATAGGGTAGGCGGTTCAGGCGAATGGTGAGCCTTCAGTTGGATGCCCCTCCCGCACCAGTGCCCCCACGTCCCATGTAACGGTGAACCCTGTATTCGGGTCACCTTCCTCCCTAGATTCCCCCTTAGTGGGGGGAAAAAGAGTGTGTTTGATGGCCTATCCTTGCCCTAATTACACTAGAGCCTATGTCTTTTACCGCTACCGGGTGTCAGAGCGCGCCTCACTTTTAAGTTTTTAACTAACCGCATCGCTTTTATTGTTCTCTATGGCGCATACGGCAGCCCTGTTTGGGGAAGCTACGGCGTTTTTTTATCACTGTATTCACTCTGTCAGACGTTTTCTCTGAAGTGATTCTGACATATCTACAGTTTTTTCCTGATTGGCTGCGCGCCTTCGAGCTTTGCGCTCGGGGGGGGCGTGATTCGGTCTGGCGCGTTCCGCGTCATCGCCCGCTCTGGCCCGCCCTTCGAGGTTCGCTGGGCGCCATTTCCTTCTCGCATGCGCGTGGTGAAGACTGTCCTCCCCTCGCAGACCTGTAAGTGCGCTCATGGGCGATCTTTCCCCTAGCTTGCTTCTTCGCGCTCGGCTCTGACATCCCTGTTCCCCTTGTCTTTCAGACAGCGCTCCTCGATGGCTTCTCCCGGCTCGACGTAGCGCCCGCTCCAGACCATTTTCAGAAATTACTCCCACTTCCCAGCGGGTTATTGGGGCATCCAGGGTTGCTTATAGCGTCAATCCCTACTGGCATATTGAATTTAATAATCACCATATGGAGGCATCCCAGGATATTGTGAATGGGGTCCCTTTGGGACAAGCCCGTCTGTGTGTAGCTTGTGGAGTCTTACCTAGCAGTGGTGACAATGCACGGGTCTGCGTCCCTTGTGCCCAACAGGCGCTAGCCGGTCTCCCCACCTCTTCTGAGGCTGGGCCCGCACCTCGCCTTACTTCCCCTACTCCCCCAAGCTTGATCCTAACCCCCAATACTAGTGGGGATTCTCACGCTGATTTGGCCTCTAGACTGGCTAGTGTGGAGAACTTCATCGCTGGCTCCTTGGCGCGCAAGGCTACTGCCAAGAGGCATCATTTAAATCCTGAATCTACTATTCTTCCTGTAGAATCTGATGATTTACTGCTTTCCTATGCACATCCCCCATCAGAGGAAGGGGAACTACTCTCTGACTCGGGGTCCTACGATGGAGTCCCGCGGCTCCTCGGCAAAGGGGTGATCTGTTTCATACCGCTAGGGTGCGGTTGGAGTTTCCCGAACAAACTCATTTTAATAGCCTAGTGCTGAAACTCCAGGGGATTCCTAAAGCTGTGGATAAGAAGTATCCATTTCCGGCCGATCTGGTTAAGTGTTGGACATCGCCGCCTGAGGTCGATGCCCCGATTCTGAGTCTGTCCAACACCTCTATTATGCACTCCCCTGACACTACTACGCTGCGGGATTTAGAGGATCGGCGAGTTGATCAATTGGCATGTTATGCCTTTGCATTTGGGGGATCGTCGCTCCGCCCGGTTTGCGCCTTAGCCATCACGGCGGTGGCGCTCAGGACGGTGGTTAAGACAGCTCTGGAAGGGGCGGATGACTTGCCCTCTGAGACTGCCAACGCTCTGGCCACCTGTGAGACCTTTGTGAATTATATCCTATCTGCATCGGACGATGCTATTAAGCTGAGTGCTAGATCCTCTGCTCTGGTGGTAGCCATACGCCGTGCGGTCTGGTTACGCCAGTGGGCTGCTGACAACGTCGCCAAGAAGGCCCTTACGGGGCTTCCATTTAAAGGGCTGCGCCTGTTTGGAGAAAGGTTAGATATCTTTGCCAAGGGTGGCAAGTTGCCCCAGCGCAAGCGTCAGATTCTGCCCTTTCGTGGCCCAAGCTTCCATTCGACCCCCATGGGGCCAAGCAGGGGGCCAAGCAGGGTAGAGGGGTGTCCTTCGCTGGGTCTCGCGCAGAGTCCTGGAACAAGAACAGAGGAATCCATCCTGGTTCCTCCTGGGGGCCCAAGCCCAAAGCCCCCCCCCCCCAAGAATGGAGGGGGGCCCTCGCCCGTCAGGGTGGGGGGACGTCTACAGCACTTCAAGCATGTCTGGAGACGCCTCGTCCCAGACCGGTGGATTCAGGAGGTAGTCTCCTCCGGTTACAAGATAAGAATTTGCTGTACTGCTCCCTACCAGGTTCGTTGGGTCTCGGATCTCACACGACCCTGCCTCAGCTCGAGTCTTGATGTTGGCTGTGCAGGACCTTCTGGAGCTCGGGGTCATCTGCGAGGTCCCCTTAAGAGACAGGGGCATGGGGTTTTATTCCAACCTGTTCACGGTGCCCAAAAAGGACGGGTCAGTCAGACCCATTCTGGATTTGAAAATCCTAAACAAATTTGTCAGAAACGGGCATTTTTGTATGGAAACTCTGTGCTCGGCCATTGCCTCGCTGAGTCCAGGGGACTTCATGACATCTGTGGACATCAAGGACGCTTACCTGCACGTTCCGGAATCCCTAGGGCACCAAAGGTTTCCCTGGTTTCCCTAAGGCCCTGCCATTCGGCCTTACGTCGGCTCCCAGGGTGTTCACCAAGGTGCTGGCAGGGGTGATGTCTCTTAAGACTAAAGGGAATACGCATGTTGCCCTACCTGGACGATATACTCATCACCTCTCGGTCTCTGCGGCAGGCAGAACTGGACACTCGGTTGGTGGTGTCTACCCTGGAATCCTTCGGCTGGGTGATCAATTACCCAAAGTCCCCTCTGTCCCCCTCCTCAGTGACCCTGTTTCTGGGGATGATTCTGGACTCGGTTCAGTCAAGGATATTCCTTCCTCCGCAGAAGGTGGATGCTCTGACAATGCAGGCGATGTCCCTGCTCTCGAACCCTCATCCCTCCATCTGGCAGGGAATGCAGTTGGTGGGCTCGATGGTGGCAAGCTTCGAGGCGGTGCCCTTTGCCCAGTTTCATTTGAGAACCCTGCAGCTTCACCTTCTGTCAGTATGGAACAAGGACCCAGCATCTCTGGACGACAGCTGGGTGATTCCCCCCTTGGTCAGACAATCCCTTGCGTGGTGGTTGGACCACAGGAACTTGACAAGGGGCAGATCCTTCCTGGCCCCCTCTTGGGAGACGGTCACAACGGATGCCAGTCTTTCGGGCTGGGGGGGATTCTGGAAGTCCCTGCGCCTCCAGGGGAGGTGGGGCCCTCAGGAGGCCCATCTTCCTATCAATGTCCTGGAACTCAGGGCGGTCAGATTGGTGCTGGAACGATTGACCCAGCACCTGAAAGGTCTGGCGGTTCAAGTACGCTCAGACAACAGGACGGCGGTAGCCTACATCAATCATCAGGGAGGAACCCGGAGCAAGGGTGCTCTCCAGGAGGTGTCTCTGATTCTAACATGGGCAGAGACCAATGTCCAATGTATCTCGGCTGTCTACATTCCGGGGGCGGAGAATCTGCTAGCAGATGCTCTGAGCAGGGGATCGTCCCGTCAGGGGGAATGGTTCCTCTGCGACGGGGTTTTTCAGTCCCTGTGTCACCGTTGGGGTGTGCCAGACGTGGATCTCTTTGCGTTGCGTTGCGTCACGTCACAATCACAAGCTACCGAGCTTTGTATCCCTGTCTCAGGATCCCCTGGCGCTGGCTTCGGATGCCCTGTCAATGTCTTGGAAGGAGTTTCGGCTCCTGTATGTGTTTCCACCAATTCCCCTTCTGGGCAGAGTGCTGCGCAAGATCGCTCTGGAAGGGGTACCCACTATTCTGGTGGCCCCAAGGTGGCCAAGAAGAGTGTGGTTCGCAGACGTGGTTCAAATGGCAGTAGATCAGTACGATCTGCCAAGGTTGCCAGATCTTCTAACCCAAGGGTCTCTACGCCATCCCAATTTACGAACTCTGGCTTTGACGGCTTGGCTATTGAAATCTCCATCTTAATGGAAAAGGGTTTGTCTGCTTCTGTTGTGGCTACTATGGTGCAGGCCAGGAAGAAGACTTCTGCTGCCATCTATTATAGAGTATGGCGTGCTTACATTGACTGGTGTGAATCCAGTTCCCTTCCCTGACGGGAATTCTTAGTCTCCAGGGTGCTGGAGTTTTTACAACATGGTCTAGACTTGGGTCTTAAGCTTAGTACCTTGAAGGGCCAGGTTTCGGCCCTGTCTATCTTCTTTCAGAAGACCTTCGCCCAGCACCCTCTTATCAAGACCTTCTTTCAGGGGGTCACTCATGTGCGTCCTCCTCGGAAACCTATGGTTCCTGTTTGGGATCTGAACTTGGTTTTGTCGGCCCTGCAGGGGGCTCCTTTCGAGCCTATTCATGAGGCCGCTCTCGCTGTGCTCACGCTCAAGGTGGTCTTCTTGGTAGCGATCACTTCGGTTAGACGTGTGTCTGAGTTGGCTGCCTTGTCTATTCAGCCTCCCTACTTTGAGAGACACTGGGATAAGGTGGTATTTCGCTTCAAGCCAGACTTCCTGCCTAAGGTGGTGTCTGCATTTCATTTGAATCAGGATATTGTACTTCCTTGTGCCCTAATCCTAGTAACCCTAAAGAAAGGGTTTTGCATTCCTTGGTTGTGGTTAGGTGTGTCAAGTCTTACCTGGTTACCACGCAGGCCTTTAGGAAGACGGATGCTCTCTTCGTTGTGCCTCATGGACTTAGGAAGGGTTTGGCTCCCGCCAAGTCTACCATCAGTAAATGGATTCGTCAGGCTGTGGTTCAAGCCTATACTACTAAGGGGAAGTCTCCCCCCCCCCTTTCATCTTCCTGCTCATTCCACTAGAGCTGTTGGGGCTTCTTGGGCTTTTAAGCACCAGGCCTCTGTTGAACAAGTTTGCAAGGCCGCTACTTGGTCTTCTGTTCATACCTTTACAAAGTTTTATAAGGTTGATGTTAGGGCCTCAGCTGATGCTGTGTTTGGCCACAAGGTTTTGCAGGCGGCAGTAGTTTAAACTGCTTGCTGTTGCCTTCTGTTGGGGATCCCACCCTTTTTTACGGACACTGCTATTGGATGTCCCACATGTTATTACTTTCTCTGGAGCGGGACGTGCTGTATGCTTAGAATAATACAACTCTGTGAAGTACTCACCTGTAGAGTTGGTATTATACGCATACAGCACGTCCTGCTCCACCCCACCCTGTTTTCACCTTGTTCTGGATCCCCTGTTGGTGATTGTTATCGTTGATATTTTTTTGCCAGTTTTGGGTGGTTGTTTTCGCCTGGCCTCTTTTCTCACTGCTTTTCAATGCTGGGGATTTGTGGGAGGTCCCTCGGTGTATGAAGGGCCGGGAGGAGCTTGTTTTCTGCATGTCTGCAGTGCACGGAGGCGGAGGATTGCCCACATGTTATTACTATCTCTGGAGCAGGACGTGCTGTATGCATATAATATCAACTCTACAGGTGAGTACTTCAGAGTTGTATTTTTAATATCCAGAAACCGTCAGCACTGTTTGACGACGATGGTTGGCAGACTGGAGTCTGTAAACAGTTTTAAATACCCCACTTGGATCATGCCTATTTGGGATGCTCTGCTGTCACCTGTTATACTTACGTTGACAACAAACCTATGGCACAATAGCGGGTGTCAGGTCTTGCATCCATGTAATCTGTATATGGTCATTCCCCCCTTTGTAACAGAGTGGCCACACACGGCCATTGCGATTTCAGTTGAAGTCCAAAACCCTGAATAATCTCAGTTCTGTTCCCTGCCCCAGGGGCGTCCCTACTTGTGAACCAATGGCCAACCCTGGAATCTAAACCACTGTGTTGGGTTTTGTTCCCCTTTATTAACCGTTCATACAAAAGCTGATAGGAGCACAGCTGCACCTTTGCTGTGGGACCACCAGAGATGTATGTATAATGGGTCACTGACAGGGTTTCACACAGCGGGCCATCGGGATGCCCCAAGTGCTTGGACCATAACCTGGGATAGTAAAAATCACGGGTTTTTGTCCACTTTATAGTTTTCTGTAGTTTTAATGATTAACATTTCAGTGCTTTTTGCCTATCAATGTGCAGTGTTACATTTAAGGTTGCAATCTTCTTCTTTACTTATGTTGCCGTTGTCTTTATTTTTTTTCCAGACATATTGCATCGTTCTTGTCCGTATTCAAGCTAGTATTAATAGGTTTCATAATTGTTGGAAAAGATCCATTTGCATTTCTTGGAATGCCAGCGCCAGGTATTTGGCAATGGGGACAAGAAAACAAGGTATGTTACTTGTAATGTTACACACAATATCATTGAAGCACTGTTTAATACATAACTGTCCGAATGCTCTTTATTACAGTTACAATGCTGTCTTAAACTCGATTACCTGTTGTATGCAAATGCTTTAACAAACTGTGACAAAGAATTTGTACCAAAGCTGAATGCTCTTAATGTGTATTACGTGCTATGATCAATAAAAATCATTGTACAAGAAATGTTTTATAGTTTAGGTTTGACATTTTGTTTTTAGGTGTAATGGCTTATTTGTGGATGCTGCCAGTGCTCTGAAAGTTTTTTGCTAACATTCCAAATCAAATTGAAGGGCCATCAGATAAGCTGTTAAGTCAGAAATGCCCAGATTCAAAGCATGGAAGTACCAGTATTTGCTCTAGAACTGATACTTTTTATGTGAATATAGGCTACTACATTCATAGCAGTGATGTTTTATGAATGTAGTTTTTTATGGGCTGCAATCCATAGCATAGATGTGAAGCGGTCTATAGAAAAGGAATGGTGGGTGTATGGTAACGTCTGCTCACCACCACCTCCCATGATGGTGGAGGATCTTTCTGTGCAGGTAAAACAAGTCATCCTTAAACTGGGAAAACAGGAAAAACCTATCCGAGAAATAGCTACAATATTAGGAGTGGCAAAATCTAAAACTTGTTACAAAGTGGAATATTGTTGAATGGCCATGTCGTCACCTGACCTCAACCCAATCGAGTGTGCATTTCACTTGTTAAAGACTAAACAGACAGACAGGCCCACAAACAAGCAGCAACTGAAAACCGCAGCATCTGGTGAGGACTATGGGTTCAAGATGTCAGGCAGTTATTGCAAAAAAGGGTTTTCAACCATGTATTAGAAATTAACATTTTATTTACAGTTATTTACTTTGTACAATTAATTTTGGGCCCCTGTAATGAAGGGATTGTCTTTAAAAAATGCTTTAGTTCTTTACATTTTTATGCAATCATTTTTGTTCATCCCATTGAATTAAAGTGCACCTATTCTCAGGAAGTTTGTGGTAACCTTCCAGCCCTGTGCCCTAAAACAGCTTGTTTCCTTTATTTACCTCAGCCTTTGCCCAATATCCATCAAAGCACTAGGGAAAAACTACTGTAGGTAGTGTTATGGTAAATGGCCTGCTATATGCTAATTAACTCAGTTACAACCAGTCACATAATGGCAGTTTTGTTGAAGTGATCCCCATTGCTGAGCTGTGTGTACTCTAAATGCATCATCACTGGGTGTGGGACTGCTCAGCCCAGGAGCAATATGGCCGACTGCATCCACTTTGTGTTATGAATATTGGGCAAAGGCTGAGGTAAAAAAAAAAAACAGGCTGTTTTGGGGCACAGGGCTGGGGATTGAAGGTGACTACATATACTTCCCTCTGAGTATAGGTGCACTTTAAAGTCTGAACTTCAACTACATCTGAATTGTTTTGTTCAAAATACATGGTGGGAATGTACCACAATACCAAAATTGTCGTCTGTCCAAATAGTTATGTACCTAACTGTCCCACCCCGTTTTCCAAATGTGGACTGGAAACTACAGCACACCATTCCACCTTTTAGCACTATGGCAGCAGGTTAGCTGTGCTGGTGAACCACTTGGCCACCTGCAGTGTTCACAGGTTTCAAAATTAGTAAGGTCCCAGCTTGGGATACCCAGGGGTGTGTTAACTTACCGGCAGTCATTTTTGATTATATGACTGCTTAAAAGCATAACTAGGCCCCCCTGGCAATTTTGGGTAAGCCCTGCAATTAAAAGGTAATTTTTTTTTTTTCACCATCATCGACTTGGAAAGAACTGCACACTTGTGCGCCACGTAACCTAATTGCGAGCTTACCAGTGGTGGGAGGGTTAGGGTGCCGTGGACCAGGACCCTCCACCCTGCCAGGATGGGTTTAATATACAAAGGCTTATGGGGAATGTCCTGGCACATGGGGTGAGGGGAGAGTAAGGGGCAGCAGTTTGCTTAGGCAAAACTTTAGGCTTCCTTTCTCAAAAGGCAAAAGTATTAGTCCACCAGTAGGTGGCAGACTCTTCTTCTAAATGTGTCCTATTGCAATATGAGTAAAAGTGTCCCTTTGGTTCCCTGCCAGGTCTATGCCTGCATGATGGTTTTCTTTCTGAGCAACATGATCGAGAACCAGTGTATGTCTACCGGAGCCTTTGAGATCACTCTGAATGGTAATAGTTCTTTTTTTTTTTGTGTGTGTTTTGAAATTCCATGTGAAGTATGTCAAAACTTTGTGTTAAAGTAGTTTCCTGTAAATAAATGTGACAGAGAAGCGTGAGCTGCTGGAATGTGCAGCCATAAGAATGTGTCTTATCTGGAGAAAGCTGGTTTTTAACGTGCGCCAGTGAAGAATGCAATACAAGCAAAGATAAAGCTGTGGGGCAAAGGTTGCCTGAAGGACAGGTTCACATTAAAGCATAACCGCTATAGATATATAAATCCTGTTCTTAATCAGTAGATTCTGCACATATCCAGCAACTGTGCTATTCATCGTCTATGAACTAATGGCTTTTTAAACCCTTTTTCTTGTACTGTTTACATCTTCAGACATTAGTCATGTCTGTATGGACATATGAGAGCCCACAGATTCACTTTAAGGCCTTGAAGTCCTCCATTAAATGCTATTAAGATGTTAGCAGAGAACAAACCAGTCTGGCCAGAACGCGGTTACCAGCATTGTGTGTAAGAAACGGCATCATTTGTTTAACAAATGGCAACAAGACATGTTGGTTCATTTGAAAAATGATGCCGAGGGGTGTGCGTCTACTTTCTCACATTGTTGATCCAAACTTTCTCCTCTTGGGCACCTGTTGCAGCCCATGGGCCATTTGCCCTAGCTGTAATCTGCAGTCTTTCCTAGGTGCTTTTGTACATTATTATATAGGGTGGGCTGAGGAGTTTACTCCTGGCTGCTCATAGGAGTTAATTGAAAGCCTGGACAAAGTCCCATTGGCATTTCATTTTAAAGAGAACCTGTCAGAAGGGAATATTGCAATCTCTCATCTTGCCAGTCTTCTACCTGGGATACTTCTGCTTATACAAGTATGCTGGTAGTATATTAGATGGTCTGTAAAATCTATAAACATTACATCTGAAAGAGGCTTTAACCACTTTTTTAGCATTTTTAAGAAGTTGCTGAGTGATGGCCCTTATCTTTAGCTGGAGTTTTCACTATCCCTGCTTTTTGTTCTTCCTCCCTGATGCACTCCAATTTGGGATGCTCCCCTGTTTGAAATCCCCCTGGTTTCCTTGTTCACATACCTGGCAATCCCACAGCAATGTGCAGGCCAGCTAATCTGGTGTCGATGCCATGCCAATGAATGAGTGGCTAGTAAATCTGAATGATTGTTTGGCTGCTTCCCTTCAGCTGTGCACGCTGGCTCGGCGCGCCTCAGTCAGAGTAAAGTCGGGGATGCTTCCGTGGGGTTGGTAGCGAGGCGAGTAAACAAGGCGTAAATCGGCTGGCCCTGTAGTCGTGTTTTTTTTTTTTTTTTTTTTTTTTTGGACTCCAGGGCCAAGCTTAGAGGCTATTGTTCCTCTTTAAAATGAACATATTTCATGTGTGTTGTGGGATGAAGCCTGTCGCTTCAGGGCAGACCTGTTGGCATCTAAACGCCACTCCTGCTGGCCTCCCCCCAGTTACATCTCTGCACAGCAGGGTACTAGAAACCGCAGCATATTTGGCACCTCCTGTTGGATTGAAGGTGCCAGCCACTGCACTTTGCCCTGTGGTTTCCAGTGCATTGAGAATACGCTTCTCTGTAACATTAACCTTCTCTCAGTAGCTTGTGTGAACGACATGATGCAATTTTGTATACTACCTGCAATATATGGACACATATCAGACAAGGAAGTGTCTTATATCAAGAACCCATGAGGTTTTTGCTGTCCTTTCTGCTGTGGCTGGTTAAAGCTGACCTTCTTTATGCTAGATTATGTAACTGCAGCTGTCTGGGCGTATGAATGTAGGCACAATTTAGTCATAACCATACTTCCTTTCCTTTTCTACAGATGTTCCGGTGTGGTCCAAGCTAGAATCTGGACACCTCCCATCAGTGCAGCAACTTGTCCAAATCATTGACAATGAAATGAAGCTAAACGTTCACATGGATGCGATCCCTCACCATCACCGCTCCTAGCCTAATTTTCCAGCACCAGATTGGTTTTGTAAGTTGATTTTTTTAATACCGAGGCTTCTTGCTGCTTTGTGTGGATTTTTGTGTCATTTAGTTGATGGATATGTGGATTACACTGCGGTGGCTATCTGTGCTTCACAGTGCCACCAGTATGAAGTCAATGTCTGAATGTGATCTGAGAATTAGAGACGTTTAGACTGGGAAAGGTTTAGAATTAATTAAATGAGTCTCTGAATTCTCATTAAAGAACTTTGTCCTCAGAAATTGTTTGTTCACTGAATGCTTTTATAAAGTTCACTATGAAAAAGAGGGGGGGGAAGCTGTAATATGCAATATGTGGTCACTGGGGGGGGGGGGGCAAATTGAAATACCCATGGGGGTGGACCTAAAGTCAAAAACAGGGCTGCTCTCCTCTCGTCCACTACTTCCTTGTCTAAACCCAGGGTGGGTATGTAAAAAGCTTCAATCTCTGAAGTGTTGTGATCTTTACTCCTGTTGCCAGCTGCAGCCCAAATTGGAATCTAGCATATGACTTTGGTCATATTTTGGTGCAATCTCTGGTGCACTTTTATGATGGATGGCCCAAACTCTAATGCCCCATTATTTAATTGCGTTAGGGGCTTGTAAGACTGTATTGTGCACCTGTACATTCTGAGCCCCATGATTTTGGATTACTCCTACAGGGATTAAGAGGGGGAAAGTGCCAGAGGGAAAGACTCCCCACCTATATGCCACTCATACTGCACCAGGGTCCTCTCCCACGGCCCCAGTATTAGAGTCTTGGGAGGCATGACCTGTGTACGCTGGCTTCTGTTGAGATCTGTGATCGCTTCCATAAACTGCGCAGGCCGGGGTGTTGGATAAAAGGGGAGTGCTGTGCCTTCTGCCAAGTTTTTCTGATCTGGAGAGCTGATCCTTAGGCATGGATGTTTGTATGACAGAAAACTGCTGCACACTGCAGTGAAGTATGTCTCCTATTGTAGGAGGTGTGGCTACCATGGGTATTTCCTGTCCCTGGTTGGACGATGCCCTTGTAGCTCACTGATGGTGTAAGGGAGTAGGTTAGTTTAGAGCCCCTGTAAACCCAGATCCTCCCTGGGAAGGCAGGAGCTACAGGAAACCTCTCGGGTGAGCCACTCTGCTTAAAATGGCAAGTCAATAGCTTAAACCGGACCAACAGCCTGGCATTGTTGAAAAAGGAAGGTAGCGGCCATTTTGGACCTTCTTCTTCCAGTATCTCAGCCATGCTGCTGCCTGGATTGGACATAACTGACCGTGCACAGTAACAGGTAGCCCAGCAACACTTCCTGTTTGAAGGTGGTCTGCAAATACATGAGCTGCCATTTGTTTTAAAAATTTCCAACAGGAAGAATTAAAGGGTAAATTATGTGCAGTAATCTAAATTGCCCTGGGGAGGAAGCATATGAGCACTGTTTGTTGAGTTGCTCTGGGTTAAGTAATTTTTGACTATTGGTCCCCCTTAAGTGTCTGTCAGTCCTGATGGTTCAGCGAAGCTCCTGCGAGGCTGGTTGTGTGAGCTTCAGGGTGTGATTTTTTACTTTTCTTTCGTCAATGCCCTAAATGAACTTGTAATCTTGCTTTGAGTGTGGATTTTACACATGTTTTCTGTTTCCTCCTAGGCATGAAGTGGGCATTTAACAAGGTGTCAGCGGGGCTGGTATCTATGAAGGCCCGTTCTGAAGACAGTCACTGTTAGAGCGGGCTGGATGTTTCTCTGCCGTCTCGTTGTACTTTTAGACGCCCCAAATGCAAGCCGTTCTGCGTGCTGCCCTCTTGTGGAATTGATAGACGATGCAATGATGTCTTGAGCAGCCTCCTCCCAGATTTTACCCAGTCTTAGCCATCCCTCCACTGTCCCCAACGGTCACATAATGCTGGCATTACATCCTTTTTTTTTATTTCATAATTTACAGTGTTTAGGTTAAGTAATTCGTTTCCTCCTGAGGCACACATTGTCTTTGATATCTGATTTTTATAAGAATCTGTTCTTTTTATAGTTTAAAGTAAAGCTCTAACTTAATGAGTTCAATGGCTCACAGCTGTTAGCCCTCAATGTTTAGTTTTGTTAATGTTCTCTATAATGAAAATGAAAATTCTATTGCAGATCACTAACTTATTCTAAATTATAAACAGAAATATTGCAAATCTATTTGCAACCATAATGGTGGCTGTACATACTGAGCCTCCAGATGTATTTAACTTAATATAGAGGTTTTTAAACTGAGCCTTTCTACCGGTCCTCTCTACAGAAGATGCAACCTAAGTTAAATAAAGCTATCGATTACAATGCGGCTGTTTTATGTCTCCTTTATTGTGGCTGGATGTGGAGATAAAACGCACTTTGCATAGCTGCAGGAGGCATTTTAAAATTAAATCTATCCTGAGTACTCGTGTACCTGTTGGCTTACCTAAGACACTTGCCCAACAGAATGCCGCAGCCTTCCTAGGTTCCTTTCTGCTGTATATTACATGGTTGGGCTAAGTGGCTTGGTTCTGGCTAATAATGCGAGTGCAATGCTTCACTGGAGTTTCAAGTGGATCAAAACCCAGGATTTATCCCTTGGGGCACTCCACAGATCGCTTACGCCAACTCGCCTCTACCCGGTCCTACGGCGCATGCACGACCGCTCGTCCAATCGGCGCGCTCAGAGCAGCTGACGTCACATCGTCTAAGGCCAGCGGCTCCAAGCGTGCTGGGGGCCGTATCCCTTGCACTGTGAAAATGTGGCAATTTTGTTTATTTTTTCCCTTGTTGTTGTTCCTTGTTGCATTTCTCTGCAGAAAGCCGGGGCTGTAACCCAGACTCTGACCAGTGCACTATTCTGGTTGGACCCTGCCTGGATGACTTTGAAGTCAGTCAAACCAAGGGCTGGAGCAGTAAGGGTCAGTGCTTAGGGTTGTTCCAGGCACAGGTGGGTTGCAGCCTGTTTTTATGGATTAGTGCAGGGGAAACCCAATTGTAGGGTGTAGTGGCACTGCTTTCCCAATAGGCAATGTTGAATTCACACATACATCCTGTGGGATGAATAACTATCATTAGTATTATATTTTTTTTCTTACTGTTTTAATAAACACCCCAGGAAAAGTGCTTGGTCAAAGGCTATGGGGCTGGAAAGTGGGCAGGGGCAGGCTGTTCAGCCTTTTGACCCTGGTTTTACTAGGCCTGGTGCACCAGTCTGGTAAGCTGCAGGAAAGGGCCATGGTTACTTTTTCATTGTATTTGAAACGGTTACAAAATAAACTCCTGCATATCTGTAGGAATAAATCTAGGTAACTACAATAGCATTTTAATTCGTTTCATCCAGCTACCTTTCCTTTATAGTGGGATGAATAACAAAACAGCATGTCCAGTTGTCTGGATCGTAAATGCATATCTAGCATTGCATGGATGAATGTGACTAGTTGCCCAAGTATTACATGGGGAGTCACTTGGTCATTCTGAAGCTGTGTGAAATGTAGAAAACCAATGCACCATTTGGGGTAAAGACTTCTTAGCACCAGAGACGCTTTCAGAGATTTACAATTTTCAGCTGGAAACTATTTATTCGAAATTTTTGCTTACTAAAGCAAATTTCACCCACATTTTTGTGCCTAGTCAACTGGATGAATTTAATCAGTCAGCTTTTTCGAATTGCTCACTTTTACACGCAATCCAATTTTCCAACCCAAACCATTTTTTTTCTGTTTGTTGAATCAAGCCCATTGGGGAGCAGACATACTGCAAGTCTACCATCAGTAGATGGATTACAGGCAGAGATCAAGGCATATGATTGGAAATGGATCCCTGCCTGTTTTGGCCGGGTGATTTGGATCATTCTGGGCTTTTCAGCATCAAGCTTCAGCAGCAGGTATCTAAGGCTGCCACCTGATCTTTTGTCCCCAATAAATTCTACAAGGTAGATGTGATGGCATCAGCAGACTCTTGCTTTTGGGTGTAATATAGTTGAAGTGCATTCCTCAACAGAGGTCTGACTCTCCAATGTGAATTATGCATTTGGCTTGGGTTATGTGTTTTTGGGATCCCTCCTTAAAGGAGCACTATCACAAAAAAATGTCCCAATGATAAAAATCCATATAAATATGTTGGATGGCAGGAAGAGAGGTCACTTATACACCCCACATCAAAAAATATCCAGCCAGGCTTGTTTTTCTTCCTTTTAATGGAAGGACATCCAGGGTGACAGGTTCTGTCACCCCTGGATTTTATTTCTACCAGTAGAGAACAAACCACAAGCTTGGCGGGGGCTTTATTCAGTTCGTGTGGCCACTCTTCCTATTAGCTGTGTTTATATGGCTTTTTAATATTGCACAATTTCGTGATGGTGCTCCTTAAAGAGAGTCCTGCTTTGGGACGTTCCACATGTAGCAGAATGAGAGAAAATGACATTGTGTTCTCATATGTGAAATAGTTTACTCTCATCCTCCACTCCAGGAATTGTGGAATTGGTTGCTCTTGTTTACCTCTCTCAGGCCGCCCGATTCCCTCTCTCTGAGGCATCCTGATTTGGGGTTCTCCGCTGTGTGAACCTTTCTGGATCCCCAGTAACTATTCACCGATCCAAAAGCGCATGTGCAGGCCCTGGCCATGCCCTACTATACCTTAAGCCAGACGTGTGAACGGCAGGCAAGCCCCTAGCTAGAGGCTAGCAGGGATACAGCCCTTGGCGCTCTCGACTCCATTCGGATATATGAGACCTCGTCGGCTAAGGGAAGCCAAATAGAGCCGAGCATGCTGATTGGCTCCATGCCTGCAGGTGTGCCATTGAATCAGCAGTTAGATATCTTTTATTGGGGATCCACGGGGGTTTCATGCAGCTGGGCAGAGATCAAAACCTGGGATAGGACTTTTAACCCAATGGCACATGCTGATTATGTTCACATCAGTCCCTTCAGAGTGGGCCTGCTTTAAGCTGCTCAGGTGCAGTCAAGATGAATGATTCCTGAAGTGCTCATATGTATGTTGGGCTTCCACAGGGAACCCATCACTGAGGATGACCCACAGACATTTAGGCCATATTGGTGGCTGTTCACCCTTAAATGATTCTCCACATGGCATGGAAGTTGAGCCAAGCTAATTCAGCCTCAGAAGGGTCTTATGGCAGATTAACTTGCTTTTGTGTCGAAACTTTAATAACTTCAGGGCAAATAAAAGGGAACCTGGTCTTAAAAAGTATTAGGTAGTTAAATACAAAAAACACCTCATATGAAGCCCCTCTTCCTCAATTCATTGGAGGGCGTTCTTGTCTTTTTATCCCCAGTTCCTTCAGTGCGCAAAGAACATAGGCCAACAAGATGATTTCCAAAGGGACCGTTATAGCAAATAAAGAATGACCAGCCAGACAATGGTGCATATAAATTTAAAAATGAAATTAAAACAATGACACACTGGATGTGTGTCCAACCGATCTTGCAGCGTATGTATAGAGTATATGCCGTCGCCACCCCTGTCATGGTTTGGAAGAGTCACAGCTGATATTCTTTCAAAGCTATTCTATTTATTTTGGGCTCTCCTGATCAGAGTTAATCTAAGAGAACTGGAGAGGCTGGAGTGAGATATTCCCAAATTTATTTGGAGAGGGACAAGAGTGAGAAATATCAGACAAGCAGTCTTTACACACACAGACGAGGAAGGTTTGGGGGTACCCAGATTTAAAATATATTACGTGGCTAGAGTCAACCAACTGATGGATATTTACGAAACCAAAGAAAGACCTATCTGGGTAGACATTGAACAAAACCTAGGTTTATCCCCCCGCATTGAAACCCTTTTGGAGATGCCCAGAAAAAAAACAGGCCAATGATCAAGCTTATGCCATTTAAAGAATCTCTAGATATTTGGGATAAGATTTAAGAGTATGCCGGTAATATATTCATATCAATAGGGAACCTATTGAAAGTAGTGATAGAGCATCCAAAATGTAACAATGGATCTACAGAGGGTTTTCAATAGTGGGAGGATAGGGGGCTTATCCGTAAAGCCCATTTTTTCCACATGGGGAAAAAACCCAACCAACAGATCATCAGAGAACTATTGAATCCTCCAGCTGGGGAGGCTTTCTGAATAATTTAGATTCTCAGATTCTCCTGTCCTGTTTGGTGTGGGGGGTTGTGAGGCAAAGGGAGACATGCTAATATGTGATGGTTATGTGGGATAGCAAAATCAACAAAATAATGAAGCTAGAACAGCCAAGGGCGACGGATATTGCTTTATTTAATATCAAACCAAACACCCCCCAATAAGACATGGAAGCTGGTTTTATCCTTGCTAACAGTGGTTAGACTAAGAATTGCCTTCTCGTAGAACAGCAAACATATTTCTATACTGTCATGGAAACAAAAAGTAAATTGGATGATGGACAATAAGAAAATCAACAACTTAATGAAAATGATGCAAGTCTCTCAGATGCAGGATTGCAGTAACACATGTTTTGCTATACACATGTTCATTCCCTTTGTGTGTATTGGAACTAAACCAAAAAAGGGAGGAAAAAAGCAAATTGGACATAATGTCACACCAAACTCCAAAAATGGGCTGGACAAAATTATTGTTTAGTTCCAATACACACAAAGGGAATAAACATGTGTATAGCAAAACATGTGTTACTGCAATCTTTTTCTGTGAGTAATACTTCATTTTCTTGAAAAATTTCCTGGGGGCCCACATTTATGACCATGACTGTATGACCAGTTTCTCCAGATCTGAGAATTATGGGTAGAGGTAAAGGGTTTTTTTCTTCTTTTTTTTTTCTTTTTTTTTTTTTTTCTTTTTTCTAGTTATTTGTATCTTTCTAAAAAATCTGGATAAGATCCCATAGAGGTAGCATGGAAAACCAGTTATTTCGGGTTACGAGTTAAAGCATGAAATGGGTTTAGTGTATTACAATACAGTATACAAGAACAACTTGCAATCTCGGGGATGATAAGATATACAACATGAATGTTCTTGCTTGATGAGATGATTGTGTGGAAAGAAAAACTTGGATTAGGAACTTTAATTCTCTGATCCCTGCAGCATAGGGGCAGTTGATACTTTTTCCATGGTCCGTCGTAGGCTGCTAATCACGTGACTGTTGTTGCACATAACTTTGTTGCTGGTCATCCTTATTGGCTGCTTGTAATCATCCCAAGGACACAGAAGTGGTGAATATTAGCTGTCTGGACTGCTGTGCAATCATCATTGGATGTGTGATACATATTACACCTACTAACGTTTTCAGCTGTCACTTTCTAAATCCTTAGGCATTATATAAGTAATTCCTGGGACAGATCAAATGCTGGTCGCAGCAGGGATAAATGGCAGAGCACACTTCTGCCGAACCTCTTCTCCTATGTTGGTCAGCGTTATCAATCGCCGGACGATACAGACGTGTGTTGCAAAGCAGCTTGTACTAGAATAGTACAGAAGAACTGAAGGGGACAAATGTTAGGGTGGCTTTTTTTATTTTCTGCTTGAACAGTCCTAAGTAAACCAGGAGAGTTCAGCATAACAGTTAACATTGGCCAGGCAACGTTACTTACCGGGCTGCCTGCAGGCTCAATCACTTGGTGAGTGAGCCAGTTTGGTTTTGGCATTCCTATAAGGCTCCTGGCACACATATCTACTGTAAGAGATGGACACTCATAAGCACCCCTTGCAGCAAATCAACAAGGGAGCCTGCTCCTTTATGGCTAGAAGCAGAAGCACACATCGAAGCCGACTGTGGAGGGTCTGTGCTGCCTCTTGTGCCCTACATGACCACAAGCAAGCAATGGAGTTCGTTGGGTGGGTACGTGTGCCTGCCCGCTTAACTGGATAGGTTGTGGGTAGTCACATTACTAAAATGCTTTTTCTTGTTTTCTAAGGGTTGAAGAGGAATTATAGTCAAGCCATCACTTTCTCTTTTACTTGGATGCCAGCAAATGGCAGCCAATCATGTGATTGTTAGCAACTATTCAGTGCAAGTCCACGTGACAATCCTGATTGGCCAATGGTTGTCACATGATTGAGGATGTGGTAAGCATATGGGTATAGGACCTGGATTGCCATTCTGCTTGTTTGTTCCTGTCTTGTATTCTAAGTATACAGTACGTCCTGCTCCAGAAATAATACTTACAATTGGGTTATCCTCCGCCACAGGGTGCTGTGGCACTGCAGACATGCAAAAACAGGCTCCTCCCAGCCCTTCATATACCCAGGGACCTCCCACAAATCCCCAGATTTCTCTGCAGTGCTGACTGCGAAGACATGAAGTATCACTCTCTCGCAGGTGAGCGGGGCTATTACAGCCTGCGGCCCTGTTGGACTATTCCTGCCCGTCCTCCTTGTGATGTGCCTCCCAGCCTGGGCTGCGCTGGTCGGGTGAAGGTAGGAGCCATGCTCCACCGCAGTCCCCCACCATAGGGTAGGCGGTTTAGGCTGATGGTGAGCCTCATAGTGGATGTCCCTCCCGCATTATTGCCCCATGCCCCGTGTAGAGGTGGACCCTGTTTAGAGGGTCGCCATCCTCCCTCGTTTTCGGGGGAAAAGAAGGGGGGGGGGGTGTGGCGGTCTCAGTACATACTATTCTCAAATCTATGGCCGTATTTTGCCCCGGACTGGCATCTAGGTGTCAGAACCGCGCTACTTGCTCCGTCTATTCTGGCCGCCACCGTCTTTTTACCCTTGACTCTCAATCGTACAGCTCGCGCTGATTTATCATCCTGCAGCTTGAGGCAGGAAGCTAATCTTTTTACATTGCCTACGGGCGGTGAATTGGTGGCGGCGTCTTTGGTTCTTACGAGTACCCACTAGCAGACGCTTTTACTCATACTACATGATTGATTGGCCAGCCTTAACGGCCACTTCAGAGCTTCGCGCTCTTTGGGGGTAGGCGGGGACCTGGCGTGGCGCGCTCCGCGTCACGCCCTGATCAGACCCACCCTCTGAGGTTCGGGGGGCCATTTTGTGGATCCTTGCGCGTGTTGGCGGTCCTTCTCCTCCCCGGTCTGTAAGTGCCCTTGCTGCCGATTTCATTCTTTATTATTTATTTTGCTGCGCATGGTCCTGACACCTATTGTTCCCCTTATGTCTTTCAGACGTTAAAGAACCCGGTGGCTTCTCCCGGCCTAACATAACTTGTAGCGGGCTTACATAAATTCTCCCACATTCCTAGCGGGCCTTTGGGACATCCAGGGTTGCTTATTGCATAAATCCCTACTTACATATATTGCACTGATAATCACCATATGGAGGCATCTCGGAATTTTGTACCAGCGGTTCCCCTGGGACAAGACCCGCTGTGTATAACGTGTGGCTACCCCCACTTCGGTGCTGAGAGCGCACTGATCTGTGCACGCTGCGCCAATCAAGTACTGGTCCGGCTGCCAGGATCGCCAGGGGCTGTTCCTCGCCCTAACGCTCCTATTCCACCAGGCTTAAATCTTGTTGCTGACGAGTCGCTTTCGAGTAAGGAGTTACAGCCGGCTGCGTCTTCCAGACTGCCGTGGCTGACCGGACTGTTACAGGGCCGACAAAGCGCTCGGGCCCTGACATGGATCGGTCCTCTACGCCCTCTGTTTCTACCCCTGCTAAGGGATCGGCGGAGTCCCCTACTCCGCGGGCCTGCACCACTTCTGAGGAAGGAAAGTTGTTCTCGGACTCGGGCTCATCCGACGAGGAGCCGAGGAGTCATGACGATTCTAACCTCGAAGACTGGAACCAGTTTGATACCGTTGGCTTGCTGAGTAGAATCTTTAAGACCCTGTCTATCCCCCTCCCCAACGCGGCTCCCCAGCCGAGAGAGGAGCGTTTCCATACAGCGACACCATGCTTGGAATTCCTAGAGCAGGCTCATTTCCATGCTCTCGTACTCGAGGAATGGGAACACCCCGGTCGGCTTCTAGGGGCCCCAGGGGACTGGGATTGGAAATACCCTTCCCCCCCCCTGAGATGGTTGATCTTCGCCCCCTGTGGTAGACGCTCCGATCATTGGGGTTCCTAAACCCCCCTTTGCGGCAGCTCCTGCTTACTGTACCCTTTGGGACGCCGAGAACCGGCGCATGGATAAGCTGGCTTCACATGCTTTTTTCTGTGCAGGAACGGCGCTGCGCCCGGTCTGTGCCGCGGCCATCACTGCAATGGCCGCCAAAACCCTCATCGGACAGATGCTTGAGCATCACGTTAACGATCTCTCCTGGGAGGTGTTTAAGGGACTCTCCAGTTGTGATGTATTTTTAAGATTTATCCTTTTAGCTATGGATGACACCATTAGAATGTGTGCGAGGACTTCCGCCCTTGTGGTGGCGATGCGTCGCATGGTCTGGCTGCGAGAGTGCGGTGCGGACTATGCTGCTAAAAGGACTCTTACCAGGTTCCCCTTTAAAGGGCATCGCCTGTTTGGGGCCCGTCTGGACCTGTTTGGAAAGAAGGGTAAGTCACCCCGGCGCAGGCACCCTTCTCGGCCCCCTCGGGACAAGGACACCCCTCCCCCTCCATACCATAGCGTTAAACAAGAACTGGGGGTGTCCTCCCGGAGTCTTAGCACAGACCCCTGCCCCGCGAGCAACAGACAACGCTCTGAGCCCTCATTTACCTCTTTCTGGTGGATACAGGAGGTAGTTTCCTCCGGATACATGATAAAGTTTGCTGCGCCCCCCCCCCCCCCATGATTGTCAGGGTACTCCTGGTCCCCTGCCTCGGTTCAGGTGCGGGTGCAGGCCATACACGGCCTGCGGGGTTTTGGAGGTCACTTGCAGTTTGCCCTTATCTGGCAGAGGCAGGTGCCGTTACACCAACTCCTTCACATTCTCCCAAAATAATGAGTCTGTCTGCCCTTCTTAATCACAAGTTGTTGGCAATTCTGCTATGCAGGCAGTTTTCTGCATGAAAATTCTGGGATGGGCCACTAGCGCCTGGCGCCTAGTGGGTCCTTGCCTTCTGGGGAGATCAAGGATGCTTATGCTCACTTCCCTGTGTCTTTTACACACCCAGGCTGTTCTGGTTGTGTTGGATGTCCAACACCGCTATTCCGTGGCCTTGTTATCTGGCCTCTCTTCTGCCCCCACGGTGTTCACCAGGGTACAAATGGAAGCTTTGCCTCTGATGAGACCAAGGGGAGTCCGCGAGAGGCCTGCCAGGTGGTCCTTCTCGCTTCCCAACCTCTATGTCAGGTCGAGTCCGCTACTCGGCTAGTGCCATCACTTGGGAGTCTTCTGGATGGGCGTTTTCTTCACCTCTTGTCCTCCTTGTCCTCTTGATTGGTATCTCCATTCCTAGGGATGAATCTAGTCTCGGTCAGGTGAGAATCTTCCTCCCTCTACAATAAGGTGGACAATCTGGTCGCATGAGTTCAGTCCCTACTTGCTGTTCCAGTCCCTTCACCAGGCAGGAATGCAGCTGGTGGGCCCGTCTTGGTGACTTGCTTAGTGCAGTTCCTTATATTCCTCTACCAGGGGTTTTCTTCTATTCTATTCAACTTCTATTCTTAATACAGGACTGGGACCCAGCATCCCTGGAGCGGGATCATGTGTACCCTTCCCCTGGGTTAGGAGTTCCTCTTTGAGTGGATTTACTCTAGGAACCTGTCTGGGGACAGTTCCTTTCTTGCCCCGTCCACAGATGATCACCGTGGATGCCAACCCTTCAGGTGACGGGGAGGTTTCTTCCTTCTGTAACCCCATGCAGGTGTGGGGAAGGTGGGGCCTTCTAGGAGGTCCTTGTACCTATCAGTACAGTGAGTGTTCAGGTTGACGCTATCTCGCCTGTTTTCTCCTCTTCCAGGCCTGCCTCTTGGGCGGTGCTCGGTCTGTCTGACGACTGTGGTCTGCCGTTATTCATCTGTGTGGGGCCTAGTGCAGGATGGTTCCCCAGGAAGTTATATATTTCCTGGTTTGGGTGGAGGATAATGTTCCCTGCTTATCATTGGTATTCGCTCCTGTGGAGGTCCCTCTGTGACAGGTTGTGCTATTCCTTGGTTCTATATGATGTTCAACCAGTATGGCTTGCTTGGTGCACCGTCACCTTTTCAGGCTCTTGCCACTCATTCCCTGTCCCTGGCTCCTCTGACCGTGGTCATGAGGATTTAGTATTTTTTATGGCGGGACATTCTAGCCTTTAGGCCTTGTCTCCCTTCCCCCTGCTAGGCGGTTTTCTGTGCAGAATCGCTTTGGTAGGGGGGCCATTGATACGGGTGGCCCCTGGGGGGCCTAGTGGAGTGTGGATTCGCAAACGTGATGCCTTAGGGTTGCAGTTCTATGCGTTCGGCTAGGGGTGTCGCCCTGTTTCGCTCAGGACCTCCGTTACATCACTCCAATTCTACAGTCTCTGGCCTAGCTGGCCTGGCTGCTGGTTGTTCTGTCCTTATGGAGATGGGATTCTTCCCTCTGTGTTCGTGACTAGTGGAAATCTCAGAGCGGCGCTCTTCTTCTTCTTCTTCTTCTTCTTCTTCTTCTTCTTCTTCTTCTTCTTCTTCTTCTTCTTCTTCTTCTTCTTCTTCTTCTTCTTCTTCTTCTTCTTCTTCTTCTTCTTCTTCTTCTTCTTCTTCTTCTTCTTCTTCTTCTTCTTCTTCTTCTTCTTCTTCTTCTTCTTCTTCTTCTTCTTCTTCTTCTTCTTCTTCTTCTTCTTCTTCTTCTTCTTCTTCTTCTTCTTCTTCTTCTTCTTCTTCTTCTTCTTCTTCTTCTTCTTCTTCTTCTTCTTCTTCTTCTTCTTCTTCTTCTTCTCTTATGAGGTATGGCTTACCCATGTGGATTGGTGTTAGCCTAGGTCTCTTTCCCGTTGGGCATTCTCTGTTCCTAGGGCTCTACAGTTATTACAGCATGGCTTGGAGTTGGCTCCCCACCTCGGTGCTCTGAAGGGTCAGGTCCTACCCTGTCCGCCTTCCGGCAGAAGTCTTTTGCTTTTTTCCCTCGGCTAAGCTTTCCTTCGGGGGTTGCTCATTGCTTGCCTCATTTAATTCTATGATCCCTGTTGGGATTTGAATTTTTATTAATTTTGCCTTATGGGACGTTCCTTTTGGGTCGATTCAGGAGACTGTCTGACTGTCTTTTACCTTCATCGTTGTCCCTTGGGTCTGCTGACTCAGTCAGACGTGTGTCTGAGCGAGTGGCTCTGTTTCGCTAGCCCTCGTTCTTTGTTATGTACCAGGATAAGGTGGTGCTCCGCCTTACGCCGGACCTTTCTACCTCTGGTGGTGGTTTAGGCTCATGTGTTTAAGACATCGTCATTCTTTTGTATCTTATTCCTAGTAACTCTGAGGCGGGGATTTATTGTTCCTCATCAGGTGCTGGAATCCTTTTCTGGATTGTTTTTTTTTTTTCTGGTCCCTTAGGAGGACTGATGCCCCTCGGGGTTTGTGGACACCTAACTCTGTATCTGTCTGTTCTTCTCTGCCTCCAGGGGTTACGCGACTTTGGCCTAGCCTTTACTTGGATGGTTTTTCCTTCTGGTCCTAGGGAAGATTGGCTTCTTCCTGGAATAATTGTTAGAACTTGATCTTGTCAGGCTGTTACTCAGACCTATTCCTTTGAGGTGCCGAGCTTCTCTTGCCTTATTCTGATTCTACTGGTGAATAGGTATCCTTTGGCCTTTCATCACCAGGTTTTTTGTTGTACAGGTTTGCTAAATGGCTACCTTGGTTTCTGGTTCATACCCTTTCAAGGGTTTTTTCCTATTTGACACTGGAGCCTTTGCTCCTGTTGCTTTCGGTGGCAAGGTTGCAGGTTACAGTGCCTCGACGGCTTACTGTGCCTTTTTTGTTGGGGATCCCACCCTATTTTATGGACACTGCTATTGGATGTCCCAATTGTAAGTATTATTTCTGGAGCAGGACGTACTGTATACTTAGAATAATACAATTCTGTGAAGTACTCTGTCTTGCTTGGGCGTAATTTATCTAAAATCTACAAAAATATATTTGCAGCCCTCAAATATATAAGGAAACTTAAGAGCTCAAATACATGTATATCTACAAAAATTACGCCTTGTTTGTCTAATAAGTTCAATTGCCAGTAATCTCCAAGGAAGATGATGCACTTTAAAGTTATTTTATATACCTTGCAAAATGTACACAACAAAAATCTGTGTTACAACATAGAAAGCCTAACAGGGCAAAAGCATATATATATTAAAACGGATTACTCATCTGTTTTAATTGCTCCACGCAGAAATTCAGCAGACCACGTCCAAACAAGATGGCTGCTGTACTTGGCTTCACAACGCAGGTCCATCTACCCAAGGCAAAGTCCCATCTTGGTCCGTCTGGTCAGGCGCATCAGCAGAACTCTTCTCCAGCTGCCCTCCAAAAAGAAAAAATCTCCCATCTCTCTCCAACCTACAGTTTTTATTAGGTGGACCCTTTGTTCCATTTTGAAATCCGCAGCTCATCCCTGATTGGCCCAGGCAAAACTCACAAAGTGAATGCTCTGGCCCATCCCTATCTTTATCAGAGGTAGCCAGCTTAATTTGCATGCAAATGCACACCTGAAACTCACACCCAGAAAACCAGTTTTCAAAAACAAAGGGGGTTACCAACCCTGCATCAAACAAAAGGGATTGTCCTATATATACAGTGATTGTATAATATTTTTTACAATTTCTATGGGAACAAAACATAAAAAATATCATAGCTTCACATACTCACCTGTAGAATTGGTATTATACGTATACAGTACGTCCTGCTCCACTCCACCCTGGTTTTGCATTATTCTGGATCCCCTGTATGGTGATTGTTGTTATTGTTATAATTACCAGTTATTTTGATGGTTGGTTTCTCCCGGCTTCTGGTTCACTGCTTTTCAATGCTGGGGATTTGTGGGAGGTCCCTGGGTATATGAAGGGCCGGGAGGAGCCTGTTTTTGCATGTCTGCAGTGCCACAGCGCCCTCTGGCGGAGGATAACCCAATTGTAAGTATTATATCTGGAGCAGGACGTACTGTATACGTATAATACCAATTCTACAGGTGAGTACTTCACAGAATTGTATTTTTGCTCTGTTGGTCTCTGATGAAGGGACATTGAACTTATGGACAGACACCGGTTCAACTTTATTTTTGGAATTTGTCTATTGAATTGACTTTTGCATAATATAAGTAATTTGGAAAAAGGAGTGCTGGCTTTCCTGTTACTTTCAAGTCATGTAAGAATGTAAGCAGAATTTTTGAAGCTGTAGGTGCTAAGCCACTTATGACAGGACAGAATATAATTATCAGATTAAGTTTTGTCTGTTTTGAAGGAGGAATTAGCATATACAGTAGCATCTATCTTGAATTGAATTTAGCTCACACAACAATCAAATGTTGTGCTGCAGATCAGTCATTTCTTTTATCACGCCACATCCACATAGTCTATGATGCTGTCATCTATGCAAGCGATAAGAGCGGGGTAAGCAGCTTTTTATAGCGGGGTTGCTAGGCTGTAAATCTCTACCTGCTGTCTAGATGAGAAATACTGATGACACTTATGGCCCCTTATCACCAGCAATAGATAGGGCCATTGTCCCATTATTAAAGCTCAAATAACTCAGGAGAAAACAAATAGATCTGCTTTCGTATACGCATGCACAACATGTCAGCTCCTGGTTATTCACAATAACTAATGACTGAGGAAGAATATTATGCAACATGCAGACAGCCAATGCAAGTAGTGATTGGCTGCTTACACATGGCCGCGCTCTCTGCAGAGAAGTAACTAAAGGCTATGGCCATCTCAAACTTAAATCATTTCACTATTGCATTTATGTGGTCATGTACTGATTAAAAACAAATCTCATAAAACTGAAAACCTAAAGCTAAGATCCAGGCAAAATTTTCAAAAGGAGCAAAAGACAGAATTTGTGAAACCCAGTGGTTGCATCAATCTGGAAATCCCGCAGCACATGCATGGGCCTCCACCAATAAACAGTCTATGCTGTCTGATGTCGGTTTGGCTAGGATTTGTGAGTAGGGCAAGTGCCACAAGCTGCACCCTTGGTGGACTTATGGACAAGCATATGTTCACCAGGTGTAGGCTTTTATACTCCAGGGCTGGACAGCCAGCATTTTGTTCTGCTTTAAATTGTTGACTGGCTGGAAAGCACATTGGGATGGGACTCCCTTTTGGGGGTGCTTGTAGGTTGGTGGAGGACTGGCTCGGGCCGGGAAAATTCCTGAAAATATTTGACCCCAGTTCAAGAGAAGATTTGAAGCTTTGGGGTAGGAGGCCAACATAATGAACTGACCCTGGCGTGGATTCGTATGCCTTACAGGCATTGGTGGGTCACAATCTACATGATCGTCTGCCTGTCTTTGTGATTCCTCTCTAGCTTTGTCTGAATTTTTTGGTACCTCCCCCCATATACTATTTTTATCTTTCAGCTTTCTACAATAGATCAGACATTTTCCATCAGCTGCATTATCAGCAGAACCTCTCAGTAGTGTATGCTTTATACAGCATCTCTCTTTTTAAACTCTTTGGGGTTACCCAGTGCAATACTAATAAATCCCAGCGAGCGCCCCAAATTTCATCTTTTATTTACGTAAAATAAACCACAAAACACCTACTGTAATGCACAGCTATCAGTTATAGTATTAAATGTGTGCAGGCCCCAAAGCGCCCGGATACATAGTATCCCTTAATACATGAACCACAAACGTGAGTCTGCCAGCACAGGCTCAAATGGGTGCTTATAGAAATGAGGCCGCACAACCAATAGATAAAATTAAAACGAAATATTTAATGTCACAAGGAGTACCAAAAACACATATACATACAAAGACAAAATTTAAAAAACATGAAAAGACAATGCCCTCCGGTGGCCAAACCCTGATACTGACTCTAAAGAATAAGTAGAACTGCCTGCCTAATAGGAATAATGATGCTGTTTGGGGCTATTTATTATAAACAATCAATGGTGAGATATATAAATCTACTATTCAACCACATAATAAAAGCAGCAAAACTACACAATCATACATAGACCAATTTATATAACAAGATTAACAAAGTGCAAAGTGCTAAGTGATTATGTGCAAATATGCTCAGAAATAACAAACAAATATATATTAAACCCTACTAAATGTTCAATGATGGCAAGTGCAAAAAGACATTCCAATATAAAACAAGACTACTCTAATCCCCATCAGCTGTATATACAGGTTTTTAGAAAGGAGTAAAAGCAAAAAGCAGGCATAAGGTAAGAAGTATAAATATCACCGTGGTAAAGATGAGTCCCAGGTGCCACCGGAGAAGCGCAAGCACCTACGCGTTACGTGGCCCCGCCCACTTCCTCAGGATGCTGTGTACATCTTTACCACGGTGATATTTATACTTCTTACCTTATGCCTGCTTTTTGCTTTTACTCCTTTCTAAAAACCTGTATATACAGCTGATGGGGATTAGAGTAGTCTTGTTTTATATTGGAATGTCTTTTTGCACTTGCCATCATTGAACATTTAGTAGGGTTTAATATATATTTGTTTGTTATTTCTGAGCATATTTGCACATAATCACTTAGCACTTTGCACTTTGTTAATCTTGTTATATAAATTGGTCTATGTATGATTGTGTAGTTTTGCTGCTTTTATTATGTGGTTGAATAGTAGATTTATATATCTCACCATTGATTGTTTATAATAAATAGCCCCAAACAGCATCATTATTCCTATTAGGCAGGCAGTTCTACTTATTATTTACGTAAAAGCTGGTGTGACATCCCTAGGTACATTTCTTCTTACCAGTGTCATAGTAAAAGGGATTATAGATGGCTTATACCATCTAGGAAGACTACTAATTAATTAAAGTTTTAGGACTACATTGTAGTTTACAGGAAAATCCCGCTATAAGTGTAACCCCCACCTCCACACCCATACGCACACACTTAGTGCTACACATGCAGTTCATGGTACATGGAGAGATTCTGGCTTAGATGATAAGCGGTTTACAGCTCTCCCAAAGTTTTTGTGCCTCATAGTAGATGATTTCCGTCAGACTGGTCCACAAGAACATCAGAGGATCCTCTGGTTTGCCACAGTAACTGACCTTGGGCCTCCATCAAAGCAGTACAGATTCAAGAGTTCTTGTTAGGAGGAGGCTGATTGGGGAGAAAGGAGGGAGGGTTTAGCTGGTCTTGAATGGCAGCTATGAGTGCAATTCAAGCCATCAATACAGAGGGGGCGTGGTCTGAACTAACTTTTCAAGCTAGGACTTGTTGGCCCATATCAGCAATGTTGTGCTGGAAGGGCAGATGCGGAAGTATATTTCCTCATTCAGGGAGCCAAGATGAGAGGAGGCACAGCGCAGGAGAAACGCTTGGCAAGGTAACATGCTGTTTATTTTTTTTAACCCTTTGCCTGAAAAATCCCTTTAATATAAGTCTGATTAACCCACTAGAAAGCCCAGCTGTTCTAGTAGGATGTTTCTGACATTTTCTTAGTTGCATTTTACATCAAAAGCCATGGTCCATAAACACCTTGCAAACCATCAAACGGATTTCATTGTTTAAAGATATTGGTCAGGGTGTAAAAAAAAAATCCAGGCATTTTAACTGCTTGTGACAACAATCACCTGTATTCTTCAAACATCTACGCCTGGTTATGTTTTGCCAAAACCTACATCAAATCTGCCAACAGCATGAGGAAAGCTAGGGTCTGATGAGACCAAAAACTTTGGGTTTTGGTGCAAAGCCAATGCTGGAGGCAGAGATATGTTTGGGGCAGATTTTCTGCAGCTGGTACTGGGGCTTTAGTTAAGGCAGAGGGAACTATGAACAGTTCTAATTATCAGTGAATTTTGGCACAAAACCTTCAGTCATTGCTAAAAAGCTGAGGAGGAATCTTCATATGCACAATGACCCAAAGCCATACCTCCTACAAGCGAATGGCTTCATCAAAAGATAGATACTGTATTTTTCAGGCAAATGTAAGAAAAAACAAAACAAAAAAAAAAACATGTCTCGTGCGCTATGGGCAATGCACTGGGGGGAATGCCACACTGCCTATTGGGAATGGGAGGGGGAAATGCCACACTGCCTATGGGGAATGTGATGGGGGAATGCCACATTGCCTATATGGGGAATGGTATGGGGGGAATGCCATACTGCCTATGGTGAATGGGACGGGGGAATGCCACATTGCCTATGGGGAATGTGATGGGAGAATGCCACACTGCCTATGGGGAATGGGATGGGGGAATGCCACACTGCCTATGGGGAATGGGAGGGGGAAATGCCACACTGCCTATGGGGAATGGTATGGGGGGAATGCCACACTGCCTATGGGGAATGGTATGGGGGGAATGCCACACTGCCTATGGGGAATGTGATGGGGGAATGCCACACTGCCTATGGGGAATGGGAGGGGGGAATGCCACACTGCCTATGGGGAATGGGAGGGGGAAATGCCAGGAAAAAAGAAGGTATAACCGCAACACGGGTCCAAAATCGGGTGCAAGACCTGAGGGAGTCCCAAATCCCCACCTTCACTGGTATTCACAAAAGTTATATGGTCAGCACTCCTTAAAAATCACAATGCTTTAATAAAGATCCATATAAAAACATCCCATAATGAAAAAGACAGCTGTAAAAACAATAGGCAGAACCCTGATGGAAATAGAAATTCTCACGTGCTAACGCGTTTCGGACAGAGGGGGGTCCTTATTCATAGATGAGTGAGTCAATCTATAGTTGCGTTTAAATAAGCCACTTAATTAAGATCACTTACCGCACACCATCTGTGTAAACCTCGCGCCGCAGCCTCAGCCCCACACGGCGTGCGCATCGGACTCGCCATCCGGGAGCCCACCTGCAGGCAGCCGATCCACCAATCAGCGCAGCAAAACCTACAAGGCGCATCACCCGCAGACGCGCCAACCAAAATGACGGAAGCGCGTCGCGCGTTCCAGGACAGAGGTCACTGGGAGAAGACGCACGCTCCGTCAAGAGGCAGCTGACGCATCATGGGGTACGTCACTGCAAGCAGTGGACATCTCCATGACAACGAGAACGCAACGGACAGCCGGTATAGAGCTGAGAACCGCTGCGCCAGGGACACAGAGAGCACGGGCAAATAGTATTATACATGTTATTATTGTAAGAAGATGTAAACAACTATGTAGCATACAAATAACACTAATGATTAAAAAACAACTTGCCCAATATATTATGCAAAGATGGTCCATAGAACAGCACCATCAAATGTTACCACATATAAATAAACACAAATATACGTACTAATCAAATAGCACAATATTACTACCCATGTGATAATTTATATAAAAATAATGGCAAATAATTACCTCACATTCAGATATGTGTGGATACATGCTCAGCAATATCAGGTCACACACAAATGAAGTCACGATTATGGCACCCAATAGGTGTGGATGAAATACATCCACACATGCTGCAATAAAAATGATTCCAATGCCTTGTATATTATAAGGGGCATACATCTGTCCACACATATTACAATGAGATATTTCCAATGCCTTAGTGTTATAAGGTGCATGATCATAACCTACGAAAAAATGGAACTAAAGATGGAACGAGTTGTGAAAAGGGAAGGAGGGGACTCATCGATCAGTAATAAATGAAATGTCCCACTTATGATTCAGGCCCTTCGGGAAACGAGTACCCAAGGTGTAAATCCAAAATGCTTCACGTGCTAAGAGTTTCTGTCTAATATCGCCACCTCTGGGACCCATAGTAACCTTTTCTATGGCGCTAATTTTTAGCCGAATCGCTTCTCCCTGATGATCTGAATTATAGTGTTTAGCAACATTGGATCTATTCAAAGTATTTGGTTTAAAAAAACCCTGTAAATGTTCAGATATTCTTATTTTCAACTTCCTGGTAGTACAGCCCACATATTGAATGGAACAATGTGAGCAAGTGATCAAATAGATGACCATACTAGAATTACAATTCAAAAGGGACTTAATGGTAAACTTTTCTCCTGTATTAGTAGATATAAATTGTTTACCTCTATCAACGAATCTACACATTCCACATCTCTGACAGCCACAGGGGAAAAAACCCAATGTGGCTAGCCACGTGTTCTCTCCCTTGTTTGAAGAGCTAAAAAAGCTTGGGGATAAAATATTACCCAAACTAGGGGATTTTCTGCTGACAACCCTTACACCCTTATCCACTACGGCCCGGAGAACAGGATCCGCATTCAATATTGGCAAATTCTTTTTGAGAATGCGGCCAATCTCACGGAATTCCATGGTGTAAGGGGTACTGAAAGTCACACCCTGGAACGAGTAATTGTTCTTCTTCTTCTTGTTCATACCAAGAAGTGCTTCCCTAGGTTTATTGTTAGCTATAGATCTCGCTCTAGAGAGCATCCAGGGGGGATAGCCTCTCTCACGCAGTCTAAGTTCAATTTGTGTTGCCTCTTTCTGAAAGGTACTAGTCTGGGAACAGTTGCGCTTGCTGCGCACCATCTCACCCACTGGAATAGAACGAATAGTATGGTGTGGGTGGCAGCTAGAGGCACGAAGAATATTATTCCCTGCTGTGGGCTTCCTATATGTTGATGTAGACATACTTTGGGAACTCTCATCCCAAGTAATTAAGAGATCCAGGAATTCAATAGATTCTGAACTCGTGTTGGCAGTAAAAAATAAGTTGAGATGATTGTTGTTACAATACTCCACAAACAGCAACCAATCTTCTGTAGAGGATGTCCATACCAAAAGTAGGTCATCAATGTAACGAAAGTAACTTGTAATAGCAGTCCTCCAGCTATTTTTTTCTCCAAATATAAAATAGTGTTCCCACCACCCCATATATAAATTGGCAAGGGTAGGGAAAAAAGGAGCACCCATTGAGGCTCCCTTCAACTGTAAATAAAAAACACCATCAAAAACAAAAAAGTTATGTGTCAACAGATACTCAGTGGTCAACACTATAAATGAACAGAGATCAAAATCAAAATCAGTATATAGCTGTAGATGAAACTCAAGGGCCTTGATCGCCAAATCATGAGGGATAGAGGAATATAAGGATGAAACATCCATAGTGCATAATCTAAAGCCAGGATGCCACTGTGTGTTGCTTAGCAAATGAATAAGATGCCCAGAATCCCGTAGGAAACCTGGCAATCTCAATACCAATGGTTGCAGAATATTATCCAGCCATTTCCCAAGAGGTTCATTCAAACCCCCTATCCCCGCCACTATTGGTCTCCCTTTAGGGGGGAAATCACCCTTATGGATTTTTGGGAGATGGTGGAATAGGGGGGTTATGGGATTCTGTACTTTCAGAAAATCAACCATCTTATTGGATAAGACACCTAACGCAACACCTTCATCCACCAGTTTAAATAAGTGGTTCTGAAAATGTTTAGTAGGATCACTCAAGAGTTTTTTATAAGTTGTAGTATCGTTAAGTTGCCTCAACGCTTCTTCTCTATACATGGATTGGTCTAAAATAACTACCTTGCCTCCCTTATCCGCCTGTCTTATTATGATGTTATGATTCTTCTTAAGGCTGGAAAGGGCTCTGATCTCACTAGCACATAAATTATGTTTATGTTTAATGCTAAGTTTATCTAATCCACTTGAGGGAGGGACATCAGACTTAAAATGAAGTGACTTAGGATTACTGTAATTGATTTTCCTAACGTTATCAGCAAGGGATGAAATATCTCGTTCCATGGCATCCTGGAACATTGCCAAGATATCCCCCCGTGAGTTAATTGGATAGAAGTCCCGATTAGACACTTGGAGAGGTCTGGGTATGGTGACACAAGATAGGCCTGATTTTTGACCCAATTCATACTGTAACTGCTCAATATCAGTATTTCTACAATTGATTTGAAATGTATGTGCCTCTATAGATTCAACAGAGTCTGTCTCATCGTTGGTGACTCCATAGACAGATAAAGGTGTATCAGTGCCTGAAAAGGAAAAAAGATCATTAGTATGAGCCTCCTCTAAGGCAGGAGATGTCCCAGAAAAGTGGCGCTTTAGTGTGAGCGCTCTCACAAACTTGGGGGAAATGCCACACTGCCTATGGGGAATGGGAGGGGGGAATGCCACACTGCCTATGGGGAATGTGATGGGGGAATGCCACACTGCCTATGGGGAATGGGAGGGAGGAATGCCACACTGCCTATGGGGAATGGGAGTGGGGAATGCCACACTGCCTATGGGGAATGGGAGGGGGGAATGCCACACTGCCTATGGGAAATGGGAGGGGGGAATGCCACACTGCCTATGGGGAATGGTATGGGGGGAATGCCACACTGCCTATGGGGAATGTGATGGGGGAATGCCACACTGCCTATGGGGAATGGGAGGGGGAAATGCCACACTGCCTATGGGGAATGGGATGGGGGAATACCACACTGCCTATATGGGGAATGGTATGGGGGGAATGCCACACTGCCTATGGGGAATGTGATGGGGGAATGCCACACTGCCTATGGGGAATGGGAGGGGGAAATGCCACACTGCCTATGGGGAATGGGATGGGGGAATGCCACACTGCCTATGGGGAATGTGATGGGGGGAATGCCACACTGCCTATGGGGAATGGTATGGGGGGAATGCCACACTGCCTATAAGGAATGGGAGGGGGGAATGCCACACTGCCTATATGGGGAGTGGGAGGGGGGATGCCACACTGCCTATGGGGAATGGGAGGGGGGAATGCCACACTGCCTATGGGGAATGGGAGGGGGGAAATGCCACACTGCCTATGGGGAATGGGAGGGGGGATGCCACACTGCCTATGGGGAATGGGAGGGGGGATGCCACACTGCCTATGGGGAATGGGATGGGGGAATGACACACTGCTTATATGGGGAATGGGAGGGGGAATGCCACACTGCCTATAGGAATGGGAGAGGGGAATGCCACACTGCCTATGGGGAATGGTATGGGGGAATGCCACACTGCCTATGGGGAATGGGAGGGGGGGAATGCCACACTGCCTATGGGGAATGGTATGGGGGGAATGCCACACTGCTTATGGGGAATGGGAGGGGGGGAATGCCACACTGCCTATGGGGAATGGGAGGGGGGATGCCACACTGCCTATGGGGAATGGGATGGGGGAATGACACACTGCTTATATGGGGAATGGGAGGGGGGATGCCACACTGCCTATAGGAATGGGAGGGGGGAATGCCACACTGCCTATGGGGAATGGTAATGGGGGAATGCCACACTGCCTATGGGGAATGGGATGGGGGAATGTCACATTGCTTATGAGGGATGGGAAGGGGGGAATTCCACACTGCCTATGGGGATTGGGATGGGCGGGAATCCACACTGCCTATGTGGAATGGGATGGGGGGGATGCCACAGTGCCTATAATGGGGAATGGTAGGGGGGTTGCCACACTGCCTGTAATTGGGGGGGGGGGGGTTCTGCACCTTGCCTATTATTTGTTTCTTGTGGGGACAGTGTTTTAGTACAACATTTGGTTCAGAATATTTTATTTTCTTATTTTCCTAGGTGCATCTTATGGGGAGGTGTCGCTTATAGGGTGAAAAATACGGTAACGTTTTGGAAAGTCCCAGCCAGAGCTGCGGACTCCTGCCAGGGTGACAATTCACATTTCTCCCACAGAGCCGATTAAGAAGCAACACTACAATTCTTGCCATGGATGTGCTGAGACTTGTAGTTTACACTTTCCATGTGTAGTGGAAAATCATGCTTGGGGTGATATTTCAGGCATAGCCAATTGTTAGCCCATTGTGTTGGGCTACATTTGGCACTGTCCTAAACGGTTTTCCATTTTTAAATTGAAGAAGAAATAGCTGAAATGTTAAGGGTTACAGATTTATGCAGCTGTGATGCTGCATATTAATCAGCACAATGGTGGGGTGGTGCTGGGGAGGGAGGTGCCTCTTATAGGGCGAAAAATACAGTAATAATTTGGAAAGGCCCAGGTAGGGCCCGGACCAAACCTGAGACTCTGTGGGACATTCAGAGCATTTTTGCAAGAAAGATTGGCAAGTCTAGATGTGTCCTGATGACTTCTACCCAAAAACACTGAATACTAACATAGATTCAAAGGATCATTCACCAAATTTTAGTTTAAGGGTGTGCAGAAAGCATTTTATTTCTGTGTTTTTATTTGTCCACCATAAAATATGGTCACTTTTCAATGGAATTGTACAGGTTATAGGTGACATTAAAGTGGACCAAAACCCAGGATTTTGACTATCCTGGGTTTTGGTCCTTGCCCCCCTGTGTGGAACCCCCCAGATTGCTGAAGCCAACTCACCTCTTTCCAGTCCTACAGTGCATACACTCGTCTGCTTGTCCAATCAGCGCACTCGGAGCCGCTGACGTCAGGCCGTCTAAGCCTTCATCTAAGGCCAGCGGCCATTAACAAATGCCTGGCGCGGGCAAGCGCCCTTCTAGTGGGATAGCGGGGATGTGGCTCGCGCATGCGCCTTTGGACCGAGAAACAAGGCAAGTGTATTGGGTGACATGGGGGGTTTCACACAGCAGGACATCCCGGTTTTGGATGCCCCGGGGGGAGGGAATTGATCGGCTGCGGGTTTTAGTCCACTTTAAACATTAAGCGGGCCCTTTAGGAAAAGCCATTCTTTTACAAATATTAGTAAAGGCAAACTGCATAGCAAGAGGCTCAATTTTATATTATTCTTTACTATTATCATTATTCTTTATAAAGCGCCATTATAGTCAATGGTACTGAGCAGTGTTGGATTGGGGATCTGGAGGCCAACCCCACACTTAGATGCAAGTATCACTGGTTTATATTCAGGGCCTCCATGTGCCACAAATAAGCTATATAGTTCACCATTTGGTGATGATGGCCCTAAAAGGAAACCCTAAGTCCAAAGGCCCACTGGGTCAGCCCGAGCCTAGGACTGAATGAATAACCTGAATTCAATGTTTTTGTTGGTATCGTGCAGATAGATGCCTGACTGTTATCCTGAAAAGGGACACCAGGGGGCAGAATAAATGTATTACAATGTATGATCCTCTGTATTAGTTTTTCAATGCTTTGTGCTGTATTTTAGTCCTTTCTCTTACAGACAAAATAGTTTTCTTCTGTTTGTAAAAAAAAAAAACATTTCACGTCTCTGAGACAACCCAGCAGACAGCCTTGGCTGATCAGTATTAAAAAAAGGCAGGTTAGAATCATTTGTCTATTCTTTGTTGCTTCCCTGTGACACAAACCAGACATGCCTGGATGTGCTCTCCTTCTCCCGCTCCATAGGCATCAACATGCAAGTGGAGGAGACCAGATGTACCTGCTTCCCTCTCAGCATTCTAAAGTCTGAGGAGCACTTCATAGTGGCATGGCATTCCAGCCTAGGACTGTCTCTAGGACTGGCCGAGCGTTACCATTGCCCTGGGCGCCAGAAAGGCAAAGGACGCTGGGCCTTGATTTTTGACTCTGAGCGTGACCCCCCTACATTGTACTAGAGCACCTCTTGGTAATTTCAGATCCCCTGCCATGTCCTGGAAAAGTGTGTGTGGAAAGGGGGCGCAGGAGCATGGTACCTGAGAGGCATGCTCTGTCCCAGTGCCATGAGACGCTTATGTCTTCTGACCAAGATGCTAATGACAGGGAGCAGAATGCAGGAGCCAAGGTGAGTATTAGAGCACAGTTGCTCCCTGTAAAGGTCAGTGCTATGCCTCTGTCAAAGTGCATTCATTTATATTGTGGATATAAATTATTGGGTCTAATGCTTAGTAAATATTGGGTTTGTGGTGTAGTGCTGGCTACTATGGTGGGGGGTGATTTTTTTTCCTCGCCCTGAGTACTATTTAGCCTACTTGTTTTTGGGAGGCACATGGGATCCTGTGTAAGGTTTTTATTTCTGTGTCCACTTTTTAACTTTTTTCTTGTCCAAAAGACATGATAATTAAGTGGACCAAAAGGCAAAAAAGAAAGTTGAGTAAATTGCTCCCATGAAGCCCCGCTCTGGCAAAAACTATTTGAGAGGGCTTAACTCCATGCAGATGCTTTGGAATAACAGGACGATCCTTTGCTGCAGAGCTGCATGGGAGCAGCCATCTTGTCACACGCATAAGCTTGAGGGGAGAACTGTGCCAGCAGCATCCCACACACCAAACTGAGATAAGAAGAGAGATACGGAAACACAAGCAGCTTGTATAGTAAGTTATATAAACATACACTGAATAACCAGCTTCTAGAGGAATTGTGTGTGTGAGGGGAAAGCTGCAACAATGTTTCTTTATCACTGTTCACTGTGGACTGTGGATTTACGGCACACCAGCAGTGTAAACATTTTATATGCTCTAAAATGTTACAATTCTTTCAGCTGTGCAGCAAAGCAATCACAGCTGATGGCTTTCTACTAGAGTCTTCCTGCTATTCCATAACATTTGCATGGTGTGAAGCCCTCTCCAATAGTTTATGTCACTGATTGCCAGAGTGGGGCTATAGGGATGCAATTTACTGAACTTGTAAATGTGTATGTGGGTGTCACTTTCCTTCTTGTTGTCCTCTGCTGTGACCCAAATAATTTCCCTAATACTGTTACAGACATACAGTATGTGTTCAGGGGTGGACTGGAAATAGGGAACACACGTAGACTCTCCAGTAGGCTGCACTGCTTTAAAGCCACTTGGGATGGATGTAGCCTCCAGCATGATGCCAACCAGAGCCTATACACGGCTTCTTCTAACCCTCCTCTCCACAAGGCCTCTTCCCATACCTGTCCCTATTTGAACACCCCCCAATCCAAGATACCCAGCCCATGTTCTGCCCCAATGCTATAGCCACACCTGCCACACTATCTGCTCCTGCAATACTAAAGCCTAAGTACCATCACTTATCACATATCCACCCGCCTATGGCCTGTTCCAGCAATGCTATAGCATCAGCTTATAAACACAGTTATTCATCAGCTAAGACGCTCCATGGCAGTGGGGCTAAGGAGCTCATGGTCTGGTCGGGGCCTGTAAACACATGGGCCCCAGTTCACCTGTGTGTGTGTGCGTGTGTGGGGTAAAATGTATACAGAGGTAGAAAAGCTTAACAAGACACTACTAAAAACATAATTTGTCTCCTCCCGCTTTTTAATGACATTCTTAATGCAATAAATCAGGGGTGGAGCTCCAACCTTTGAAGAGGAAGTCCATTTTTTGGGTGGGGGGGCACACTCTCTTTGCATACTAAAGTTGTTAGTGGGGCTTATTTTTGGATGTTGGGGGGTCCATGTGCCCTATACATAATGCATAGGCCTACAAGGGGATCCAAGTGCATTTTTTTTTGTTGGGGGGGAGGGGCTGAGGGAGCACCTATAAACACATATATGTGCATTTATTTTCTGGGAAGTTATTTTTGGGTCAGTGTGCTGATTTACGACTGATGGGATCTGCTTCTGTGGGGGGCTGCTTATATTTTCATGCAGAGGCAGGGGGGCCTGTGGGTATTCCCGATTTGGGATGCTCTGCTGTGTGAACCCCCCAATCGCCCTAAAAGCTGACCTTTCTTCCAGTTCCACAGTGCATGTGCAGACTCTCATCCAATCAGTGCTGTGCGCCATGCAGATTTATGCACAGCTTTTGTTTGGAACGGAGAGTTGGCGTAGAGAAACATGAGTGTCCGCATCCTATCTGAATGGGTAGATGCTGGAGCAGGCCTTAGTTCCAGGAAGGCCAGGGATGCAGCCCGCAGAAGGTGAGTGTTTGTGTGGCGATCACCTGGGGTTCATGATGAGGGCTTGGTGTAAAGCTAGCACCAATTTTAGTGTTTCTGACCCATGTACAGAAAACAGGATGGTTAGTATTGATGCTTATTCAATGGTTTTGGGACCCAAAGAAATTGCCCTGCTCCCCTCCCCTAGAAACAGCCCTGACAGCAGTGCAGCCATTGCTGGACACAGAACAGATATCCTCCACTAACTTGCTTAATAATGTGCAGACTTGCCAAGTAACGTCAGCCCCCCTTATCAGAGGAAATCCTGCCCTGCCCCTCATGGCCAGCATTTGGGGTGTGTGATTTGTGCAGTCACACAGGGTGCCATCCCAATCTCCCTGTAAGGGGACACTAGGAGAAACCATTCAGAGAGAAAGCTCTCCGCAGGTCTCTTTTCCACATTCTCACCATCTCACTTTTGCTGCCTCTTTTATTCTCTCTCTTTCGCTCTTTCCACTTTTTTTTCTAGTAGTCTCCTCTTCTTGGCTTTCCCTGCCTATGCCTTTTAAGTGATGCCTCCCATTCTTTCTTAATACTAAACTGCTTTCATTTCCTCCTGGTTTCTCTCCTTTTCTTCGTCTGTTTTACACCTCCTCCTCTATCACCCTTTCCAAATTCCAGCTAGCCCCCTCTCTTTCAACCTTCCCTCTTTTCATTCTCCAGCCTATTTACTTCATTTCCATCCTCATGCATTTCTCTGTTTTTTATGAAATCCCTCCACAATTCCAAACAAATTTCTCATTCTCCTTTCCATATTTGCACCATTACTATATCTGGTCACATTCATTCCATCTCTGGCTGCTCCGACCTGCTCTATCTTCATTTCCTTTTACCTTCCCTACTGTCATTCTTTTCCAAATTCCTTCATTCTCTCATTCTCTCCTCTCTATCTTTTCTACCTTACTGAAATCTTTCTCCCACTTTGTCTCGCTCCACCCAACTCTCTTTTCCCATAGTCCCTCCATCTCTCCCTTCCTTTCCATGTTTCATAATTTCTCCACATTCCCTCCATCTCTCTGTCTTTTCTATGTTCCCTCTTTTCCCCACATTCCCCCATCTCTCCCTCCTTTCCATGTGCCATTGTTTTTCCACATTCCCTCCATCTCTCTGTCTTTTCTATGTTCTCTCTTTTTCCCACATTCCCCCATCTCTCCCTCCTTTCCATCTTCCATTGTTTTTCCACATTCCCTCTATCTCTCTGTCTTGTCTATGTTCCCTCTTTTCCCCACATTCCCCCATCTCTCCCTCCTTTCCATGTTCCATTGTTTTTCCACATTCCCTCCATCTCTCTGTCTTGTCTATGTTCTCTCTTTTCCCACATTCCCCCATCTCTCCCTCCTTTCCATGTGCCATTGTTTTTCCACATTCCCTCCATCTCTCTGTCTTGTCTATGTTCCCTCTTTTCCCCACATTCCCCCATCTCTCCCTCCTTTCCATGTGCCATTGTTTTTCCACATTCCCTCCATCTCTCTGTCTTGTCTATGTTCCCTCTTTTCCCCACATTCCCCCATCTCTCCCTCCTTTCCATGTTCCATTGTTTTTCCACATTCCCTCCATCTCTCTGTATTTTCTATGTTCCCTCTTTTCCCCACATTCCCCCGTCTCTCCCTCCTTTCCATGTTCCATTGTTTTTCCACATTCCCTCCATCTCTCTGTCTTGTCTATGTTCTCTCTTTTCCTCACATTCCCCCATCTCTCCCTCCTTTCCATGTGCCATTGTTTTTCCACATTCCCTCCATCTCTCTGTCTTTTCTATGTTCTCTCTTTTCCCACATTCCCCATCTCTCCCTCCTTTCCATGTTCCATTGTTTTTCCACATTCCCTCCATCTCTCTGTCTTGTCTATGTTCCCTCTTTTCCCACATTCCCCCATCTCTCCCTCCTTTCCATCTTCCATTGTTTTTCCACATTCCCTCCATCTCTCTGTCTTGTCTATGTTCCCTCTTTTCCCACATTCCCCCATCTCTCCCTCCTTTCCATGTGCCATTGTTTTTCCACATTCCCTCCATCTCTCTGTCTTGTCTATGTTCCCTCTTTTCCCACATTCCCCCATCTCTCCCTCCTTTCCTAATTCCATTGTTTTTCCACATTCCCTCCATCTCTCTGTCTTGTCTATGTTCCCTCTTTTCCCACATTCCCCCATCTCTCCCTCCTTTCCATGTGCCATTGTTTTTCCACATTCCCTCCATCTCTCTGTCTTGTCTATGTTCCCTCTTTTCCCACATTCCCCCATCTCTCCCTCCTTTCCATGTGCCATTGTTTTTCCACATTCCCTCCATCTCTCTGTCTTGTCTATGTTCCCTCTTTTCCCACATTCCCCCATCTCTCCCTCCTTTCCTAATTCCATTGTTTTTCCACATTCCCTCCATCTCTCTGTCTTGTCTAAGTTCCCTCTTTTCCCCACATTCCCCCATATCTCCCTCCTTTCCATGTGCCATTGTTTTTCCACATTCCCTCCATCTCTCTGTCTTTTCTATGTTCTCTCTTTTCCCCACATTCCCCCATCTCTCCCTCCTTTCCATGTGCCATTGTTTTTCCACATTCCCTCCATCTCTCTGTCTTTTCTATGTTCCCTCTTTTCCCCACATTCCCCCGTCTCTCCCTCCTTTCCATGTTCCATTGTTTTTCCACATTCCCTCCATCTCTCTGTCTTGTCTATGTTCCCTCTTTTCCCCACATTCCCCCATCTCTCCCTCCTTTCCATGTGCCATTGTTTTTCCACATTCCCTCCATCTCTCTGTCTTGTCTATGTTCCCTCTTTTCCCCACATTCCCCCATCTCTCCCTCCTTTCCATCTTCCATTGTTTTTCCACATTCCCTCCATCTCTCTGTCTTGTCTATGTTCCCTCTTTTCCCACATTCCCCCATCTCTCCCTCCTTTCCATGTGCCATTGTTTTTCCACATTCCCTCCATCTCTCTGTCTTTTCTATGTTCCCTCTTTTCCCCACATTCCCCCATCTCTCCCTCCTTTCCATGTGCCATTGTTTTTCCACATTCCCTCCATCTCTCTGTCTTGTCTATGTTCCCTCTTTTCCCACATTCCCCCATCTCTCCCTCCTTTCCATGTGCCATTGTTTTTCCACATTCCCTCCATCTCTCTGTCTTTTCTATGTTCCCTCTTTTCCCCACATTCCCCCATCTCTCCCTCCTTTCCATGTGCCATTGTTTTTCCACATTCCCTCCATCTCTCTGTCTTGTCTATGTTCCCTCTTTTCCCCACATTCCCCCATCTCTCCCTCCTTTCCATGTGCCATTGTTTTTCCACATTCCCTCCATCTCTCTGTCTTGTATATGTTCCCTCTTTTCCCCACATTCCCCCATCTCTCCCTCCTTTCCATCTTCCATTGTTTTTTCACATTCCCTCCATCTCTCTGTCTTGTCTATGTTCCCTCTTTTCCCCACATTCCCCCATCTCTCCCTCCTTTCCATGTTCCATTGTTTTTCCACATTCCCTCCATCTCTCTGTCTTTTCTATGTTCCCTCTTTTCCCCACATTCCCCCATATCTCCCTCCTTTCCATGTGCCATTGTTTTTCCACATTCCCTCCATCTCTCTGTCTTTTCTATGTTCCCTCTTTTCTCCACATTCCCCCATCTCTCCCTCCTTTCCATGTGCCATTGTTTTTCCACATTCCCTCCATCTCTCTGTCTTGTCTATGTTCTCTCTTTTCCCCACATTCCCCCATCTCTCCCTCCTTTCCATGTGCCATTGTATTTCCACATTCCCTCCATCTCTCTGTCTTGTCTATGTTCCCTCTTTTCCCCACATTCCCCCATCTCTCCCTCCTTTCCATCTTCCATTGTTTTTCCACATTCCCTCCATCTCTCTGTCTTGTCTATGTTCCCTCTTTTCCCACATTCCCCCATCTCTCCCTCCTTTCCATGTGCCATTGTTTTTCCACATTCCCTCCATCTCTCTGTCTTTTCTATGTTCCCTCTTTTCCCCACATTCCCCCATCTCTCCCTCCTTTCCATGTGCCATTGTTTTTCCACATTCCCTCCATCTCTCTGTCTTTTCTATGTTCTCTCTTTTCCCCACATTCCCCCATCTCTCCCTCCTTTCCTAATTCCATTGTTTTTCCACATTCCCTCCATCTCTCTGTCTTGTCTATGTTCCCTCCTTTCCCCACATTCCCCCATCTCTCCCTCCTTTCCATGTGCCATTGTTTTTCCACATTCCCTCCATCTCTCTGTCTTGTCTATGTTCCCTCTTTTCCCACATTCCCCCATCTCTCCCTCCTTTCCTAATTCCATTGTTTTTCCACATTCCCTCCATCTCTCTGTCTTTTCTATGTTCCCTCTTTTCCCCACATTCCCCCATCTCTCCCTCCTTTCCATGTGCCATTGTTTTTCCACATTCCCTCCATCTCTCTGTCTTTTTTATGTTCCCTCTTTTCCCCACATTCCCCCATCTCTCCCTCCTTTCCATGTTCCATTGTTTTTCCACATTCCCTCCATCTCTCTGTCTTGTCTATGTTCCCTTTTTCTCACATAGTCCCATCTCTCCCTTTCCCAGTTACATTGTTTCTCCACATTCCCTCCTTCTATCTGTCTTGTCTATGTTCCCTCTTTTCCCACATTCCCCCATCTCTCCCTCCTTTCCATGTGCCATTGTTTTTCCACATTCCCTCCATCTCTCTGTCTTTTTTATGTTCCCTCTTTTCCCCACATTCCCCCATCTCTCCCTCCTTTCCATGTTCCATTGTTTTTCCACATTCCCTCCATCTCTCTGTCTTGTCTATGTTCCCTTTTTCTCACATAGTCCCATCTCTCCCTTTCCCAGTTACATTGTTTCTCCACATTCCCTCCTTCTATCTGTCTTGTCTATGTTCCCTCTTTTCCCACATTCCCCCATCTCTCCCTCCTTTCCATATGCCATTGTTTTTCCACATTCCCTCCATCTCTCTGTCTTTTCTATGTTCCCTCTTTTCCCCACATTCCCCCATCTCTCCCTCCTTTCCATGTGCCATTGTTTTTCCACATTCCCTCCATCTCTCTGTCTTTTCTATGTTCTCTCTTTTCCCCACATTCCCCCATCTCTCCCTCCTTTCCATGTGCCATTGTTTTTCCACATTCCATCCATCTCTCTGTCTTTTCTATGTTCTCTCTTTTCCCCACATTCCCCCATCTCTCCCTCCTTTCCATGTGCCATTGTTTTTCCACATTCCCTCCATCTCTCTGTCTTTTCTATGTTCCCTCTTTTCCCCACATTCCCCCATCTCTCCCTCCTTTCCATGTGCCATTGTTTTTCCACATTCCCTCCATCTCTCTGTCTTTTCTATGTTCCCTCTTTTCCCACATTCCCCCATCTCTCCCTCCTTTCCATGTGCCATTGTTTTTCCACATTCCCTCCATCTCCCCACATTCCCCCATCTCTCCCTCCTTTCCATGTGCCATTGTTTTTCCACATTCCCTCCATCTCTCTGTCTTTTCTATGTTCCCTCTTTTCCCCACATTCCCCCATCTCTCCCTCCTTTCCATGTGCCATTGTTTTTCCACATTCCCTCCATCTCCCCACATTCCCCCATCTCTCCCTCCTTTCCATGTGCCATTGTTTTTCCACATTCCCTCCATCTCTCTGTCTTTTCTATGTTCCCTCTTTTCCCCACATTCCCCCATCTCTCCCTCCTTTCCATGTTCCATTGTTTTTCCACATTCCCTCCATCTCTCTGTCTTGTCTATGTTCCCTCTTTTCCCCACATTCCCCCATCTCTCCCTCCTTTCCATGTGCCATTGTTTTTCCACATTCCCTCCATCTCTCTGTCTTGTCTATGTTCCCTCTTTTCCCACATTCCCCCATCTCTCCCTCCTTTCCTAATTCCATTGTTTTTCCACATTCCCTCCATCTCTCTGTCTTGTCTATGTTCCCTCTTTTCCCACATTCCCCCATCTCTCCCTCCTTTCCATGTGCCATTGTTTTTCCACATTCCCTCCATCTCTCTGTCTTTTCTATGTTCCCTCTTTTCCCCACATTCCCCCATCTCTCCCTCCTTTCCATGTGCCATTGTTTTTCCACATTCCCTCCATCTCTCTGTCTTTTCTATGTTCTCTCTTTTCCCCACATTCCCCCATCTCTCCCTCCTTTCCTAATTCCATTGTTTTTCCACATTCCCTCCATCTCTCTGTCTTGTCTATGTTCCCTCCTTTCCCCACATTCCCCCATCTCTCCCTCCTTTCCATGTGCCATTGTTTTTCCACATTCCCTCCATCTCTCTGTCTTGTCTATGTTCCCTCTTTTCCCCACATTCCCCCATCTCTCCCTCCTTTCCATGTTCCATTGTTTTTCCACATTCCCTCCATCTCTCTGTATTTTCTATGTTCCCTCTTTTCCCCACATTCCCCCGTCTCTCCCTCCTTTCCATGTTCCATTGTTTTTCCACATTCCCTCCATCTCTCTGTCTTTTCTATGTTCCCTCTTTTCCCCACATTCCCCCATCTCTCCCTCCTTTCCATGTGCCATTGTTTTTTCACATTCCCTCCATCTCTCTGTCTTGTCTATGTTCCCTCTTTTCCCCACATTCCCCCATCTCTCCCTCCTTTCCATGTGCCATTGTTTTTCCACATTCCCTCCATCTCTCTGTCTTGTCTATGTTCTCTCTTTTCCTCACATTCCCCCATCTCTCCCTCCTTTCCATGTGCCATTGTTTTTCCACATTCCCTCCATCTCTCTGTCTTTTCTATGTTCCCTCTTTTCCCACATTCCCCATCTCTCCCTCCTTTCCATGTTCCATTGTTTTTCCACATTCCCTCCATCTCTCTGTCTTGTCTATGTTCCCTCTTTTCCCACATTCCCCCATCTCTCCCTCCTTTCCATCTTCCATTGTTTTTCCACATTCCCTCCATCTCTCTGTCTTGTCTATGTTCCCTCTTTTCCCACATTCCCCCATCTCTCCCTCCTTTCCATGTGCCATTGTTTTTCCACATTCCCTCCATCTCTCTGTCTTGTCTATGTTCCCTCTTTTCCCACATTCCCCCATCTCTCCCTCCTTTCCTAATTCCATTGTTTTTCCACATTCCCTCCATCTCTCTGTCTTGTCTAAGTTCCCTCTTTTCCCCACATTCCCCCGTCTCTCCCTCCTTTCCTAATTCCATTGTTTTTCCACATTCCCTCCATCTCTCTGTCTTGTCTATGTTCCCTCTTTTCCCCACATTCCCCCATATCTCCCTCCTTTCCATGTGCCATTGTTTTTCCACATTCCCTCCATCTCTCTGTCTTTTCTATGTTCTCTCTTTTCCCCACATTCCCCCATCTCTCCCTCCTTTCCATGTGCCATTGTTTTTCCACATTCCCTCCATCTCTCTGTCTTTTCTATGTTCCCTCTTTTCCCCACATTCCCCCGTCTCTCCCTCCTTTCCATGTTCCATTGTTTTTCCACATTCCCTCCATCTCTCTGTCTTGTCTATGTTCCCTCTTTTCCCCACATTCCCCCATCTCTCCCTCCTTTCCATGTGCCATTGTTTTTCCACATTCCCTCCATCTCTCTGTCTTGTCTATGTTCCCTCTTTTCCCCACATTCCCCCATCTCTCCCTCCTTTCCATGTGCCATTGTTTTTCCACATTCCCTCCATCTCTCTGTCTTGTCTATGTTCCCTCTTTTCCCACATTCCCCCATCTCTCCCTCCTTTCCATGTGCCATTGTTTTTCCACATTCCCTCCATCTCTCTGTCTTTTCTATGTTCCCTCTTTTCCCCACATTCCCCCATCTCTCCCTCCTTTCCATGTGCCATTGTTTTTCCACATTCCCTCCATCTCTCTGTCTTGTCTATGTTCCCTCTTTTCCCACATTCCCCCATCTCTCCCTCCTTTCCTAATTCCATTGTTTTTCCACATTCCCTCCATCTCTCTGTCTTGTCTATGTTCCCTCTTTTCCCCACATTCCCCCATCTCTCCCTCCTTTCCTAATTCCATTGTTTTTCCACATTCCCTCCATCTCTCTGTCTTGTCTATGTTCCCTCTTTTCCCCACATTCCCCCATCTCTCCCTCCTTTCCATGTGACATTGTTTTTCCACATTCCCTCCATCTCTCTGTCTTTTTTATGTTCCCTCTTTTCCCCACATTCCCCCATCTCTCCCTCCTTTCCATGTTCCATTGTTTTTCCACATTCCCTCCATCTCTCTGTCTTGTCTATGTTCCCTTTTTCTCACATAGTCCCATCTCTCCCTTTCCCAGTTACATTGTTTCTCCACATTCCCTCCTTCTATCTGTCTTGTCTATGTTCCCTCTTTTCCCACATTCCCCCATCTCTCCCTCCTTTCCATATGCCATTGTTTTTCCACATTCCCTCCATCTCTCTGTCTTTTCTATGTTCCCTCTTTTCCCCACATTCCCCCATCTCTCCCTCCTTTCCATGTGCCATTGTTTTTCCACATTCCCTCCATCTCTCTGTCTTTTCTATGTTCTCTCTTTTCCCCACATTCCCCCATCTCTCCCTCCTTTCCATGTGCCATTGTTTTTCCACATTCCCTCCATCTCTCTGTCTTGTCTATGTTCTCTCTTTTCCCCACATTCCCCCATCTCTCCCTCCTTTCCATGTGCCATTGTTTTTCCACATTCCATCCATCTCTCTGTCTTTTCTATGTTCCCTCTTTTCCCCACATTCCCCCATCTCTCCCTCCTTTCCATGTGCCATTGTTTTTCCACATTCCCTCCATCTCTCTGTCTTGTCTATGTTCCCTCTTTTCCCCACATTCCCCCATCTCTCCCTCCTTTCCATGTGCCATTGTTTTTCCACATTCCCTCCATCTCTCTGTCTTTTCTATGTTCTCTCTTTTCCCCACATTCCCCCATCTCTCCCTCCTTTCCATGTGCCATTGTTTTTCCACATTCCCTCCATCTCTCTGTCTTTTCTATGTTCCCTCTTTTCCCCACATTCCCCCATCTCTCCCTCCTTTCCATGTGCCATTGTTTTTCCACATTCCCTCCATCTCTCTGTCTTTTCTATGTTCCCTCTTTTCCCACATTCCCCCATCTCTCCCTCCTTTCCATGTGCCATTGTTTTTCCACATTCCCTCCATCTCTCTGTCTTTTCTATGTTCCCTCTTTTCCCCACATTCCCCCATCTCTCCCTCCTTTCCATGTTCCATTGTTTTTCCACATTCCCTCCATCTCTCTGTCTTGTCTATGTTCCCTCTTTTCCCCACATTCCCCCATATCTCCCTCCTTTCCATGTGCCATTGTTTTTCCACATTCCCTCCATCTCTCTGTCTTTTCTATGTTCCCTCTTTTCCCCACATTCCCCCATCTCTCCCTCCTTTCCTAATTCCATTGTTTTTCCACATTCCCTCCATCTCTCTGTCTTTTCTATGTTCCCTCTTTTCCCCACATTCCCCCATCTCTCCCTCCTTTCCATGTGCCATTGTTTTTCCACATTCCCTCCATCTCTCTGTCTTGTCTATGTTCCCTCCTTTCCCCACATTCCCCCATCTCTCCCTCCTTTCCATGTGCCATTGTTTTTCCACATTCCCTCCATCTCTCTGTCTTTTCTATGTTCCCTCTTTTCCCCACATTCCCCCATCTCTCCCTCCTTTCCATGTGCCATTGTTTTTCCACATTCCCTCCATCTCTCTGTCTTTTCTATGTTCTCTCTTTTCCCCACATTCCCCCATCTCTCCCTCCTTTCCATGTGCCATTGTTTTTCCACATTCCCTCCATCTCTCTGTCTTTTCTATGTTCTCTCTTTTCCCCACATTCCCCCATCTCTCCCTCCTTTCCATGTGCCATTGTTTTTCCACATTCCCTCCATCTCTCTGTCTTTTCTATGTTCCCTCTTTTCCCCACATTCCCCCATCTCTCCCTCCTTTCCATGTGCCATTGTTTTTCCACATTCCCTCCATCTCTCTGTCTTTTCTATGTTCCCTCTTTTCCCACATTCCCCCATCTCTCCCTCCTTTCCATGTGCCATTGTTTTTCCACATTCCCTCCATCTCTCTGTCTTTTCTATGTTCCCTCTTTTCCCCACATTCCCCCATCTCTCCCTCCTTTCCATGTTCCATTGTTTTTCCACATTCCCTCCATCTCTCTGTCTTGTCTATGTTCCCTCTTTTCCCCACATTCCCCCATCTCTCCCTCCTTTCCATGTGCCATTGTTTTTCCACATTCCCTCCATCTCTCTGTCTTTTCTATGTTCCCTCTTTTCCCACATTCCCCCATCTCTCCCTCCTTTCCTAATTCCATTGTTTTTCCACATTCCCTCCATCTCTCTGTCTTGTCTATGTTCCCTCTTTTCCCCACATTCCCCCGTCTCTCCCTCCTTTCCATGTTCCATTGTTTTTCCACATTCCCTCCATCTCTCTGTCTTTTCTATGTTCTCTCTTTTCCCCACATTCCCCCATCTCTCCCTCCTTTCCATGTGCCATTGTTTTTCCACATTCCCTCCATCTCTCTGTCTTTTCTATGTTCCCTCTTTTCCCCACATTCCCCCATCTCTCCCTCCTTTCCATGTGCCATTGTTTTTCCACATTCCCTCCATCTCTCTGTCTTGTCTATGTTCCCTCTTTTCCCCACATTCCCCCATCTCTCCCTCCTTTCCATGTGCCATTGTTTTTCCACATTCCCTCCATCTCTCTGTCTTTTCTATGTTCTCTCTTTTCCCCACATTCCCCCATCTCTCCCTCCTTTCCATGTGCCATTGTTTTTCCACATTCCCTCCATCTCTCTGTCTTTTCTATGTTCCCTCTTTTCCCCACATTCCCCCATCTCTCCCTCCTTTCCATGTGCCATTGTTTTTCCACATTCCCTCCATCTCTCTGTCTTGTCTATGTTCCCTCTTTTCCCACATTCCCCCATCTCTCCCTCCTTTCCTAATTCCATTGTTTTCCCACATTCCCCCATCTCTCCCTCCTTTCCATGTGCCATTGTTTTTCCACATTCCCTCCATCTCTCTGTCTTGTCTATGTTCCCTCTTTTCCCCACATTCCCCCATCTCTCCCTCCTTTCCATGTGCCATTGTTTTTCCACATTCCCTCCATCTCTCTGTCTTTTCTATGTTCCCTCTTTTCCCACATTCCCCCATCTCTCCCTCCTTTCCATGTTCCATTGTTTTTCCACATTCCCTCCATCTCTCTGTCTTGTCTATGTTCCCTCTTTTCCCCACATTCCCCCATCTCTCCCTCCTTTCCATGTGCCATTGTTTTTCCACATTCCCTCCACCTCTGTCTTGTCTATGTTCCCTCTTTTCCCACATTCCCCCATCTCTCCCTCCTTTCCATGTGCCATTGTTTTTCCACATTCCCTCCATCTCTCTGTCTTTTCTATGTTCCCTCTTTTCCCACATTCCCCCATCTCTCCCTCCTTTCCATGTTCCATTGTTTTTCCACATTCCCTCCATCTCTCTGTCTTGTCTATGTTCCCTCTTTTCCCCACATTCCCCCATCTCTCCCTCCTTTCCATGTGCCATTGTTTTTCCACATTCCCTCCATCTCTCTGTCTTTTCTATGTTCCCTCTTTTCCCCACATTCCCCCATCTCTCCCTCCTTTCCATGTGCCATTGTTTTTCCACATTCCCTCCATCTCTCTGTCTTTTCTATGTTCTCTCTTTTCCCCACATTCCCCCATCTCTCCCTCCTTTCCATGTGCCATTGTTTTTCCACATTCCCTCCATCTCTCTGTCTTGTCTATGTTCCCTCTTTTCCCCACATTCCCCCATCTCTCCCTCCTTTCCATGTGCCATTGTTTTTCCACATTCCCTCCATCTCTCTGTCTTTTCTATGTTCTCTCTTTTCCCCACATTCCCCCATCTCTCCCTCCTTTCCATGTGCCATTGTTTTTCCACATTCCCTCCATCTCTCTGTCTTGTATATGTTCCCTCTTTTCCCCACATTCCCCCATCTCTCCCTCCTTTCCATCTTCCATTGTTTTTTCACATTCCCTCCATCTCTCTGTCTTGTCTATGTTCCCTCTTTTCCCCACATTCCCCCATCTCTCCCTCCTTTCCATGTTCCATTGTTTTTCCACATTCCCTCCATCTCTCTGTCTTTTCTATGTTCCCTCTTTTCCCCACATTCCCCCATATCTCCCTCCTTTCCATGTGCCATTGTTTTTCCACATTCCCTCCATCTCTCTGTCTTTTCTATGTTCCCTCTTTTCTCCACATTCCCCCATCTCTCCCTCCTTTCCATGTGCCATTGTTTTTCCACATTCCCTCCATCTCTCTGTCTTGTCTATGTTCTCTCTTTTCCCACATTCCCCCATCTCTCCCTCCTTTCCATGTGCCATTGTTTTTCCACATTCCCTCCATCTCTCTGTCTTGTCTATGTTCCCTCTTTTCCCACATTCCCCCATCTCTCCCTCCTTTCCATGTGCCATTGTTTTTCCACATTCCCTCCATCTCTCTGTCTTTTCTATGTTCTCTCTTTTCCCCACATTCCCTCATCTCTCCCTCCTTTCCATGTTCCATTGTTTTTCCACATTCCCTCCATCTCTCTGTCTTGTCTATGTTCCCTCCTTTCCCCACATTCCCCCATCTCTCCCTCCTTTCCATGTGCCATTGTTTTTCCACATTCCCTCCATCTCTCTGTCTTGTCTATGTTCCCTCTTTTCCCACATTCCCCCATCTCTCCCTCCTTTCCTAATTCCATTGTTTTTCCACATTCCCTCCATCTCTCTGTCTTTTCTATGTTCCCTCTTTTCTCCACATTCCCCCATCTCTCCCTCCTTTCCATGTGCCATTGTTTTTCCACATTCCCTCCATCTCTCTGTCTTGTCTATGTTCCCTCTTTTCCCACATTCCCCCATCTCTCCCTCCTTTCCTAATTCCATTGTTTTTCCACATTCCCTCCATCTCTCTGTCTTGTCTATGTTCCCTCTTTTCCCCACATTCCCCCATCTCTCCCTCCTTTCCATGTGCCATTGTTTTTCCACATTCCCTCCATCTCTCTGTCTTGTCTATGTTCCCTCTTTTCCCCACATTCCCCCATCTCTCCCTCCTTTCCATGTGCCATTGTTTTTCCACATTCCCTCCATCTCTCTGTCTTTTCTATGTTCCCTCTTTTCCCCACATTCCCCCATCTCTCCCTCCTTTCCATGTTCCATTGTTTTTCCACATTCCCTCCATCTCTCTGTCTTTTCTATGTTCCCTCTTTTCCCCACATTCCCCCATCTCTCCCTCCTTTCCATGTGCCATCGTTTTTCCACATTCCCTCCATCTCTCTGTCTTGTCTATGTTCCCTCTTTTCCCCACATTCCCCCATCTCTCCCTCCTTTCCATGTGCCATTGTTTTTCCACATTCCCTCCATCTCTCTGTCTTGTCTATGTTCCCTCTTTTCCCACATTCCCCCATCTCTCCCTCCTTTCCTAATTCCATTGTTTTTCCACATTCCCTCCATCTCTCTGTCTTGTCTATGTTCCCTCTTTTCCCACATTCCCCCATCTCTCCCTCCTTTCCATGTGCCATTGTTTTTCCACATTCCCTCCATCTCTCTGTCTTGTCTATGTTCCCTCTTTTCCCACATTCCCCCATCTCTCCCTCCTTTCCATGTGCCATTGTTTTTCCACATTCCCTCCATCTCTCTGTCTTGTCTATGTTCCCTCTTTTCCCACATTCCCCCATCTCTCCCTCCTTTCCATGTGCCATTGTTTTTCCACATTCCCTCCATCTCTCTGTCTTGTCTATGTTCCCTCTTTTCCCCACATTCCCCCGTCTCTCCCTCCTTTCCATGTTCCATTGTTTTTCCACATTCCCTCCATCTCTCTGTCTTTTCTATGTTCCCTCTTTTCCCCACATTCCCCCATCTCTCCCTCCTTTCCATGTTTCATAATTTCTCCACATTCCCTCCATCTCTCTGTCTTGTCTAAGTTCCCTCTTTTCCCCACATTCCCCCATCTCTCCCTCCTTTCCATGTGCCATTGTTTTTCCACATTCCCTCCATCTCTCTGTCTTGTCTATGTTCTCTCTTTTCCCCACATTCCCCCATCTCTCCCTCCTTTCCATGTGCCATTGTTTTTCCACATTCCCTCCATCTCTCTGTCTTGTCTATGTTCCCTCTTTTCCCACATTCCCCCATCTCTCCCTCCTTTCCTAATTCCATTGTTTTTCCACATTCCCTCCATCTCTCTGTCTTGTCTATGTTCCCTCTTTTCCCACATTCCCCCATCTCTCCCTCCTTTCCATGTGCCATTGTTTTTCCACATTCCCTCCATCTCTCTGTCTTTTCTATGTTCCCTCTTTTCCCCACATTCCCCCATATCTCCCTCCTTTCCATGTGCCATTGTTTTTCCACATTCCCTCCATCTCTCTGTCTTGTCTATGTTCCCTCTTTTCCCCACATTCCCCCATCTCTCCCTCCTTTCCATGTGCCATTGTTTTTCCACATTCCCTCCATCTCTCTGTCTTGTCTATGTTCTCTCTTTTCCCCACATTCCCCCATCTCTCCCTCCTTTCCATGTGCCATTGTTTTTCCACATTCCATCCATCTCTCTGTCTTTTCTATGTTCTCTCTTTTCCCCACATTCCCTCATCTCTCCCTCCTTTCCATGTTCCATTGTTTTTCCACATTCCCTCCATCTCTCTGTCTTGTCTATGTTCCCTCTTTTCCCCACATTCCCCCATCTCTCCCTCCTTTCCATGTGCCATTGTTTTTCCACATTCCCTCCATCTCTCTGTCTTGTCTATGTTCCCTCTTTTCCCACATTCCCCCATCTCTCCCTCCTTTCCTAATTCCATTGTTTTTCCACATTCCCTCCATCTCTCTGTCTTGTCTATGTTCCCTCTTTTCCCCACATTCCCCCATCTCTCCCTCCTTTCCATGTGCCATTGTTTTTCCACATTCCCTCCATCTCTCTGTCTTGTCTATGTTCCCTCTTTTCCCCACATTCCCACATCTCTCCCTCCTTTCCATGTGCCATTGTTTTTCCACATTCCCTCCATCTCTCTGTCTTGTCTATGTTCCCTCTTTTCCCACATTCC